>SKCR01036381.1:632500-1200784 GCA_019454045.1 Zanthoxylum bungeanum
AAGAGCAGGGATTAAGAAATGGAAACGTAAGCAGGGTTGGTTCTTCAACAGTGAGAAAACTCTTTACTGAGGATTCAGTTTCTGAAGGCAAAGGATTTCTTCACAATGGTGATAATGCTGATGGAGGAGAAAACTTGCTTCAGTTTTCTGTTAATGATGGTGAGTTGGCTGGGTTAAGCTATGTGGACTCCCAAGAACCTGGAGAGTTGTCACAAGCTAATGCACTTAACTTTGTGGAAATGCTTATTGAGAAGAACAATTTTGTGGAGTTTGATCATGAAGTTGATGGTGGAAAGATTACTGGGGGGAAATCAAAACCTGTTTCAACTGCAAAAGGGCCTCAAAGTTTGGCCAAGAAATCCAATGATAGAAGCAAATTTGGAAAAACCGGGATTTATGACTGGGATGATAGCCGTGAGGATGAGGGAGGGGGAGATATCTTTTGCAGAAGGAAAGATGAATTCTTTGGTTCTGGGTGTCGTATGCAAAGATCTTTAACAGAATCCAAGAAGTGTAAAAAGAGGAAATTGGATTTGTACGGGGATGATGGAGAACAACCAGATGTTCCTGATAGAAATATGATGCTGTCTGATTCAAGAGTAACTTTGCATAACATAACAAATAATGAAAAGAAGACAAGAGAAGCTCAAATGAGACTTGAATTGAATCTTCGAAATGAGTTGGATGAACAACTTAATGCAGATTCCTCTGGAGGACAACAGGAAACTGCTGTTAGTAAGGCTGACGTGCCACATATGTTAGATATCGGTCCTGACACTCAAATGGCAGCTGAAGCTATGGAAGCCTTACTTTCTGGAGAAGGAATTGGTAATGATGATGTTAATGGTATGCAAAGGAATTCTAATCACTCTGCCAATGGTTCTTCTAGAGGAAAAACTAAGAGTAAAGTTTCAAAGCAATCCCCATCCCAGAAGAGGGTATGTCTTTCAGGTGTTGGTGTTGCTACAAGACAAAACAAGAAAACAAAGAGCGAGGCCAAATTAAATAAATGCTCTCCAGTCTCATCTGTGCAAAATTTCAAGAATAGCAGGAATAAATGTGACAGAAAGCGGTAATAATGAAAAAGAGAAGAGCTAAGTCAATGGCTGAACAGAACTCTACTATCAATGGACGTAAAAATGTGGACAAAGCGTCTTCTGAGATTATTGGACAGAGAAACGAAGGAGGTAATTTAGAGAGCAGCCGACCTAAAGAGTTCAATAGATGTCTAGGAACTGTGACACAGAATGCGGGTCATTCAACCAAGAAACAGAATTTAGCAAAGGCTCCTAGTATCTCTACACCCATTGCTTGTCGAACTAGGAGTTCCAAGTTGGTAAATAATTTGATAACTGTTGAAAAGGCCCTTGATAATTGTGCTGAAGATACTAACCATCTAATGGAGGTTGGTGCTCTTGAAGAGAATGGAACTGCTAGTATAGATGTTGAGGCATCTGAAGTGTTGAATCTTAAAAAGAAACGTTCTAAATTGAGTTCCAATCCATGCAGAGAACTTGAAAATACCAAACGGAGTCAACCTGGGAAATTGAATCTGGAGTTAACGGCTATGAATAATGGTGTTGATGCATTGACGTACCCTAGAGGAAGAAGATCGTGTCGAAAATTGTCAGGTCGGGTTAGTGGTTGCGAAAAGTTAGTTGCTCAACCCAAAAATTCTGTACGGCCAGAAGACGTTGGACAGTCTAACACTGGGCACAAAAGTTCAAGGAGTAATGCTAGAAGTACTTGTGTTAATTTAACTGTGAAGAGGAAGACAAGGTCATCTGTGCATGCTTGTGCTATTTCTTCTTCTCTGAACAGGAGTTTGGATGGAAAGGTGTCAGAGAAAAGCTCAAATAAACCAGGTCCAACGGGTGCTGTTCTTGATCCTAGTTCTGCTGATATGAATGTGAGAGCAAAATCTACCGACTTTATAGAGGTGACAGCTGTGAACCACTCTGAAAAAAAGAATGTCGTAGATCCTCAGCCGTCTGCTGCTGAAAATGCAGAAATGAATAGCAGGTTAGATAAATCACCAGTAGGGCAATGTAAAGTATCAGAATTGGCATGTACTTCCCCAGAAAACTGCGTAACACCTGTGAATGCTGCATCTCCTGTTTGTATGGGTAATGAATATCTCAAGCAAACATGCAAGAAGAACCTGGCCAAATCTTACCTTGTTAAAGAAATTAATCAGTTAATTTCCATAGAGCCAGAACCTATATCTCCATTGAAAGATTCGAGGAAAAGGAGAGATATGTCTAGTATTCGAGTTTTGTTCAGCCACCACTTGGATGGGGATATAATTAAGCAGCAGAAAAAGGTATTTGGTTATGATTTCATTGGCTTTTTATAGCCAGATAATACGAGGTGATTTTAACAGTTTCTTGTATTTTGATATTGTCATACAGATTTTGGAGCGTCTAGGAGCTTCTGAAGTGACTTCAATTACAGATGCAACACACTTTGTAACAGACAAATTTGTTCGCACAAGAAATATGTTGGAAGCAATTGCTTCTGGCAAACCAGTGGTGACACATTTATGGCTTGAGAGCATTGCACAGGTTAAGATTCACATTGATGAAGAATCTTACCTGCTCTGCGATACTAAAAAGGAAAAGGAGTTTGGCTTTAGCATGCCAGCTTCTTTGGCACGTGCACGCAAGCATCCACTCTTACAAGTAAAATGTTAAATGACCTTGCTTATTCTGTTGTATTGGCTGTTATTTATCCATTTATTTTTTATCTCACTATCGCAATATTCTTGTGCAGGGTCGAAAAGTTCTAATTACCCCAAATATAAAGCCCAGTAAAGAAACAGTTTCAAGTTTGGTTAAGGCAGTCCATGGTCAGGTATGCATTTGTCCAGGAAATTCTTTCAATATGTATCTGTGTTATGAGAGTATCAAGCTTTATCGTTTTCAAAATTGCTTTTCAGTAGCGCAACCCCATATTATATATTTTGATGCTGTAATTCTTTTTCAGGCAGTGGAGAGAATGGGCAGATCTGCTCTGAAGGATGATAAAGTCCCAGATGATTTATTGGTTCTATCTTGTGAAGAAGATTATGAAATCTGCGAACCTTTCCTTGAAAAAGGTTAGCAATGTATAATATAAGAACATTATGCTCAATAAACATAACACATGCTTCCACAAGAGTTAACCATCTGCTTATACTTACAGGGGCGGCAGTTTATAGTTCAGAGCTGCTCTTGAATGGTATAGTTACTCAGAAGCTGGAGTATGAAAGGTAATATACTTTTATTATTTTGATTATTAGGTAGTTTCATACAATAATTTATTGGTGGGTCTAATATATGAGTAGTGTTGATGAATGAAATATACATCAATGTCAAATTTTGGATTGCATTTTGGGGGACAAATGTTTAGATTTGTTTCTTTCCTAAGACTTGCTATATTTACACGACAGGCATCGTCTCTTTGTGGATAATGTCAAGAGAACTCGATCTACCATATGGCTGAGGAAAAACGGGCACAAGTTTCATCCTGTGACAAAGCTCAAATAGAAAAAGGACATCTTTTTCCCCATGCAATTTTCTTCTTCTTCTTCCCCTGCAGCGGCTGTTTGTGAATTTTTCGTAAGCTGTGTGCTCTTGTAGGTTTAGTTCCTCTTCTAGAAGTATTTAAGCTACATAATAAAGTTTATGGTTGGGATACATGCTAAGTGCTTCGAATCATTGCTATTTGACCCGAACCTGTTCAAAAAAAAAAAAATCGAGGCTTTTCGAGAATTACTGAGACTTACAGTAATTCTCAAAATAATAGGAAATTATTGTTGAAAAAACAGGATTTAAAGACATTACTTAACAAGTGGGATCCTAATCATGTATCATGATTATGCTACATTACTTGCACTCAGAAAGTGATGCCATAAAATGGAACGTGCACAAAATTTAGTGCATGTTACAGCTTGAATCTTCTTCCCCTCTTCCTGAATTGGTCTTGATTTTGTCCCTCCAGCTCTGTTATTTTGTTAAACTGGGCTGGAGTTATCGGCAGCAACACGAACACGCCAGGCAAAATATTGAATATACAATGAATTGAGACTCATAGCAGTTCCAAAACCCAAGACTGATGAAAGCAATATTGCATAAATGGCCTTCAGATGAAGCTGCGAAAATTATCAAATTGCGATCTCAGATCAATTTCTTGAGAAGTTGAACTAGGCGAAAGCTATATAGAGCATCCACAGCAAAGAATGAAACAATGAGATTGCTTCAAGATAGCATTACTCACAATGGAATAGAATAAGTGGACAATTATGGCAACAAGGGCAAACTCGAGAGCTGCATATGTCCATATATACTCCTTGATTGCTGCGAGTAAAACATACTAGTAATGTGACACTCGCAACTCATGCAAGAAACTTGTATATTTTTTGGCTCGGATATACCTAAAATCACTGCAAGTGTAGATGATAAAAGGCCCAAGGTAAGTGCAAATGGTGCTGCAAGTACGACCGCTTGAGTTTTCATGTCATGAGTCTGCAAATCATAAAGCAGACAATCAATATTGTCATACCAATGCTAGAGCACCCAAATGATTAAAATTTTAAATTACAATCGGCTGCTTTCCTTTTCTCAAGGGGCTAAGTATCTTGACACAGATTTGATCTTATCCTGATCTTATTCTATTCAGTACTACTTCGATCTAAATCAGTTTTGATGACATACAACAGATTAAAATGGAAAAAGAAAACAAGTAACTTAAAGAATCGTAAAATTGTTTTTTATCTAAGCTTTCTTTCACATAAAAAGGGCATACCAGTAGCTGCTCGAGGAAGAAGAAGTAACATATTGTGCTAATCAGGACAAGCACCACAAAATCCTGCCAGGCACTGCAAACGTAAACAACTATGTTAAAATTGGCAGGAAAAAGGGCCAGTTTCACAGGAAAGCAAGTGCTTGTTAAAAAAATAAATAGATTACAAAACAAAATCTGATGGTGAAGGTCAAAGAGCTGGAACAAAGATTGACACAAACTTAATGTCGAAAATGAAGCCTGGCGTGAGTATGAATTTTGACCGAAGTCAATTGACCAGCTTTGTACAGACCATGTGTGCACCTAACATGGTGCACACAAGGGTAGCGCAGTGCAGATCAGCATAGTGCTGGCTGCCAAACATCCAAAATGCCTCAGTTGATTATTGAACCATGACTAGTGGTAAGACAAATATATACAACATCACATTCTCATATAATCACATTGTTACCTTACATATGGAGAATGCAAAGTCTGTTGACTGCGGTTCTGTCTATTGTCTCTTTGAGCAGAGCTAGACATCCGAAGCAAAGTTACTGGTAAGTTTTTAACTTCTTGCCCACACACTTCGCAATTTTTGTTTCCTTTTGTGGAAAACCACTTGATTGCACATACTTCGTGTACAAGTTTAAGATCACCTTTGCAACTGCATTCCATTTTGAGTGTATTTCCTTCTTCACATATATCAAGACAGATCCTGCACACTGCTTCCTCTTCGGGAATCTCCTCATCATCGTTTTCCGTTGTAGCAGGAACTATTTGATCTGTTTCACCAAGAAGCAAAGTCACTGGGAGATTCATAGAGCAAAGGGCAACAAGCATAGACGACTAACATTGGAATGTTTTATTAACTGTTTATAGGGGTTTGGCCTATGAGTCTAGAATAAGTAGACCAAACCAAAAGCAAGAGTGAACAACAATGAGATCCATTTGGGTGTCCAAAAGCACTTGGCTAGGCAATTTAGAATTCAAGATGATCTATACATGTCGAAAAGCTTATGATATAACTTTACATACAGTTATACATATAGATTTTATGAGATACATAAATGAATTGATGAATCTCAACTCGAATGGATATAAACTAAGATAAGCACTAAAAATTCAACCATTAACAGCTTTTACAAACAATTTAATATCACTTTTTGACTCCATTCACTGAATGATGGCACAAATAAGACAAATCTTTCAACTCTATCAGCTCAAGAAATTACATGAACATGAAAAAAGGAGTGTATTTGCAATTGCATACCATCACGTGTATCTGTCTGGACATGCTCTTTATGAGTAGGCAAAGATATCGATCTTACAATGACAATGTTTCTTCCGGGCACGGACAGGGACCTTGAAAATGCATTAGGTGCTGTTCTTTTCTGCACAAAATTGAAGATGACTAGCTTAAAGTACTCTACGTAAAGTATTTTAGGTCACTGACTTGGAATTGCCCTGTTTTTAAATATACTAAAACAAAATACCATAAAAGAAGGCACGAAAAAATTAAAATCACAACCTCATTGCATGGTAGAAAGCGTTGTGCATTAATTAAACTAGAATATTGAAACATACCTGTCATTACCTAAGGATCACCATTAAAGGTTCCATCATATTGGATGCAACAATTCCCTTAGTTTCTAACGAGTTGGACAAGAGCAATATATGCCATTTTTCAATTGAACATGAGATGAAAGATGCATTAACAGACAGCATGCTTTTTGGATAACAGCTTTTCCAAAGAAAGACGCAGATTATTTTGTTGAAAAACCCATAATTCAAAGGCCAGATAACAATTAGATATTCTAAACAATCATATTATGAATTAATATATCATATGTGTATCTTACATTCACTTTATGCTGTTCACCAGATGTCCTTGCTGAAACAGGCACGGAAATAGATGGGGACAAGTTTGATGCAGGTGTAACAGGAAGAGATGTACATCTTTCCCAAGAAAACACGGATTTGATACTGGCTATAATAGGACTTCCTGGAGTTGTCTGAGAGTCAGAACTGAGGAGGGAGCTTCTTTCACCATCAGATACAACACCTTTCTTCTTAAAGCTTAAACCTCGCAAGAAGCCTCCTGGTGACGAACTACCTTTATAGGAACGTTGAGACTGGAGTGACGCCTTTCCATTTCTACTACCGAAACCTAGTGGTCTAGGTGGTACTTGAAGTGAAAGATCTGGGCGCCTCCCACTTGATCCTGGATTTGAAGTCTCTTCATTTGAAGGGCCCCCAATTTGGATATCAGCCTGCACGTAACAAACATTACAACACCATGACAATTCGTTTCGCAAACATACTCTCTTAAAATATGCAACAAACTACATGATAGTATGTTGTTAGCAAATCCAGCAAATTGTGATGCATGCGATACAAATCACTAATTCATATTCCTCAGTTAGTTGCAAGAATAATTTATAACCAAATTGCCGTTTGAAACTATATAGAAACATGATTGCTTCTTGCCATATTTGATCCAACGAGTCTACATCTAAGATGAAAATGGTCCCATGGTGTAAAATACTTGAAACCCACATGGTGTCTTTGGAAAATAGATTATGGATTAGCAAAGATTCATATGAGATTGCTACATATTCACAAATCAACCACTAAAACAAAAGGGAAAATGGTTCCCTGACAACATTTCTAACAAATCCATCAATGCTGAACATCAATATTTCAACCTTCAAATACACTTAACTACAAATAGCAGTTTTCATCATAAATCAGCACTAATTTAACAACACCCCATAAACAAAATTAATATAAAGAACAAAACTTGGATATCTCCAACCATTCTAAAAAAAAATAAAAAATCTTTAAACAATAAACCACAAAATGAACATGCAATCAAATACATATATAAACATAAATACCAAAGGTAAATAACCTGAGGAGAAACCTCAGCAGCTCCATTAGTGACTGCTTGTGCTTGAGTTGATTCCATTATAATGCTCACACTCTTTGAAGAAACAATTGCAGAGTTATATTAAAGGGAAGGAAAAAAGAAAAAGAAAAAAATAAGAGACACCCGAC
The DNA here is from genome assembly GCA_019454045.1 of Zanthoxylum bungeanum. Taxonomy (NCBI): domain Eukaryota; kingdom Viridiplantae; phylum Streptophyta; class Magnoliopsida; order Sapindales; family Rutaceae; genus Zanthoxylum; species Zanthoxylum bungeanum. Next base: position 640,322 of record SKCR01036381.1, read on the forward strand.
AAAGACCAAAAAAGATAAAATGACTGTACAAAGTGTCTGTGTTAATATTATTTAAAATTTTATTATACTGATAAATTTAATTAAAATTTCGACAGAAATATTCCAAACATGGGATGAATAAATTAAAATTATTAGATACATAAATTATTTTAATTTCCTAAAAATAATAAAATAATAGATGAGTGATGTAGAGAAAACAACACAAAAACATCAAGAGTTTGGACATGACATGAAGGTGGGGCCTGACAGGTCCTCGTCGTCACTTGCCACTTGCAAAATGATGAGTTTAGCATTATCGTCAGCTTGCCGCAACTCTGCTGTTACCAATAATGCTCACCTATTTATATTTATTTGAAATTGATATTATTTTTAATTTTAGGGAATTATATATGAAATTTATTCTAACAATATTTTTACATAATATAAAATATTTTATTATAAACATTTATCAAATCCAACTCATTTCCTAGATTTAAAATATGATATGTATTTTCCGATTCTTTGAAGATTATCTCAGTACTCACGAACCTCAATTTACACTTGATGAATAGTTGGATATTTGTTGTGTGTATTTTTTTATCAATTAAGTAAAAATAATGGGGTTATTTCAATTTAAATTTTTGATAGAGAATTTTGATATAAATTTTGAGTCATTGATGATAATTAGTCATGGGCATCAGATCCGATTCGGAAGATAGTTCCGAATCCGATCGGATTATATTTGTTTAGTTTATCGAATATCGGATCGGATCGGATAAAAATCAATCTGATCCTATCGATTTTTTTCGGTGAGTTTTGGAGATCAAGTGAGGGAGTTTGTGAAGGCAGTGATAGAGATGAGTCTTGAGTTTGCTAAAAGGGTGTAGGGATATTGCGTGGCAAAGTTTGGGGAAAGAAGATTCTTTTATGAGGAAGAATTTTTCAGGTAATAGTGAGAATTTTTGTTTGGTTGGTCAGAAAATGAAGGAAATGAATCGAGTTGTTTTGTTTTGAAAAAAGTGTTTTTTTTTTTTTTTCAATATTCTCTTCTGTTCATTAGTATGTTATGCTGTGTTTTGTTGCTGAGTAGATGAGGTAAGTGATTGATATTTTGAATTTGCAAATGCAATATTTCTATTTGGTTGTTAAGATAAATGTTGGAGGGGGGAAAGAATTATCAAATCAAATTCACTATCGGATTCATTTTCAAATCGAATGTTTTATCGGATTCATATTCGTTATCAAATTAAAATTATTCAATCTATTAAGATTTCAAATCGATTCGAATGAAATCTGATTCGATCCGGTAGTTATCGAATCGGATTTGATAGAGACTCGAAATCTGATCAGAATTATTTAACATTTAATAAATCGAATCGAATTCGGATTCGGATTCAATCTGATCCGAACTGAATCTGATAGTGCCCATGACTAATGGTAATACTAGATATCAAAGTAGCATTTAATGATGTTAACTTATTCATGATCATAAAATTTATTTCAAATTTTTATGTTGAATACTCTAACCAACAATCAAGAACTATACATAAAAAAAAAAAAAAATAAAAAAAAAAATAAAAAAAAAAATAAAAAAAAAAATAAAAAAATAAAAAAAAAAAATTCATAGGCAATGGCATATGTTGCCTACTTTTTGGAGCCGGTCTTGTATGAATATAGAGATGTGCAGAAACTTAATTACTCAAAGATGAAAGAGAAATTATAGTACACTTTAGATATGTGAAAACTCAATATATGATAAATATTGATTAAAGTGAGGACTTTAATATAGTTTTATTTCATGGTTTTATGTAATGTCATGTGGCAACACGATAAAAAATAAGGGACAAAAATATATATTGGTATGTAGGGATGACATATGGTTAAATATGATACATGAATGTCAACACTCGTATCTAATCCGTTCAACCAAAAGATATGAAAATTTGACCCATATCGGACTTTTACGGGCCCCATATAGGTTTCTATTAACACATAGATTTTATCTTTATTTGAATGAGATACCAATATTCGTATCTGACCCCTTCAACTAACATGTATAGAAAATTATTATTTTATCCACTCCTAACATATCAGACCCTGTGGCCCTAATTCCCACATTGAATTTTTCCATCCCTACTGATATAATTAATAGACTCTTGATATTTTACTTTATTCAATATAATTATTCCAATATATAGAAAATTATTATTTTATTCAATATATATATATAAGTTAATCATTTTTAAGTCTTTTTATCGCGCCATGTGGCGGCTTTATATTAAAGTTATAAAATTAAAAATCATATTATAATAACAATACATATTATAACTTTATAAAAATTATATCATAACAAAAAAAAATATTATAGTATCATATTAAAATAAAAAAATACTATTAAATTATCTACAATTAAAATAATCTCAACAATTAATTTTTTATTATTAAATTTTAAAATTAAAATATCTCTACAATTTTTTTTATTAAATTATAAAATTAAAATAATAAATTATTAACATAAGAGACATATTATTGTACGGGTCAAAATTGGGTCCAAAGGTAAAATCGACATTTCATCACCAGTCCAACCACAAAGCCCAAAACCCTCTAAATTAAACCCAAGCTGATCCCATAAATGACTTGACCAAAATACCTCATCAGTTACCGGATCAGAAAACGTCTCAACTCATAAATCCGCCAATAAATTGACCGTTTAATGGCATCCAACGGGCAAAAGAAATGAATGAGCCCACTTCAAAGAGCTTATAAAAGAAAAATGTATCGACTGAAGATGGAGAGGTTTTTTGGATCCGCTCTCATACTTGAGCTCTCAAAACATTTTGCCCTCTAAACACCGGCCCACCGTCCTCACGGTAGTTTATGAAGGTCAAGGTAACCCTAAACATTGCTCTTCCTTATTTTTCGCTTCGTCTTCACTACTGACTTGAGCGTCGGAGTGCCCACGGCACCCACCACACCGGTGGGCTGTAACCTTCATGCTCACTCTACCTTTATTTTGCAGTATCACTAGTGCCCCAAACCTACAAATTCTCGATTGTGGACCTCGGGCGAAAACCAACATCCACAATTACAATATAAAAACATAATTTACTATTAAAGTAAGAAAAATATTAATTAAATTAATATTTTAATTTATTATTATTAAATTATAAAATTAAAATAAACAACCTTATATAATAATAAAACATATTATAATCTATCGTTAAAATAAAAAACATATGTGAAACTTAATTTTTATAATTAACATCTACGATTAATTTTTTTATTATTAAATTATAAAATTAAAATATATTTAGAATTAATTTTATATTAAATAAAATACATGAGAAAACATATTATATTATCATATTACAATTAATAAATATTATTAAATTAATAAATTTATTAAATAAAAACTATTATAATAAGATAATATATTATAATATCCGATTAATTTTTGAATAATATCATAGATAATCTAACTATATATAATTAAATATTTTAAAGTTTTTTATCGCATCACATGACATCTAGTTTATACAATTAATTTTTTTATTACCTATAATATATAATATAATATTCTATTAAAATAATATATATATATATATATATATATATGGTACCTAATATTTACAATTTATTTTCTCATTATTAAATTATAAAATTAAAATAATAAATTATTAAAATTAAAAACATATTATAATATAAAAATATAATCTTTTATGAAAATAAGAAACATAAAAAGTAGTCGCACACAAAACCTAGCCAATTTATTAGATTTCGGGTCTAAGTTTTTTTATTTAATGAATTTTTTATTATTTACTTTGCTTCAAGATACATATTCTAACTATTAGTTTTTGTGCAGTGAATTAGAAATATTATTTGAGAACCGAGAGGTAAACGAATTATGCATAAATATTATGTGTAAGTAAATCAATTGTCTCATTTAGATTATAAAATCGATAATATACGAAATATTTATAATATCAATATTTAAAATATATATTCAACTCGTCTAAAATACGGGCCTATATTAGTTATGTATAATTTTTGAAATACACGGGAAAATAGGCTAATGCCTCAATGAAGTTAAAATAAATGAAATTATTTAGCTACAGTGTACAATTGAGAAGAAAAAATGCATCTATGACACGGACATGATGCCCACAATGCTAATCCAAACCGTACAACCGAATTAGATGGAAAATCAACGGCTGACATGCTGCCATTACAAACGGTGCCGTTTCTATCCTGAAAAAGCCTAGCCGCCGCCCACAGTCCACACCATCCATGTTTCGAAGTGAAAGCGAACTGAAATGTTAACAGTTTGACAAAAATACGGCGTCGTACTCATATTGCCTGCAAATCACTCGAATCGATCGTCTCTATCTTTACTGTAGTGTGAGTTTAATTAACTGTTATTAAACTTGTAATTTCTCATAAATATATTTTAAATAGAATAATTTACTTTTTCTTCTATTTAAATATTTTAGGGTTTGTGAATTTTTCGTACAGCGTAAAATGAAATTTTTTGACTGGTACCTGAAGATTGCAATTGGAGCAGCTCTGATTGGAGGTTCGATGGAATTGTTCATGATCAAAACCGGCTTCTGTGTGAGAACCCTCCTTTCTGCTTTCTCCAAAATCTTTCCTTTATTTACAGACTGTCTTGTTGTTTAATCTGGTTGCTTCTTTTTTTCCCTAGTTCTTGAACTTATTATTTAGCTAAAAGGGTTTCAATTTCCCATAATTTTGGTGGGTTTTGTGTTTAATTCGTATTATTTAGTTGAAATGGTACTAGTGAATTGTTTATTAGATTTCGGCTCTAAGTGAAAGTAGTTGCTAAATGTGGATATTGAATTGCTTAAGCTAGTTGAATTTTGATGTTGTACAGCTTTGGAAAGCAATGATCATTTACCAATTGCGTTATTAATGATGAACAGAGAGGGACAAGATTGGAACTACTTTTTCCCATATATTTACACTGCTTTTGTTTTTCTAGTGAAAAATGTTGGATGGTGTATCAGGTCTCTGCGGGAGAAATTTCAGCTCCGTGACCTCTAAGTCTAAATCAATCATCATTGTCGTGAAATGCTTGTCCTGGTCCCATTTTTTTTGCTAGATATCATTTAGAGCATTAATTCCATTTGATTATCATCCGTGTCATCGATTTTCTTTTTGTCCTGCAGATGACAAAGTAACTGTTCTGGAGTCAGAGAAGCGGGCTTGGGAAGCTTCCCCAGAAGCTCAGGCAATGAGAGAAGCTCTTAATCCTTGGAGAAATCGTGATGCAGAGACAAGAAAAAATTCCTAATTCATTTAATCGCCTGGAGAGTGCATTTTATGAGGTTTGTTTCATCAGTGATTTACACGTTGGAACCTAAAATTTGTTAAACAAACATTTACTGAATTGAACAGACTTCATCAAGAACCTACAAATCTTGTAAAAAAATCCTAATTCATTTAATCGCCTGGAGAATGCATTTTATGAGGTTTGTTTCATCAGTGATTTACATGTTGGAACCTAAAATTTGTTAAACAAATATATACTGAATTGAACAGACTTCATCAAGAACCAGCAAATCTTGTTTACAAGCTCATGAGTTAGTTAGCTATCCAATTCTCTGATTGCCATCCTGTTTATCAGCTGTATTAGTTAGGTTAAAATTTGGATGGGGGCTTAACATATATTGGGCTAAGTAGCACATGCCTCAATTTAGGTTACGACATACTATATCGGACATGAAAGATGACGTTCGCTGCTATTTTGCGCTCTTTCGTGTCACTTCATCATTTGATTAATTGAGTAAATACTTGATGTATTAGATGGATGATAGCTGGTTTTTCTATAAGCTGTGTTGACCTTTGCCTAAAAGTTGGTAGTCTGCCTAATACCTAAGTTGTCTGTTATTTGACCCTTTATACTGCTAGATCTTTTTAGAGGTAATTACAGTTTTTATTGGTCTTCATACAAGCAAGAAATTGCAACTTTTAACTGAGACATGTAAAACATCTAACCCTGTTCTACACGTAGGCTTTAATTTCCTATCTTTAAGCGGAGGTCATTTGCTAATTTTACGCTACTATCATCAAGACTGTTTGATGCTATCCCTCTGTAATCTTAAATAGTTAAACAACAAGTAATCTTTTCTGATTCTTTGTCAGGTAGGAAATAATGTTCTTCGAAAGACCGTCTTCATAAATACAGATTCATATCCATCTTCTGAAATTTGAAAGCTCATTGTTAGCTGAGAATTTGACATTCTTTGGTGAAAAAGTGAGACTTCACCTTTTAAATTTTGATATTACTCAATCCATGTATTTCAGTATTAGTGTTGGATTTTCATATTTCTTGGGAACATAATAAGCACTTTCCTATCATATATTCATAGGATTCTTTTCGATTGCCAATTTCTAAGCAGCTCTGGATTTTAAACTTGTGATATGATTCATACTTTCTGAAATAAATTATAGAAAAAAGAATCGGAAATTTTGATATTCATATTCTTATACTAGCGAAGGCATAGGTAGTATAACTTTTGGACAGTGTATCCATGAAACTCCTATCCTCATGTGAAGATTTTAGATCGAACTTTCAACACCATTGCCTGATAAGTTAGTTGATACCATAGTCAAAATTTCTGCCTGACTCTACAAATGACTTCCCATATGCTCAAGGCAATATTAATTAATGTGTCACCCCAGAGAGATTTTTCCAAATGCTGTTCAATGGACCATTTGTCCATCACTGTTGTTGAAAAAATCTTATTGAAGTCAATGTGGTAATTGAAGCAGGTTTAGTGATTAAACAATCAGCTTTTACCATGTAATTTCGAAATCTCTTGTTCTGGAAGCTGTCTTGTTGTTAAATGAATCTGACTTGGAGACATTAACTAGTGGGTCGAATACCTGATCTTAAATTAAGTGCTAATCATGATTTAACAAAGCATCATTAGATGCTTTGAATGTGATGTTGTAGCTTGCGTCGGTAGAACCCATAACTTTTGGCCAAGCATTTGTTCATTGCACTATAAGAGAAGTGGTTGATACCAATATTTACAAGGAAATTACTTGTTTATTACTTTTTTTTCTAGTTGTTTCCTCTTTTATGCATCTTGTTTGTCATTTGTGTTGCAAGATTCTCGACTCATTTTTTGCCCTTCCCCAAAGTTGTGAATAACTTTTAGTGGGTTGTTCAAAAGTAAATTCAATCAAAGTTCTTTCAAGAATATTGTTTCGGGTTTGACTAATTCTAGATCTTCTTGTAATAATCCTTCAAAAATTAAGGAAAATTGTCTTCAAAAATTCACAGTTAGTATAAAATGGAATCACTAAATTAGCTTCCAAGTGAAAATGAGTATTTACCTATAGGGATGGTAATGGACTGGGTATGATACAAGAATGTTAATAATCATATCCAGTCTGTTTAATTAACGAATATGAAAATTTTAACCGGACCTGGTCCTAACGTATTAGTCCTTTTATTTGGGAATTTTACCTTTATTTGAATATGAATGACAATACATGTACCCGTTCTGTCTTTCATGAGGCACAATGGTCTAAACTTAAGCCTGAGATGCGCCTCTAACATCTATAATATTTACTAAACATTTATAATCACAAACATGAAGTCAAAAAATTACTGACGACGTTAAAAATATTAGGTATTTTTCATGTGTTTAGAAATCACATTTTTATGAAAAAAAAAGGAGGTAAAATTATATATATCTGTATTTTTCCAGACTCTTATTTATAGCGAGAGATTTAATGAGAATCCAACACTGAAAGCACTCTTTTTGACGGATTAGCAACCCTCCATGGCTTGGCTTCTTTTACAATTTAATTCCTTTTGACTAAACATGTATTTAACAGAAGGAAGCAACTTAATTTGGAGTCTTTGCGTGCGGTAACAAGTAATAAACTTTTTTGACTCTGGCCAACAAACAAAACCTAGGAAGCAAATGAGTCATCTTGGCGTCACCTATGGCGTTATATTTTTTTCAAACGAGTGTTGAGAAATTATTTTGACGACTAAGAATTTACCATGTGATGTTCAGTGACAGTGAAGCTCAGGCTAAGACTATGGCTAAAAGCAAGCTAGTCATATCTTTATCATAAATATTATGGGCATAGTCATCCCATTTTGTTTACTTTAATAATTGCAATCTTATTATTATTCAAACCCACGAGTTTAGTGGGTTTCAAGACAAAATTTTAATTTTGATTTATTGCTATATGATTTAACAAGAAGGATGTTTGATATATTATATGAAACCCACCAATTAAATAGAGTTTTTAAGCAAAACAATCGGTCAGGATTTGTCAATCGCAGGTCCAATATGAAAAATCATCTCGAATTTCAAATCGAATCAAAAAATTTTAGACAAAAAATCGGTATTCGGAAAAATACTAGAACTAACTAAACACGATTCTTTACCCTATTAACCACAAATAAAGGTAATTATGAAATGAAAAATGTGATAGGTGATTGTCATCAATGAACAATAACAAGCTTGCAACCATATATAATAAGGACCAAATTGAGAGCTTGATCAGAACCCATTACCTAAATAAACTCTTTATATATAATTAATTATAAAGTATCTGTGAAAGAAAATAACAAATAAATGGACATCAAGAATAATGGGGTTGATGTTTCTTCTTTTCTTCTTGTGGAGGGAAGTGCAGACTCTGATCAGGTGGATTCTTTAACGTGTGAGATGTGTCGTCACGACGCCGTTTTGGCCACCGGAGATGAAGATGATGCCGAGTCATGTAGCTGTGACACAACTGATCAAATACAAGCAGAAGAGGGTTTTGATCATCATGAAGTAGTTGATCAACGACGTCGTTTAATAAGTTGGACTACTGCAGGTAGCTACAAAATGTGGTGGCCAGATTCTGCTGCTGATATCGAAGATGAAGATGAAGATGAAGATGAAGAATATTCAAGCTGGGAGATTAATGGAGTCAATAATAATAATAATAATAAAATAAGTAGAAAGGTGAAAGATGAAATGGAAGATAGGCTCTTTTGGGAAACATGCATGGCTTTTGGGTACCCATGAACTTATTATTATTATTATTATTATTATTATTATTATTATTATTATTATTATTATTATTATTATTATTATTATCATCTTTCATGTTTTTTTTTTTTTTGGGAGAATTTTACACATACAAGAAAATGATTAAGATTATTTCCCATGCACCATTTTTAATAAATTACACATAGTTTTTGTAATAAACAACCACTACTTATATTATATCTATGAATTTATTAAATTTTATTCATAATGTGAATTGTAAGTCCACTACTTAGGTTATATTACTTTAGAATTAATATTATATATAGAACAAAAATATATTGAAGGGTGTAGTGATCATTTGTGCAAATCCTAATTCTTTGAATGTCGTGTGAAGCTGAGGAGTAGTTGTAACAACTAAGTTTATAATTTTATGTACAAAATATGAACCGTATGTACATGTGATAGTGAAGATAAATTGTGCAAAAGTTCAATTTAATTATTATATAATATAGTTTGTTGATTAAGAAAATATTGACTTGTGGGTACGTATCAACTACTCGCGTCTCTTATGTCTTCTTACTTATTTGAATTAGCATGTGAACTTAAATTTGTCAATAAGGAATCACTTTAAAAAATTTATAGGCTAATTTTTTGTTTTGACACAATAATCAACAAACTGGAAATCAATTTCAAAATGAAAATTAGTTGGATCATAAACCATTTAAATCTATATAATAGATTCTTAATTTTATTCTGATATGCATGATTAGCGGAATTGCAGGTTAGGTTGAGTCAATTTTTTCTCTTTTTTTTTTGTCATGTCAAGACAATAAGGAAGAGATTTTTAGAAACATGAACCTATTTAATACAAATTAAAAATTTAAGAGATAAAGTATTAAATTATTAAATAAATATTGAAGATATATATAATTGTCAAGATGTTAAAGGCCCCCAAGAGGTGTGGTTTGGTGGTGAAAGGTCCAGAATCTCACCTTGAGGTTCTGGGTTCGAATCCAGGGAGTGTAAGAGTCTGGGGCAGCCGTAGGTTTTACATGCGCCGCGGCCCAGAATGAGTGGTTTGATGGCAGAGTTTCCAACGATTTCAAAAAAAAAAAAAAAAAAAATCAAGATGTTAAAGTTATATGGGTGTAAATTCATAAATTTTCTATTTTAATGATAATACTCGAATAAGATTAGTTTTTTAAATCAAATTCGAGATTCGTCCCATCATACACAAGTACAGTGTTTTTATTTTGTAAATAAAATTCTAAATTTCAAACCCGATTATTTTAAATCGGGTTGGCGGATCAAGTAGGGGACAATGAATGACTTTAGTTTTGGAAAATGGAGATGTATATTATAAAGGTTGTTCAATTGGGGCATAAATAAGGAACAAATTCAGAAAAAGTAGTCCAACGAACTTTGAAATTTGTCTTTCTAAATAACTATAAAAGTTGTATTATTGGTGTTTCTAATTAAGTTGCAATTAAATAAATTAATTTTGTGGAAATTGGAGAAAGTTTGAAATAAGTGTAGTAATTAGCTAGGTCGGGCCTCGGCTTCCGGCAAATAAAGAAAAAGCCCGAGCGCCCGAGAAAAGCCCACCTGAAATGTTAAGGGCCGGTCCGTCTCGGGTTTTTTCTAGCCTGATTTTTTTAATACCCAAAATCAGTAATAATTCAACTCTTATATACTAAAACATATCAACAAAAAATTAAGAATAAAATATCAATTCCTAATCAATCTAAAAATAAAAAAATTTATGAATTAATAAATTTTTTTAATTATTTTTTAAACCCAAACTTTTTATTATAAAACCGGCTCAGACTCAAACCTACCATTATAAAACCTGACCCATGTTTTTTTTGTTTTTTTTTAACTTTCGGACAGGCCAAATCGGACCGCTTTTTTGTCATGCTTAGTTTGAAAGAAAAAAATATATATACTTGCCAACTCATTATGTAGTAGTTATTATGTATATGTATATAATATATATATATATATTGGGACGTTGAATGTTTTAAAATGCGTAGCTAGCGACTCTTTGTGAGTTAACACAGAACAATTTTCAATTTCGAAACACTTACTATTCATATAATTGAATTTAGTATTTAGATAAATTTTGTTATAAGTTTATATATATATATATATATATATATATATATATAAAAATTATTATTGATAGTTATTAGATAAAAATTTATAAATACTTGAATTTTAACCTTCGATTATCATAAATACACGTGTGACATAAAATTATAAAATAATGAACCCAAAAAAAGGTCAGTTTTAAATCCAAATTATTTTAAAAGGTTTAAATTCTAATTTAGTCCCTAGAGTTTGAGTTAATTAGTTAGTTAGGTCTTATATTTTTAAAAATTATCTAAAACACTCATATCGTTAATTTTTTATTATTTTTTTTTTACTTCAAATATAGTGATAAATAAAGCTCAAAATGGTTCATAACCTATTATCCCCACAATATTCGAACATAGATGGCCAACTAAACAAAACTACTTGAAAAACACTTAGTTATTGGGCAAACCTTGATAGTAGATTTGACGGGATTGAAATTTAAAATTTTATTTACAAAATAAAAAACTCTAATTAGCATATATAATTTTAAAAATTATTCAAAAACACATTGTCTTTAATTTTATAGCCGTTGGGTTAAACTATCCAAAGATAAAATAATATTTTTGTCTGATATAACTTCAATTTCTAACAAGTTAGATGTAAAAGTAAAACTTGAAAAATAAGAATAATATTGAGGTAAATTTTGGTTAGTTCCATTTTTATTAGCATGTGTCCGTGACAAAAACAAGTTCAATTGAGTTGTAATCTTTCATGAAGATCTTTGTGCAATTGGACTGATTTCTGGCTGCTATGCATCAGACATTCGTTCGTGGTGCGTTCGTTGCAGTGTTTGAACGATTAGCGTTAGTGCTGCGTTCATTATTTGGTTCGAACGTGTTGCGTTAGTGGCTCGTTCTTCTTTGGGTTCGAACGAGATCATTCCAGAGAGCAAACGTTCGAGTCTCGTTCTTGATGCGTTCGAACGGGGTCATTCCAGAGAGCTCACGTTCGTAGTGCGTTCGATTGGCGTTCGAACGAGTCTTCACAGAAATGGCGCGTTCGTGTTGCGTTCGAGTAACCGTTCGAACGCGACTGCGATCTGAACGCATTTTTGGCCTGCAAAACCCTAGCTTTTCACCCTACCTATAAATATAACCCTTAGCCGCCATTCTCATGAGTTAAAACACAAATCCTTTGAGCCAAAACACTAAAAAGCTTTCAACTCTCTTTGATTCCACCATTGAAGACTTCTTATCTCATTGTCTTCTTCCTTAATGGTGTGAATGTTTATTTGTTAAACCTTCAACACAACTTAACCCAAATTCCATAATCCTTTAGATTTCTTTAGGAGGAAGTTTGATAGTCGGAGTTCCGGCGTCATTGGTGATATAATCTACTCAGAGACTTCAGAGGTTCTGAAGAAAACCGTAGGTCGCGGCTTGAGGAGTTGCCTTGAGTTCTTGCAGTATTGAGGTACTTGAGTCGGTGGAGTTTCCACCATAGGTCTTGACAATCGCTGTAAGTTTTTCTCTATTAGTGGATTCGGGTGGTAGCCTATACCCGGAGTGGTTTTTTACTCGAAAGAGTTTTCCACTTCGTCACCAAAATCATTGTGTTGAATTTTGTGTGGTGTGATTTATTTTGCTGTTTTAATTCCTGCTATTGTTTTAATATTTTGCAGCATAATTTTATTTAATTGTTATTGTGGTTGCCTGTTAATTTATCCATAGTAGCAATAACAGGACTTGTCCTGCTTATTGTTTGTAATTCCGCATAAGGTCAGAACCTTTGTGTAAAATCGAATTTTAAATTGGTATCAGAGCCTGAACTCGATCCTTGACCCATTAGCTATGGAGCGTAGTCAACCCTTAAATTGTCCGCCATTTTTTGATGGCACGGAATATTTGCATTGGAAGGTTCGCATGAAAGCGTTCCTTAAGTCCTTAGATGAGAGGGTCTGGATGGCTGTTGAACACAAGTGGAAACCTCATGTTATTATTGTTGATGGGATATCTTCCCCTAAACAAATTGACCTGGACCAAGGATGATTTTGACGCTAGCAATAGGAACAGCAAGACTGTTAATGCCATACATGGTGCTGTTTGTTCTGCTGAGTTTAGGAGAATCTCAATGTGTGAGATAGCCAAGGATGCTTGGGACATCCTGCAGACTGTGCATGAGGGCACATTGTCTGTTAAAAATAATAGACTTCAGGATCTTGCTACTAGGTTTGAGGTCGCTAGAATGAAAGATGATGATACTTTTGATCAATTTTATGCTGAGATTAACGACATCGTTAACTTTAGCTTTAACCTAGGTGAGACTATTCCTACCAACATGATTGTTAGGAAAATCCTTAGATCCCTGCCTGATAAGTTCCTACCCAAAATCACCGCCATCGAGGAAAGCAATGACCTTGATCAGCTTAATTTAGAAGACCTCGTAGGAAAACTGCAGGTTTATGAGCAGAAACTTCCTGGGCATCTAAAGCTAAAAAATATAGCGATGAAGATCGCGAAGGAAGTTGTTCATGGTTCGTCTAGTGATGAGGATACCCTCACAGATCATGATTTGACCTTGTTTGCAAAGAAGTTTAGGAAATTCCTTAAGCTGAAGAAGAATGGCCATATCAGTAGTAGGGATATGGAGGATGAGCCTAGAGAGAGTAGGCATAGCAAGAGTGAGTCTGGAGAAGATAGAGATAGTAGATCTTGTGGTGCCCAGTGCTATGAATGTGAATGATATGGGCACGTTAGATCTGAGTGTCCCACATACCTTAGGGCTAAAGGCAAGAAAGCAATGGCATCATCCCTTAGTGATTCTGAAGGTGATGTTTCTCCTAAAGGCAATTATATAGCCTTTACTGCTAGTGTGCCTGATGAGAGAGAGAATGAAGTTAATGATAATGATTCAGAAGTCTCTCTTGATGAGTCTGTTGATGAGGAAAGTCTTCAAGTAGCTTATGTTGAACTGTTTAATGAGAGTTTAGCTATTAAAAAGACTAATTTAGAGGTCAATAAGAGGCTGAAACTAGTTGAGTTAGAAAAGAATGAAACTCAAGCTAAATTTGAGCAAAGACTTTTGATGGTTAATGACCTAGAGAAGAGGAATAAAGGCCTAGTTGATAGGGTTCAAATCTTAGAGACTGAACTTGAAGATGCTAAAACTAAGTTGTATGCATTTTCTAGTGGAAATAAAAAGGTGAACCGTATGTTAGGTATTGTTGATCCTAATTGTGATAAAGCTTCTTCGTCCAGAGCTGTGCCTGCCTCAGCTAAACATGACTTAGGTAAGAAACCTACTATTTATAGTCATGTGATCCATTTTGTTGTTCTTCGTCCTGTTTCCCAACCTCAATCTAGAGGTGTTATGGGTAAACCTCGCTCTCATCAGAGGTTTGTGCCTGTGTGCCACCACTGTGGCAAGGCTGGACATATTAGGCCTAAGTGTTTCATGTTGCACAAGCAAAAGAAAAGGCCTAAGAGTATGTCGCCTATATTTGATTCTTCAAATCTAGCTTCTCAAGTTTCTGCACTAACTAAACAAACACAATTTCTTAGTGAGAAAACTTTCTTTGTTGACTAGGAATTCTCAAGTGGATGAGGTTCCTAAAAAGGTTTGGGTGAGGAAGCAAGATGAATTCCCATCTTCTTCTGCGTGTCCTGATGGACATAATGAGAGTACACTTCGGTGTAACTCTGCTTGAAAGATGCATTTTATTTTCCCATTGCATGTGTGTGCGCGCGCGCGTATGTTTTATGTTTTTGCACGTTTAGTTTGTTTTCACAGCATATGGGTGTGTGTGTGTCTTGTTTTTGTTATATGTCACTTAGTATATATGATGAAAATCCGGACATAAATTTCATAGCCGATTCCGAATGGACGGTAGTATGATCTGCACTCGGGATACAACTCCACGTACCATTGGATGTTTTACAAGCCGTTTTGTGTCTTTATTTTTATTTGTTAAAATCTGAAAAATTCAAAAAAAAAATAGAAAATGAAAAAAAGGCAAAAAAAAATTTACGGCTTGTTAGAGCATGAAAAGCTTATGCATGTGATCCTGGTATGTAGGATATATGATTATGCATGTATGATATGCTTTTATTTATCTTGATGCTCTATATACATGTGTGTGTGTGATAAAAACCTTTGGTATATCATGTGCTTGCACCTCACATACACGTTTGTATTTTATCAAGGCTTGGTCGCATGTATGAGTTTTTGGACTGGCAATCTAATTTCTATCATACTTTGTTCATTTAAATAGTGTGACATTTGATTAGATGACCTTGCTATCCCCTTTTGCAACAGTAAAAAAGAAATAAATTTAAAAAAAAATGAGACTCAAGTGCAAAAGAGCCCAAATGACCAAATTCAAAAGATAAGGGAAAAAACCATTCACTCGAAAGAGTTATTAAATATGAGCTCATGATATTTCTGGGGTAAATAATATAGCATGCAACCAATGTTGCTTATTTTCAGGTCCTAGTGTTGCTGGGTTTGAACACCTATTTTGTGGACTTGGTTTGTTTAGAGATGAATTTCTTTGGCTGTGTCCAGCTCATAAAATAAGGTCTTAAGCCTTTATTCGTTATGCACTTTATTTTTCCACGCAAGTGCTTTATATGCTTTGGTGTTTATGTCATATGCATAAGTGTTGTATTTAGCCAAAACTTAAAATGCTGCATATTATTTCATGTCATAATCATCTGAATACTGACTGGGTATATTTGTATTTGCTTGAAGTGTCTTCCAGTCCGTGTTTGTAGTGTCTTTTCCTGGTATGCACTGTGTCTGTTTTCGTTCGTGTAACGTTTCCTTTTCGTTCGAACGTATTTTGTTGGTGTTTCGTTTTAATTTTCGTTCGAACGTTCATTAGACACACGTTCGACACTCGTTCGACACTCGTTCGAACATTTTTGGGATATTTAAATAGGCTGTGTGCGTATTTCGTTCGCACGTTTCCCTTTTTCATTTTCTTCTCCGTCTCAACTATTTTCCCTCGCAAATCTCTGCCATTTCAAGTCAGATTCGCGCTTGGATTGCCTTATTCTCCTTGATTTCGGTCTCATCTCCATCATCAAGGTATATATCTCCTCTGTTTTTATGTTTTTCTTTTGAGATCTGGTTTTAGGGTTTCGGTCCTTTTGGATTTTACCTTGTTTCTTCGTTCAAGGCGATTGTGGTCCATTGGGTTTGTGTTTATTGTTGTTTGTGGGTGTTTATTTGTGGCGATTTGCTCTGTTAAGGGTGTTTTCTGACTCGGTTCTTCGCCATCGCGTTCGAACGCCACATGAATCTGCGTTCGAACGCTCTTAGCATTTTTCAGTTTATTTTGCTTTCTGGTTTTGTGGTCTTTTTTGATTGTTTCTTATTCTGTGCTTTTCATATGTATTCTAGATGCCTAAGAAGTCCATTGCTTCGAAGAAACGTCCTCGCGACTCTCTCTCTGGTGATCGTTTTTGCAGTCCTGTTGCTGTTAAGTTATTCGATGATCACTTCTCGCAACGCAGTCTGTTTTTGGAGCGCAATGTGTTAGAAGATGAGTTGCGTGATTCTGGGATCGTACCCATGTTGGTCAACCGTGGTTGGGGGCCTCTTTTATCTGGTTTCGTGGGCCCGTCTGCCTCCATGGTCCAGGAGTTTTATTCAAACATGGAGGTTGTTTCCGCCTTACCTGGATATTGATCCCTCTGTCTTATCTCGGGTTCTTGCTATCCCTGAGGTGCCTTATCCCCAGTTCCACTGGTCTCCTACTGAAGGCCATTCTGATCAACTTATTATGGATGTTGCCTCCAGACAACATCGTCCGTTAGTCGGGGGTACTATTTTTGTTGCCACCTTGCTCCCCTCTTATCGTTTGCTCAACCGGATAGTCTGCCACAATCTCTGGCCGAAATCACATGTGAACACCTAACCTCTTGCCAGGATTGCTTTTCTCTATGCCATTGAGCAGAGACTTTCTATCGACATCCTCAGTGTGATCCTTCGAGAGATGACCCGCATTCGCACTGCTTCATATGCTGCTCACACTATTCCTTACGGGTGTCTTATTCACCGTATCATCTCGGCTCTGATCCCTACTTTTGAGCATGATCCTCCTCTCCATTTGCTCAAACCTATTGGTCGTCAGACTGTATCCTCGAGAGCTGTTCATCTCCCCGCTCATGCCCGTGAGCCTGCTCATGATCCTACTCATGCTCATGCTCCTGCTCATGCTCCTCATGCCTCGGCTGCTACTTCATCCTCTTCCGCTGGTCCTCATCCAGATTTTTACCAGTGCATCTTGGACTCTCAGGCCTCTATCCTGGCCGAGCTTCATCTACTCTCAGGAGGCCAATCAGAGATTCGTTCGACTGTTCGTACTTCGTAGCTTGCAAGCTCAGTTTGCACGCCATATTGCGGATTGTCATGCGGCTTCTGATGATGAGGGTTCTTCTGCCAGTTCGGAGTCTAACTAGCAACTTTACTTTATTTTCTGGGCTTTATTTGAGTTAGGAGGAGTCTGTTTATTTTTTGGATCATATTTTTTGTAACCTGTTATGATGTACTCTCACCCTTTTGATTGAGTATGAAATGTTTTGCAAACATTTGTCGTATTTTAATGAAAATATTCTATCTTGAATGTTTCGCTTACTGTCTGTTCCTAATGCATGCTTACGGATATTGCTTTTGGTTATTTGCTTCTCATTTATTCTTATGATATATTTGTGTGCCTGTTTGTGCGGTGGAGTAAGTTTTAATCTATGTTTGTTGTTTCTCCTGGTGTATGCATGCTTTGTCATTTCGTGACAAAAAAGGGGAGTAATTGGTGATTTGTCGATATCTCCGTTTTAAGGAGAGTTCAGATTAAGGGGGAGACAAATGTTTTACCTATTTGATGTTATACTTGATAATCTCAATGCTTTTCACGGTATACTGTTGTTTGTGGATGTTTCAGGTAAACAGGTTTGTTGCTGAGGCGATATTGTTTTCAAGACTACTTGGTTAGGTATTAGATCGAGTCATTATGTAATAAGTCACTGTTTTGATGGTTGACAGTTGACTATTTTCTTTTTGGGTCTATTACCGTAGTCTTGTATTAGGTAGTGTTTTGTCACGGAATGCCAAAGGGGGAGATTGTTAGTTCCATTTTTATTGGCATGTGTCCGTGACAAAACAAGTTCAATTGAGTTTAATCTTTCATGAAGATCTTTGTGCAATTGAACTGGTTTCTAGCTGTTGTGCATCAGACATTCGTTCGTGGTGCGTTCGTTGCAGTGTTCGAACGATTATCGTTAGTGCTGCGTTCATTATTTGGTTCGAACGTGTTGCGTTAGTGGCTCGTTCTTCTTTGGGTTCGAACGGGATCATTCTAGAGAGCAAACGTTCGAGTCTCGTTCTTGGTGCGTTCGAACGAGGTCATTCCAGAGAGCTCACGTTCGTAGTACGTTCGATTGGCGTTCGAACGAGTCTTCACAGAAAGGACGCATTCGTGTTGCGTTCGAGTAACCGTTCGAACGCCACTGCGATCTGAACGCGTTTTTGGCCTGCAAAACCCTAGCTTTTCACCCTACCTATAAATATAACCCTTAGCCGCCATTCTCATGAGTTGAAACACAAATCCTTTGAGTCAAAACACTAAAAAGCTTTCAACTCTCTTTGATTCCACTATTGAAGACTTCTTATCTCCTTGTCTTCTTCCTTAATGGTGTGAATGTTTCTTTGTTAAACCTTCAACACAACTTAACCCAAATTCCCTAATCCTTTAGAGTTCTTTAGGAGGAAGTTTGGTAGTCGGAGTTCCGGCGTCATTGGTGATATAATCTACTCAGAGACTTCAGAGGTTCTGAAGAAAACCGTGGGTCGCGGGCTTGAGGAGTTGCCTTGAGTTCTTGCGGTATTGAGGTACTTGAGTCGGTGGAATTTCCACCATAGGTCTTGACCATCGCTGTAAGTTTTTCTCTATATAGTGGATTCGGGTGGTAGCCTATACCCGTAGTGGTTTTTTACTCGGAAGAGTTTTCCACTTCGTCACCAAAATCATTGTGTTGAATTTTGTGTGGTTTGATTTATTTTGCTGCTTTAATTCCTGCTATTGTTTTAATATTTTGCAGCATAATTTTATTTAATTGTTATTGTGGTTGCCTGTTAATTTATCCATAGTAGCAGTAACAAGATTTGTCCTGCTTATTGTTTGTAATTCCGCATAAGGTCAGAACCTTTGTGTAAAATCGAATTTTCAATTTTAATAAAGAATATAAATATTTTGACTAATTTTTATAACATAAGGACTAACAGAGTAATCAACTCAAAATCTATTAAATCAATAAAGGACTAAGTTTAAATTTAAAATTGAGATATTGAACTTTTATTAGGAATAGTGATTATATACTCCATCAGTACAGAATGAGCACATAATTATAATTTAAAATCATCAAGAAATATTATTTGTATAAAAAAAATATTTAATTCAATGGAAAATTTTAATTTAAAATCATAATTAAATTGTGATTATATATTGAATGAGTACTTATATCATTATTGAACTTTTAATTCACAACTATTGTATAATGAAATTGAAATCTCTAACACAAAAAGCAGATGTGTTAAAACATTAGCTATCATGTAAAAGCCGGTTTAGTGCCCTAATCAAGTTTTATTTTCAAACATCTTAATAAAATTTACTATTTAGGTTCAAGTTTTAGAAGAGATACGAGTTAAAAAATATGTTCGGCTTACTCGAACTCTTACCTTAAAAAAATAAGAATAAAATAAAAGTCGGTTTAGAAAAATAGTTTGTCACAACTCAGAAGCCCAACAATTATAAACATAGTTCAAAGTACTCGATATGAAATTAGTTTTTTAAATTAAAAAAACTTTTAAATAATTATCTTAAGTGACAATTATTTCATTTGAAGCAAGAATAGGTCTTTGCAGATGAATTTGTGTTTCGAAGATGAAACAGCATCATTGACTTTGACTATAATTAGCTTGTTGCATGCATGAACATAAATATATTAATACAATGACAGATGATTGATTAATTAACAACTCCATCTTTGATTTTACTTATAATTTAAGTTAATTAAACCGACATATTTTTCTTTAATTAAGTTTACTTCAAGTAATCATCAAGATTCAAGATCATTAGTGTTTGGCTGCAATTTGCAAAATCTTCAAAGAGAGTGAAATTAGTGTTTAGATATATAATGAATGAAAAGATATTAAATGATTATGAAGTTTGTAATCATAAGTTCACGTATTAACTAACTAAACATTAACTGATTTTGTGAATAAGCGTTACTAGCAACAACAACAAAAAAAAAAAAAAAAAAAAAAAGTCGGCAAAAATCGCAATTTGTAAGGATCGCAGAAAAGCCCGAAGCCCGGCCCGGCCCGGGGTAGAAAAAGCCAGGGTAGGGCCTTAAAATGAAAGCCCGACTCGGGCTCGGGCCCGAGCCGGGCTTTCCAATTTTGGCACGGGCCCGGCCCAGCCCGGGCCAAAATAAAATTAAAAAAACATATATATATATATATTAATATGTTTGTATCATTTTTATTTGTTTTTAGCATTTAAATTGTTAATTTATCAATGAAACTTGTGATTTATTTATAAATTGTCTTTGTATATAGTGTAAATGTATTTTATATTTATATATTTATAATTTTTTTTTAAATTCGGGCCCAAAAAAAACCCGGGCCCGAGCCCGGCCCGGCCCGTTGCCACCCTTAGCTACATGCTAGTAATGCATGCACCATCATTGCTAGCCTCCAATACACTTTAGGTGGAGTTTGAAAATGATGTTACAACTTTTCAAAATAGTGCAAGATTCCAAGATAACTCATTGAGAGCTCAAAGTATTCCAAAAATATTAAGCTTAAATAGAGAAAGCTTAGAGAGTGTGTAGAAGTGAGATTTTTTTATAAAGAGTTTCAATACTTGTAATTAAGTAATAGAATCGGTTTTTCCTTAAAAACACTAGCTCTATATTGATCAGAGAATCACAACACTATTTAGATAGCACTCACCAAGAATGTTAGTTAGCTTGGAAAGCAATATATGCAGGAATTAATTTGACTCTTACCTTGCCGTCAATATTCAATATTATCATTTGAATTAACTATCTTAATCACACCACAACAAGATAAGAGCAGGTATTAATTGTGGGGGAAAATAATAAAAGGAAAAGACTTCCCATCAGAAATATGATAGATATATTAATGTATCAAAATCTATAAATTTAAACATATATAAAACAATATGCCTTCTAGGTATGGAGATTAATTGATTTCAAAGCAAAAAAACATGGCATGCTAAACGCAATCTCTATTCAATTAATTTAACAAGATTACAACCTATATATATATAATTATTTCACTAGAAAAAAAAAAAAAAGAGAGGATCTGAACGTTCCTATCATATTTATAAACATTAATTTTTACTCGATGGATCACTATTAACTAGGTATTCAAGGGAAAGAGAACAAGACCTGAAAATTACTGGCTAGAATTAATCATGTCCGGAGGCCGCGAGAACAAGGTCGGTGAGCTAATATAACCATGTCCAAAGGTTAATAAATATATGTTTTCTTTATTTACTTATTCTACCCTCAGGAATCAAACACAACTTTTTTTTTTGGAAACTAATTATAAATTAATATCTAACCTAAGAAAAAGGATAAAATTACCTGGCGGTTACAAAATTAAAAAAATAAAAATAAAAATAAAAATCTAAGAGCATGCATTATTATGCAAGCACCTCAAATGTTTAAAGATGCTTAATTTGACTGTGTCTTCTTAAAAGTATACTTCATATATAAATCTAAGAGCATGCATTATTAAGCAAACTTATATATATATATATATATATATGATCAGGCATCGAAAGGAATTGATAGAACCATATCCGGAGGCTGTGAATACAAGATCGCTGGGCTAATATAATCATGTCCAAGGATTAATAAATATATGTATTCTTTATTTACTTATTCTATCGTAAGGAATTGAACCCAAATTTTTTTTTTTTTTGGAAACTAACTATAAATTAATATCTAACCTAAGGAAAAAAAGGATAAAATTACCTGGCGGTTACAAAATTAAAAAAATAAAAATAAAAATAAAAATCTAAGAGCATGCATTATTATGCAAGCACCTCAAATGTTTAAAGATGCTTAATTTGACTGTGTCTTCTTAAAAGTATACTTCATATATAAATCTAAGAGCATGCATTATTAAGCAAACTTATATATATATATATATATATATGATCAGGCATCGAAAGGAATTGATAGAACCATATCCGGAGGCTGTGAGAACAAGATCGCTGGGCTAATATAATCATGTCCAAGGATTAATAAATATATGTATTCTTTATTTACTTATTCTATCGTAAGGAATTGAACCCAAATTTTTTTTTTTTTTGGAAACTAACTATAAATTAATATCTAACCTAAGGAAAAAAAGGATAAAATTACCTGGCGGTTACAAATCTTTTTAAAAATCTAATTAAGAGCATGCATTATTAGGCAAGCACTTCAATTAATGTTTAAAGATGCTTAATTTGACTGTCTTCTTAAAAGTATACTTCATATGAAAGCATATATAGGTTTCAACTATATATAATAAATTATAATTTTAGCACTAATGGAAGCTGACTGGTGGATTCAATTAACTAATTTATAAGCACAGATCATATGATATCAGAAACTGCATGTTTCAACACTTGGTATACTAACACCAAATGACAGTTGTAGCAGCTAACCCCAATTTTTTTAAATGAATATCATGAATTTAAGAACAAGATAAGAGTGTTTACACTCCAATCGAAAACAAAATTTCAACTAATAATTGATTTTAATTAAAAAAATAAAATGATTTGGGTTTGCATATATATATATATATATATATATAAAAATCAATCCAAACAAAAACCGTTTATGGGTCCATTATATGAATCTTTTACTATTATTGTGTTTTATCTATAGTCATTATTTCATTAAGATCGATATCTCGCGCTTTTGACATTATATGGCAACAGTTGCAGTTGCAGTGGCTTTCCCGTTCTCAAATATACTGATTTCAAATTACTCAGGATCAGATCAGAAGATTATGATATACTAACAAATTAAGGCTAACCTAGTTAACATATAAGGTTGTTTATTATTTATTTCTTAATATTTAATTCTTTATGTTAGGGTCAAATAACTAACACTATGGAAAATAAAATTAAAAAAGCAAAAGCATCACAAGTCAAATGAAACTTGTGATGTGTCTGAACAGTTTTAGATGTTTTAAAAGTTTATCTTTGCTGTTTCCAAGCAATGAGTAATTTATTGTTTATGGGCAAAGCAAGATCACTGCCCAGTATAAAATGGTGCCATGTATTTGAATCTTTACAAGCATAGCCATAGCAACTTAGCTCAAAATATATAGAGAGAGAAAATTAAAAAGAGAGAGAGAGAAAAAATAAAATATGAAGGCTAGCTTAATTTTCTTTTTGATAGCCATTTTAGGAGCTTGTGAAGGAGGGGAATTGAGGAAAAAATTTTATGAGCAAACTTGCCCCCAGGCTGAAGATATTGTGCAAAGCATCATTTGGAAAAATGTTGCTTGCAATTCAACTTTGCCAGCAAAGTTTCTTAGAATGCATTTTCACGATTGTTTTGTTAGGGTAACACATTTTATTCATCTTCATTTATAATTCATCACATATATACCATTTAGCATCCTTTTTCTTCGAGTCTTCAAAAAATGCGATTTGGTGGCATACGGGTTAAGATATAGTTGTTCTAGTCCTAGATTTGAATACAATAGATATATCTTACTCCGTTTAAACTCGAATAAGGTGATTTGGAGGCAGGACTTCTAATGTATATCCGCTGTTCCCCACCAGTATAGGTCTAATAAGGGCCTTTATAGTCATCTGAATTTTACAATGTGGGAACATCCGCAGCATAATATATGCACACGCTGAAAATGACGTCTGCTTTAAATGAAAGCTCAAATCATATATAGGGGAAATTAAATACATGCATGCATGGTTTATTATTTTTGATGAAGTTGATTATAATAAGGTTAATTATGAATAATTAATTTAATTGATTTGTGTATTAGGGTTGTGATGGCTCAGTATTGATAGATTCAACAGCAAGCAACTCAGCTGAAAAGGAAGCAGTTCCAAACCAATCCCTGGGAGGATTTGATGTTATAGATGAAGTCAAAACTGAGCTTGAGAAGAAATGCCCTGGTGTTGTTTCTTGTGCTGATATCCTAGCTCTTGCTGCTCGAGACTCTGTTTCCTTCCAAGTATGTTTTAAATTACGCAGATAATCAAATTGTGATTCGATCTAAACATAATTTTTAAATAATCGATTAATAATAAATAAAATTATATATCGTAAATTACGAAGCACCGTTAATTATTCAACGTACTTTTTTTTAATCAGAAAAAGGGTGTCTATTAATTAAGTTGTATTTTCATGGATGCAGTTTAAGAAGCCGTTGTGGGAAGTGCTTACAGGAAGAAGAGACGGTAGAATTTCGCGTGTTGCAGAAGCGAATTCGCAGATTCCTCCACCATCCTTCAACTTCAGTAGCCTCCAACAATCTTTTTCAAACAAAGGCCTTACTGTTCATGATCTAGTCGTTCTGTCAGGTAATTCTTGGTTCGTTAAGAAATAATATGTATGTGTGTGTATATATATATATATTAGAATTTTGAGGTCCGGATCATACAGACGTTTTATCATCCGTATAACAATAAACAACGTGTGTATGTATATATGAGTCATCTTATAATAAGGAATCTTCGATTTTATCAAGTTAAGAACCAAACAAATTGTAATGAAACATTGATTTCAATGTATTAAAAGAAAATAATATTTCATTGGAATCTATAGTTTTTTTCACTTTTAGTTTGGTTCTCATTGATGAATGATGAATCCTTTATTAAAAAATCATTATAACTATAAAGTTATTATGAGGAATTGTGTGGGTTCGTGTAAGAATACTAACAAGTTATGTCAATGAATCCAAACTCATTAGTACTGAGTATAATTGTATTAAATTTTTCATAATTTCCCGTCACGCTTAATTCTACATCGGATGCAAGGATAATCAAACTTAATTGGGGAATAACTTTGGGATCCTTGAGCTTTTTATTTATTATCGAATAAGGACATAGTTTTTTAGTTTGTCAAATAAGTCCCTAACCCCCTACCCAAATGACAAAATTACCCCTACCATATTGACTTAGTAATTTAATTAGGATAAGAGACATATTTGAAAAAAAATGGATAAAGCATGTCCTCATAATAACATATTTTTGATGGCATGATCATATAGGTGGACATACCATTGGAATAGGTCACTGCAATTTCTTCAGCAACAGGCTCTACAATTTCACAGGCAAAGGTGATGCAGATCCTTCATTGGATCCAACTTATGCTGCATTCTTGAGAACCAAATGCAGAAGCTTAGCAGATAACACAACTATAGTTGAAATGGATCCCGGCAGCGGCTCATCTTTTGATAACAATTACTTCAAAATCCTGAGGCAACATAAAGGAATGTTCCAATCTGATGCTGCACTTTTAACCAGCAAGGGTGCTAGCAACATTGTTGATGAGTTGCTTGATTCTGACAAATTTTTCACTGAGTTTGCTCAGTCCATGAAGAGAATGGGAGCCATTGGAGTTCGTACAGGAAAATCTGGAGAGATTAGAAAGAAGTGCAATGTGGTCAATTAATTCTTCAAGTGTATTTTAATGTTACTGCTTTTGAATTGTGTGTTCAATTAATTACTCGTTGGTTTGGTTTGATTTGATTTGATGTGATCATCTTTGAATAATGTATTGTCGATTTGTAATTTGCTTATTTTGAAGGGCCTTGTAGCAGCAACTCAAATGAAGTGAGGCTAAAAGGTCCATTGTATTATTATTATTATACATTATTTAATTTCAACTTGCAATAATTTAGTTCTAGTTCTATTATTAAGTTATTATTAGATTGTTTCATAACTGACGTGATATAACCATCATATAATATTAAAAAATTTCCATTCTTAGAATTTTATTATGTAGTAGTCATAAATATTAAATTTTCTCCGGAATCCGAGAAAAGTTTCGTGAGTTGATTAGCAATTTTGCAGCAAACAGTCGGATGTTCTACCTACTTCACATTAGTCCGGATCAGATGATTTTACGGTAGAATTTTCAACGTTACCAAAAAAATATATATATATTGAGAATTGAGAAACGTGTATCTTGAAGTGTAGGCAGAAACCATGCTTGCTTTAATTTTAGTCCATTCAAAAAGTCAAATCAAAATTGCAAAAGTGCTGCATTGACTCTTTAAGTGGCATGATTATGACCAAAATTAATTAAAAAATAATCGCTTGGTGTACATTAATTATACCCCCTCACCAAGTTATCTAAGAGCATAATTAAGTATTGCACAGTGAATAGGAACCATAATTCTTCTACTGTATTTGGTCGATTGGTACTACTAATAATGCTAACAAAAGCAATCTTTACAGGAATAAAGCTGAAAGATAACTTCTTACAGTTCTTCCGTTTGTACATTTTGGGATAATATGGGCAGAAACTCGGCATTGCTTAGTTTTTGAATGACATTATCTCGAGAGCCTCTCTTGTTTGTCCAAGAATGTTGAAAACTGTTGCTGCAATGTGAGATGGTGTGAGACCAGCTTGCGCTAACTGGTCAGCAGGTGATCCATGATCGATATATCGATCAGGGAGTACGATTGGTCGCCACTGCGCAAAATAATTCAACAGCAAGAGTTAGTAAACAACAGCTAGATCAACACATAATGTTCCAAACAATTTTCCTAAAGACATTTCGTTTGGCTCAGCATTTCAAAATCGCAACCACTATATATATTCCTAACAAAATGCATTACTAACGCTTCTATTGATGTCTACGAGTAATGCAGAATTATACCTTGACGGTGCCATCAAGAAGACCATCAAGAGCCAGGAACTGAGCAACATGAGATCCAAAACCTCCAATTGATCCTTCCTCCACAGTAACCAAAACATCATGTGATCTTGCCAGGCTGCGAATGAGGGAATGATCTAGTGGCTTACAGAATCGAGCATCTGCTACAGTCAGCTGTAACCCATGGGATTCCAATAGAGAAGAAGCAGCTAAACAGCTTTGAACAGCTGTCCCATAGCCCAAGAGTGCGACTCTCTCCCCTTCAATCAGTATCCTGCCTTTCCCAACCTGCAAGAAAAATAACAACCATTATTGAAAGTAAGTTATAAATAGATTTTCCTTTTGAAAAAGGATCAGCAGCCCCAACGACTCAGTTGAAACTTACCTCGAGAGGAGTGCCTTTGTTTCCTGGCGGCAGTTCAACACCAGTCCCGTTTCCTCTTGGGTAGCGGAAACAGCTAGGTCGGTCATCTATGGCAGCAGCAGTGGCAACCATGTGAAAAAGCTCTGCCTCATCAGAAGGAGCCATAACTACCATATTAGGAAGGCACGCCATAAAAGTGACATCAAAAGTCCCACAATGTGTCGGACCATCAGCTCCAACAAGTCCACCTCTGTCCATTGCAAATCTCACAGGCAGCTTCTGCAAATCCACGTCATGTACTACCTGTGGCAAACACAACCAGGAAAAGCATAGAGGACTCTAAGCTCAAGAACAACTCAATTGTTATAGAGTGATATGATATGAACAGAAGAAAATTGGAAACAGGTAATGGATTACCTGGTCGTAAGCCCTTTGCATGAAAGATGAGTAGATTGCACAAAAAGGTTTAAGGCCTTCACAGGCCAGACCAGCGGCAAATGTAACAGCGTGCTGTTCTGCTATCCCAACATCAAAGCATCTAGTAGGGAAACGACGAAGGAAGAGATTCAGTCCTGTTCCTCCTCCCATTGCAGCATGGATAGCAACAATATCCCTGTCCACCTCAGCTTCTGCAATCAAAGCCTCTGCAAAGTATGTTGTATAAGACTGGGTCCTGGCACTAGGTTTAAATTGCTTTCCGGTGGCTGGATCAAACTTTGCCACACCTACAAAATCAAAATCAAGTGTAAATCATTCTCTCATTTACTATTTATTGAGAATATCCAATGCTATACTCGTGTGTTCGATTGATATGAATATGTAAAGAGTATCTACAATCTACCGTGGTATTTGTCTGCAGCCATTTCAGCATATGGATATCCCCTGCCTTTCTCAGTGACAACATGGATCAGAACTGGACCTGTTGTTTTGGTACTCTTAACATCTTCAAGAATGGCAACAAGGTCATCTATATTGTGACCATCAACAGGACCAATATAATAGAGTCCAAGTTCTTCGAACAGTGATGACCCAGAACCACTGATCATCCCACGAGCATATTCGTCAACTTTTGCAGCCAATTTATGCATAGGCCCGCCTATTTGCTTGGTAACTCCCTGCAACAATATTAGTCACAATATATTAGCTCCCATTCAATTAGTTTTCAGGATTCTTATTTACCTTTAACTCTAAATCATATCCAGTATTCCTCACCTTTGCGACCTCTCTGAGTTCTCTAAGAGGTCTGTTTGACTGCAACCTGCTGAGAGCACTGCTCAAAGCACCAACAGGCGGTATGGGCCCATCTAGAGTAGCAGTGGGTAAAGAAACTTGTTTGTTGTCATTAAGAATAACAATCATGTCAGAATCTAGGTACCCAGCATTGTTCATGGCTTCATAAGCTTGGCCTGCAGTCATGGCACCGTCACCAATAACAGCAACCACGTTATTCCTTCTTCCTTTAAGATCCCGACCCACAGCCATACCTGTTCAGCCAAAAAAAATATCTCAGATTATGTCATATAAATTGAACCAAAGCTCTGGTATCAATTACAGTATTAAGAGGCCTGGATTTGAAAATTCAAGAAATTGAAAATAAAAATAAAATAAAACAAAATGTGCTGTAACATCATGTTTAATGTCACTTTCCAGAATTTGCAAGTTAGGTAGGATATCAATGAAGCATGATACTAAATCTTTACAAGGTAAATATATCCAATCAAGTAAAATAATGGATAAATGGATCTGTTTCCTTATCATTTAGTCAGAACTATAAATTTAAATCAGCAAAGTTACAAACTTTTTGAACAAAATAGTAGAGGGAGTTTCTGGAAAGAATTTGTAATACCTACTTTAATATGGAACCTACCATATACTAAAACAGATAGATTTGACTAGGAAATCTAGCTCCTATTCAAGCCCTATAACCACAATGTTGGTTCTAACAACTTCATGTTGTTTCACTAGAAGCGAAAGGAACGGATTATTACCCAATCCAGCAGAGATACTAGTGGAACTATGGCCTGTTCCAAAGCAATCATATTCACTCTCAGACCGCTTAGTGAATCCCGAAAGACCATCTGTTTGCCTCATGGTATGCATCTTATTTCTTCTCCCAGTCAAGATTTTATGAGGGTAAGTCTGCAAACAAATGATCACGCAATCAAATTTAAAACAATCGTACTATGCATATATCTTCTGGTTTTGCTACTATATACAAGTCTCCTTACAGTCTACGCAAAGCTACAAAAAAAAGGAGGAAGCAGAGAAGGTGATAATTGAACCTGATGACCAACATCCCATAGTATCCTGTCTTTAGGAGCATTGAAAACGTAATGAAGAGCCACAGTAAGCTCAACCACACCAAGACTTGAGCCTAAGTGACCCCCAGTTTTCGAAACATTGAATATGACATCCGACCGCAACTCATCTGCTAGTTGTTTAAGCTCCTAAATCCAAGACAATACAACATAAAATATATATATATAAATATATAGTTTTTTGGTACATAAAAGAGATATTAATTTGTATTCTTTTAGCTTAAGTACCTTGATAGATAGATTTTTCATGTGAATTGGATAGTTTATGGTGTCCAAGAGAGGTGTTGGTGGTCTTTGAGATTGATATTCTCCTCTTTCTGAAAGTGATGCACAAATCCCATTTGGCCTTTTCTTGAGCTGTATCTAATCACAACCAAAAGAAAAACCACACACATATATCAATTTCTGGCCCCAAAAAAAATATTATTTTGATAGAAACTCCACTTCCAAATCGATACAAAGAAACAAACATTAAATGAAAATAACATCTTGGTGGGCTCTTTTTCATCAACAACCAATAAAAGATTATTCATTGTTAAAAAAGCTTCTGCTTTAATTAACAAAAACACATATTTGTAATATTTGCTAACCTGCTGATTGATGAGCTTGTGAGAAAAATGGGAAAAAAGATGGGCTCCAAAGAAATGAGAAGTGAGAAGAGAAGACTTATGAGGATCTGAAATTGCTGCTTTGTTGACATGAGTTGAAAATGAGAATGCAGAGAGAGCCATAACAGCTACTGTAAAGAAGAACCCAGAAGAGAAAGTAGCATGCACTGAGTGAAGGGCATATAAATAAAAATAATGGTGAATATCTTTTGACTGTAAAATTATTTAGTATCGTTGGCTGGCTGCTGCTGAAGTGAAGAAGTTGAATATACAAATATTAAAGAAATAAATAAACAAATGTGTGTGTGGTTAATATTATAGTCACTGAAGTCTGAAGAAATGTTTTAGTGGGTCTGTTAAAGGGAAGAAGAAGTTCTTACAGGACAGGAGGACAGGAGGAGTTATGAAGTTTCCATATTTATACCCTGAGCAAAAATATTTCCTGAATCGAAGATGGAAGCTCATTTTTCATTGGGCCACGTCGATAGAAATCACAATTGGATAGATTGCTAATGCTAGATTTTATAGATATGTGATATTATAATAGTATCATATTTTAAAATGCTTGAAAGATCTGATGGGCTTCAGTTTATTCTGATAAGGGGGTAGTTCTGGACCTCTGGTCTCTCTGATTGGTTGATGATTTGGTGAGAATCTATATATACACCATCAGATTAATAAAGTTGTTTTTATTTATTGACTCATATATTAATGTTGTTTTATTGAAGAAAATATGTGTCCGGATCGTCCAGCATCCGGACCTATAAATCTTTATATATATTTTAAACTTCTTTATAGCGCTATATGGTGGTTGAATATTAAGGTTATAAAATTAAATTAATAAATTTATTAAATAAAAATCATATTACAATAAAATATATATTATAATTTTATAGGAATTCTATTATAACAATAAAAAATATTAGTCTATCATATTAAAATATATAATAAAAAAACACTATTAAATTATCATAATAAATCGAATATCTACAATTATTTTATATTATTAAATTATAAAATTAAAATATCTCTACAATTATTTTTTTATTATTAAATTATAAAATCAAAATAATAAATTATTAACATAATAAATTTATTACAATATAAAAACACAATCTACTATTGAAGTAAGAAACCTATTAATTTAATTAATTAATTAATATTTTAATTTATTATTATTAAATTATAAAATTAAAATAAATAAATATATTATAATAAGAAAAAAATATTATAATATATCATTAAAATAAAAAACATACGTGACACTTAATCTCTAAAATTAACATCTACGATTAATTTTTTATTATTAAATTATTTGTAAATATTTATAAAGTTAAATATTCGTAAGCTTTCTCATCACTTTACATGACACTTAACATGTACAATTAATTTTTTATTACATATTTAATAAGGAGATATAGTATAATCTTTTATTAAAATAAAAAAATATACGTGGCACATAATCTCTATAATTAATATTTTTATTATTAAATTATAAAATTAAAGTAAAAAATTATTAAATTAAAAATCATATTACAATATAAATATATAATCTCCTATTAAAATAATAAACTTAAATAGTAGTCATCCACAAAACCTAATTAATTTTTTGGATTGCAGGTCTATTTTTATTTAATATTTTATTTTGAATTATTTTTATAAGTTTTTTTATTTCATGAATTTTTTATTATTTACAGTGTTTCGGGATGCAGACTCTGATTATTAGTTCATGCATAGTGAATTATAAATATTATTTGAGAACTGAAAGATAAACGAATGAGACATAAATATTGTGTGTAAGTGAATCAATTGTCTCATTTATATTATAAAATCGATAAAATCTAAAACATTAACAAGATCAACACCTAAAATATATGAAATGGTAAAGGGGCTTTAAAAACCTTGACTTCAAGTCTGTTAAAAGTTTATTTCGTTCTTCTTATTGTCTTCTCTTTTCGGTTGATACATATATAAATAAAAATAAATACAAATAGATGTGGCTGGGGCAGTCATGAGTTTAGGATCCAAATTAATCGCCTATATCGACTGTTATTATCTCTAGATATAACAAAGGGATATCAAGAATGTCAAGATTGGAGTTCTAAATTCTACCTCGAGGAATCTAACCGAAAACGATAAATATATACATAATAATATGCTCTAAATTGCTCATAATTAGAAAAAATAATTTTATCTTGTAGTTATATTTTTTTATTTTCTAATAAATAATTTTTTATCTTTTAGCATTTATGTGTAATTAATTGTGCACTTTTACGTGGGTATATATCGTTACTGGAATTTAACATTTGTGTATTCAATTGAAAGCTGGGGATCCATTTAATAAAATGAAAAGCCTATGCATTCATTTGAAAAATTGTAAGACATTACGGATCCAATTGTTATTAATCATTCAGCAAATGACCAAAAACCCTGAATTTTTGTTATTTTAATTTTTTAGTATTGGCGCACGTTAGTGCAACCGGCTAACTTTAGCAACAATCTGACAGTACCCTAAAACTCATCTCCTCTTTCCTTCAGTCTCAGCTCGTTCAGAGTAGAGAAAATAAACCCAATCAAATTGATCGGAAAAAGGTAAATTAA
Organism: Zanthoxylum bungeanum; assembly: GCA_019454045.1. Taxonomy (NCBI): domain Eukaryota; kingdom Viridiplantae; phylum Streptophyta; class Magnoliopsida; order Sapindales; family Rutaceae; genus Zanthoxylum; species Zanthoxylum bungeanum. The sequence continues at coordinate 673,239 of SKCR01036381.1, forward strand.
AATTAAATAAAATGTTCGATTACATTTTATTAGCTTAAAAATATTAATTATCTCTAAATAGTTTATCAGAAAGCGTCGAAATCGTGATATCGGTAGATTAAATTAGGTCAAAATGACAATTTTTGAAATTTTTCCTCAATTTTTTTTTTATTGAAATTTTTCCTTGGTATTCGTACGAAACAAACAGAATGTGAATCGGTCTAAGTTTGAATTTTTTTGGTATCCTTTTGCAGATAACGATTTGAGATGGCAAACGCGGTGGACGCTGCAGGAGATCCGATCCCAACATCGGCGGTGCTAACGGCGTCGTCTAAGCACATCGCATTGAGATGCCAACCGGAAAACGTTGCGTTTTTGAAATGCAAGAAGAATGATCCCAATCCCGAGAAATGCCTCGATAAAGGTCGCCAAGTCACTCGCTGCGTCCTTGGCGTGTAAGTTAATATTTTTTTCGCTAAATTCGAGCCTAACTGCTGATGAATTGATCAAGCTGGGAAGCATTTGAATTACTATGCATTTCATTTTTTCAAAAAAAATGGAAAAAATGGATTTTAGAGAACCATCAACATTAGAAATGTGTTTTGTCCACAACTCATCAGGCTTTTGTGGCGCCATGTAATCGTATTAGGGGTTTTTTGTATGAAATTTTGTGACTTCTACACATTTGTTTGAGTATTTTGTGATGAAACCGCTAAGAAGTTAGTATCTTAAACTCCCGAATTCTATTCGCGCTTAATGCACTTAGGTTTTCTAGAAATGTCACTCGTATAAGGGTATCAGTATGTGGTTAAACTTTAGTGTTTCTTCTTGCAAAATGCAAATTCTAGTGTTTCAAATTTCTAACACCAGAAACTATTTGAGCTTCAAATGTCGATAAGTTTTTGACATTATCCTTTTGACCTTACTTACCATCCTTTCTTTTTCCATATATGAATTTTATGAAGTTCTAGACTGCAAGAAATTGATAAGTTGCTTTATAATGATTTAATAAGGTACATCCAACTGAAGGAGTTAGGAGTCTTACAAATAATTAGAACAGCTTGCTGACTTGAAGCTTTATAAAGTTTGCACTTTTATTGGTAAAGCAACAAATATAGGATTTGTGTCAATAGAAAATTAGGGAACTCTCTAGTCACTCCCTTCAACACAGAACTGGGATCTTGCAGTATTGCACTTTACTCTTTCTTCATAAATCATGCATTACCTCCGAAGTTGCAGTATTTGTTTTCCCTCCTTTTGTTGATGATAATTTAATATCTTCCCGGTCATTAGTTTTCATGAATTCCAATTTCAGTTTACCATACATGCCTTGTGCTTTCATGTATTATTCCTCTCAGTTCTTCAACCATCCACCCTGGCTTCTCTCTCAAGTTTCAACATGTATTCTAAATAACACGATTCTCCAACAGAAATTATTTTTCTCTCTTTTATACGGTTAGAATTTTTCCAATAGAAGCTTGCACAAAATTTTTACGAATTTCTAGCACAATGGGAGTGTGTAGACTATGGTTGGTTGATTTCTAAATTGTGAGATATTTGGCACTGCAGGCTAAAAGATCTTCATCAAAAGTGCACAAAGGAGATGGATGAGTACGTCGGCTGCATGTATTACCATACAAATGAGTTTGATTTATGTCGCAAAGAGCAGCAAGCATTTGAGAAAGCATGCCCTATGAACTGATTGGCAAAAAAAAAAGGAACCTTGTAATTCGATTCCCAGAATAAGTTAGGACACCTTGCAGTGAGAAAATACTATTGTTGCGTACATTTTGGAGGAACTTGCCTTTCACTTTGAATTATTTCCATTTTGTATGGCTAAGATCACCCATTGGGAATGTTTATGGTTGAAAAGTTCAGCATTCGAATATTTGCTCTTTCATTTACATGTATCAAATAGAAGACGTTTTTCGTCGATGTTAAGCTCCAAAGGAAGGTAGGTTCTACTTTCTAGCAGCAGCACTAGGCTGAGTAGTGTCCTGTTCTTGTTAGGGAATGGGAGTTTGAGTATCCTTCATCTGGAGAATTGAATGCAATATATAAGCATCCTGAAGTTGAATAGAGAGATGAGTATTGAGTATTTTAAGTACCTTTATCACTAGCGGCTGAATTGATTTGCCAAATGCCAACATTCCTGGCAATTCCACAAATTTCATATTTTATAGGCAGCATTACTTTAGAAACACCTTTGTAATGGTAAATAATTATACAGCCAAATTAATCAGCCAATTTTTTAGGGTAGTGTTACCGATACTTGGAAGATTCACATCAGTTTTAACCCACCGCATTCATTTTTTTTTTTTTTCTGGAAAATGTTTCTTTAGAACAATTCCCAAAGATAGTTGATTCTATACCTAGTCAAATTAATCGGAAATGGATAATAAATCGCTTCAATAGCGATTTGAGCGATTTGCAATTGATCAGAAATAATTAGGGATTAATTAAAAATTAATCGGATAGTGTAAAGTTAACATTTTACATGATTGAGAATAAAAAAAATCTATAATTCTCAAAATTCTCCAAAAATCACTAAAAATAATTCATGAGTTGTTAAAAATTATTAAATAATTTAAAAATTTTATTATCATGATAATAATTAGTTTAAGCTAAAACATATTTTCATATTTTAATCTTTTTTAATAAAATCTTTCCCTTTTTTAATATAAAATCATCAGTCAAAACTCAAAAAATATACTAAAAAATTAAAATAGATTAAAAAGTAAAATCGGATGATTTTTTTGGGAAATCGCAAGTCAAAATCGCTCATATATCGATGTCAATTTAAATCAACCAAAGTCAATCGGGACAAATAGCTTAAGTAGCGATTATGTCTATACATTCTCATCAAATTGTTCCTCTTTCTAAACCATCAGATTTAAAAGTATGTGGTTGCCTCCAAAACATATCCTTTGGCCTCCCTAGCCTATTCCGATTTTTGTATATGGAGTTGTATGTGTACTTAGATGTCAATCTACAAGCTAAATTTCGCAAAATACCGAATTCCATGGAAAGAAAATTGATAACCGCAATTCAAAATGTAAGAGGAAAAATTGCACTGGTGGGAGACTATTTCACCAAGGAAATTGCTCTATAATCTCATCCACCACAATACAAACATCATTTAACTAGTTATATTAGAAAATGAAAGTAAAGACATGCTAAAGGTGTAGCAACATCAGTCATAAGTGATATACCAACATTCCTAACATTTTGAACATACCCATCTAGCTAAAGCTGATGCATTGAGTACTCTTATGACAGCAATACACGCATAGCACCTTCCGACATGAACAAAAGTTTCAGGATCCATCAACGAGGACTGCATGAAAAGAAACCAAATAGAAAATCATTTTGCTGGCCACATATAACCAACGCAAAACAAACAGATGCATACAAGCCGAATTCATCAGCAGGATATTACACTACAACCAATCCAATAAATTGACCTTCCAAGTTCCATTTCCCGTTTTCAAATTTGTATTAACCAACATCCCCTCCCATAAAAATTGCTCACTGTACTAAAGGCTAGATTATTAAGTTATCGATAATAAGTCACTAAATTTAGTTGCAGTGTCACAATGGTGAGAACCATAATCAACCAATCCACAGTTGACAGAAGTTAAAAATTAAAACTTTAATCTATTTTGGCTAAAAATGAACAATCGTAGTCCAGGACTGGATTATCTTACTGGGATTTGAGTAATTCCACATGATTTAATTTGTGTATTTCAAGCCAATTCAGAACTCAGAAGTAAAGATAAGATGAGAAGTTTCATCTCTGCATCATCTGTCTGCAAGGTTTCAGTAACTTTTTGCTCACAGTGCAATAAATGCATTAATGCACCATACTTCTCGTCTTTTAAAAATGAACCTGATTCGCCAACAAAAACTACAACCCAAGGGCTTCATTCGACTTTTATTTAACCACCCAAGGAAGCATTTCCTCCACAGTTCAGAATCTCTAATAGGGAATTTTATGAGCCAGACCCCAATTATGACCCAATAAAGAGAAAGTGATTGGTAACCCCAAAGTAGGATAAAAAATTGTCTAAACTGCAAACAAGATTATATCCGATTAATCAGAAATCGGAATGAAGTAACTACCTGTAGGATCGCGAATGAGACCTGGATGGACTGTGACTATTACCCCTAGGACTCCTTGACCGGCTGGGTTCATAATCCCTCTCATCATGAGGACTCAAACCATTCTCCATTGGACTCGGAGGCCTCTCGTTTGACCTGTATTCCTTCTCATCACGTGGAGAAAGGGATCGTGAGATGGATCTAGATTGCCTAGGAGAACGATAGTCATCCTTCGCCCTATGATCCCTATCGCAGCAGCAAGAAAAGACAGTTATACCTATAAGAAATCTTTACTGCAGAAGAAAATAAATAGAAAAAAAATTTGAATAAAAATTAATAATAGCAAAAATAAACTAATAAAGTAGCACATTGAACAACATAAGATACATGTAGAATAAATTCATTATGTATTTCTAGTTCTCACAAAATAAAGCCCATCCCCCTCAGTAAGCACCGTAAAACCTCTGATAAAGAAAATTCAAAATAAGCTAGATCATAAAAATTGAAAACAGATTATATTTTATTAGACTAAAGGAGAAAATGTCTACTTACACCCTCATTTAAATCTAATTGATCAAAACATGACCTTTACCTTTCTTCTGTTTCTGAACAAAAATATGATACTTGGATCCTGACACTGTGAAAGTTAGGCTCTATAATGTTGTACTGATTGATCAGCATCGGACAACTTCATGGCTCTCTTTTCCCCGACTTTGTAAAACCTCAAATTATCTTTTTCTTGGACAAAGCCATCATCATATCTCTACCAGTAAAACTTTGAATAGCATCCCTCTATGATGATGATGATGATTTCTTTGGCCAACTATAAGCTTTATATTCTTTCTTAACTGGATAGTATACCCAAAAGAAGATATCAAACTTAACAAGTTCTTATTAAAAAATCACTTAGTTTATAAATAAAGAAAAATATAAGGTATCCCCATGATAGTAATCATCTATGATCTCTTATGACCAAGTTTATCTAATCCAGTTCATTCAGTGTAGCAGCCCTCACAAACCAAATGTCAAAGAAAAAGAAATCACGTGCAATTAAATAGCTGATGAAGGTGAGACTATGGATAATATGTATGGAGAAGTTTTCATAGAAAGATAAGCACGTTGTCATGACTTTATGATCTCTTTCTCTTTAATCTTTACAAACCCTCAAAGTCTTTAAAAGTCTACCTTTTTCACTTTACTATCTGCATAAACAAGGCCACCAGAAGATATCATTCATATGCACAATAATACATTACAGGATCTCTAACCAAAAAAAAGAGCCTTCAAGTATTAGTATTCAAGTCTCAACAAAGTAAAGTCATCAAATAAAATAAAAGGCATGGGTATTAGTTAACCCCAATAATATCAGTAGCACAAAACCTGTCAGATTCCTCGAAATTCAACTGAAAAGGTTGGAAGTGCATGTTCTAAACCAAAGCAAATTATTGGTAGCAACTTTGGAAATGGAACATATGTTTCACATTTACCAATTATGCTCTCTTTGCATCAATCTAAAGCAGTGAAGTCAAACTATACAAACAGTAAAAGACCCAAAAATAACAAACATACTAAAGATGAAATTCTTTATATTCAAACAGATAAAATGTACCTTGAGTTGCGCCTTGGTGAAGGAGAGCGAGAGTGAGCTGAAATCAGAAGAGAGACAATAATTTAGCATTAAATCCTATATGGGTTAGCCTAGTTGGTTTGAACAAGTAATTTCGTTATAAACAGCTTCAGATGTGTGCAAGTGCAGCCGCACAACTTGAAAATGATCATGCCATAAAGTTCTAATGAGCACAAAAACAAGTTGAAACTGACAATGATAGCGGCGCCTTGGGGATCTTGGTGGACTCCTCCTATGGCTTCCTCCATATCGACCACTTTATAGATAATTTAAAATGAAGAAAAAAAGGACATAGTTAATAACCACATGATACACAATGAAATCAAAATCAAGGTTCTAAGATGTCCGAATAACAAAATGGTAAAGAGAGAAAAGGGAAGGGAAAAAACTTTTGTTTGTCGTACCTTGGGCGGGCAGTACCGCGCATCTCTAGAGGAGTTTTCCTGTTCTCCTCAGCAAAGACAATTTTAATCTCTCGTCCACCAATAAGTGAATGATTGAGCCGTTGCTTTGCTTCAGCTGCATCTTCAGCATATCGGAACTTCACAAATCCAAAGCCCCGAGGCTCCCTGCAGACTCAAATAATCCCAAAGCAATTAAAATCATGAATTCAAATATAATATGAACACTGATAATATTACTAACATATGAGAGGGAACCAATTTCAAATTTTATTAACCAAATCATACCCAGTGTAGTAATTTTTAGGAAGATACACGTCCTTCACTGGACCGTATCGCTCAAATGGAACCCTAAGATCCTCCGTCCTGCACAACGCGATTAAGTCTTACTTATTTATCAATCAAAATACAAAATTGACAATTACATTATATTTTCAAGTTAAGGTTTCCACATTATATCATACTCACTAAACCTCATAATTCCTATAATCCCATTGTTTACTGTTTTGAAAGGGAAAAAAACAGCCTTTGAGTTCAGAGAGATACCTAGCGTCGAGAGGGAGATTGCGAACGAGCAAACCAGAAGGAGCGGGAGAGCGGCGGTCTCCGTAAGACCTGCGAGGCTCATCGTCATATCGCTTTCTTCCACGTGTCCGAGGACTCCTGCTTCGGCGGCGAGGGCTGTAACTCCGGCTCCGGCTTCTGTATCTCGCCATAGCCTTTGATTTGCTGTGAAAGTTTAAAACCCTAACCCTAATTGAACGGAGATTTAGATGACAAAGGGATCGTTATATATGGAACCCACTACACAACATGTGCTGGTGCACTAATTTAAAGATGTGTTTGGATGGGTGGTTTAAGATTTAGATATCAAGTCTTAGTTCGAGTTCGGTATATATATTTTTTGATAAAAATATGGAATTGTAATAATTTTATCTGTTCTGATTAAATACGGATATGATAATTTGGCCGTGAATTTTTCAAATATTTCCAAAAAAAAAATATTGTGGTATGATACAACAAGCTCTTATAAATTTTAAACAAAAAATAAAAACATTTATTTTAAAAAAATGAAAGTAATAAAAATCTCAAATTGATACAATCACACTATAGCTAAAGTACCAATAATGTAGTGAGATGGTGAGGTAAATCTTATTTTTTTAAAAAAGTAAATTATGAGGATGTGACTTTGACTCATGCAGAAACTATGGGTGTGTAAGATGATTTGGAAAAAATGAGATGAGATAAATTTTTTAGAATAAACTAAACTTTATATTAACAAATTGCTTTATTGTGTGTCTGTATTTTACTGTATTATTTTTTTGGATAACCGGGGTGTTTGGGTCAGCTTACGCGCACCTCGACTAATCCCCGAGATCTATGTCCCGTGCCCTTAGAAATTTCCCAACACAGATCAGGGTAAGTCGCTGGCTTTTCACACCAGGGAGAATGACCCCAAGGAAATGCATCTAGTGAGTTTCGAACTTTGAACATGAGAGGGAGCAAACCACTTAAGCCCAGAGCTTTTACCACTGAGACAACCCCTTGGGTTAGTATTATAACTACAATGAAGGGAAAAAAGAAGATAAAATGATATTATTATATATTAAACGAGAATGTCTAAGTTAATAATGACACAAATTCTAAAAATAAATTATCATTTATTCCACTCGGCGAAAGCTTAGTCAAACCCGAAAATTTTAAGTATATGAATTTTCACCCGATGTGTGTCAATTTCCACCCAAAAAATTATAGAGATTATTATTATTTCATTATTAATTTGTGAAAATTTATATACATAAGAAATTTCATATCCGAATTTCAAGTTGAAAAATGGAAATTTCTCATCATATAAATATATTTAGATTTTACGGAGCTTAATGACACAATTATTTCAAATATAATACAATAACGTAAAAAAAAAAAAAATTATATAACCGATCTTATCTAGTATAAAAATATTTTATCTAATTTAGTTATCTTTTAAATATGTATATAACTATATATTGTATTAAGTTTGGCATTCAAATATTTTCTCACATGGAAGTGTCTCAATTCTCAATTAAAAAGAATCAAAACGAAAACATTCCACTATAATTAACAAAATTAAGTCATAATGACCAATTAAACCCCAACGATACATTTGATGAAATCCACATAAAAAAGAAAAGAAAAGAGAGAGACCATTTTCTAAAGCAATCTAAGTATTGAATCTGTATCCATCTATAAACGTTGCTAATTTCATATCATTTCTAAAAGCAAGTCAAATATGGTTTCATTAAAAAGAAGACCAAATAAACTTTATTCTCAAAAGCACTTTTTACATTTGTCTATAGAAAAAATCACTTTTTACCTTTGTGTATTATCAAAATCACTTTTTATTGCAAAAGAATCTCAACCATTTACCTCAAATCTGTTTGGTTATGGTTCGGTTCGGTTTCATAATTGAACCGAACCATTTGGTTTTATGGTTCCAGAAAATCGATTTCGATTCAAGTTCAATTCTTTATTTTTTGGGAGAAAAATAAAAAAAAATAAAAAAAAATTGGTTGGGTTTCTATCTGAACTGAACCGAACAAGAACCGAACCAAATATGAAAGTTACGGTTCCAAATTATATGAAATCGTAACCGAATCAAAATGTCGGTTCCAATTTTAGAACCGAAAACAAATGAAACCGTTCGATTCCGGTTCCTAATTGGAACCGTGTCCGGGTGTAGTGTCTAATTTAGTAATTTTAAGCCAACATATAAACCATCGGACGACATGTCGTCATCTCACTTCATCGTTTTCTTTGACTGCGATTCCCCATCCACCAACCAATCCCCACTCGTCAGTTTTTTCACGCAAACTCATCTAACACCACTCACCCCGTCGCGTGTTGCCACCCGCGCGTGGCCTTCCCTCTCTCCATGTCGCCACCACCCCCCCCCCCCCCCCCCCCCCCCATTTTACTGGCCTCAATTTCCAGCACACTAAAAAATCTATAATTAAGAAAACAAAAAAGAGTTAGGAGTTTATCATGTAAGTCCATATATTCGTAGATTCTCTAATTGAGGAAATAATATTATTTATTTATATTAAAAGGTCTATAACTGATATTTCCATCGTACAATGAATGGTTGCATGATTATTTCCATCATAGATTTATATCTTTTTGAATTAATATAAAAACATTTAGGATATGTATGGTTGCATGATTATTTTTGTTGAATTTGAATGAAAATAGTATAATTCCATCATTTCCATGCCTAGTTTAAAATTTAAGTGGGATAATTTAGGCGATTTATTCCATAATTGAGGATAAAGTTATCACATACCATAATCAAATAATTTCGATTAAAGTTATATAATTTTATCAATTTATTTAGAATCGTTAGAAAATCCACCGTCAAACCATCTGATCCGCGCTTAAGCAGAGCAGATAAAATCATCGGTTGTCTCATGTTCTTACAAAGAAATACACCTTCTGGACTCGAACTCAGGACACGACAACCAAATTCTAAGCCATTTGTCACCCATTCATATTCCATTATGGGCTAATTTTACCAACTCACTTAGTTGATATTACAATATATTTGTTACTGTGTTCTTACAAAGGACAATGAACAACAGTAAAACAGAACACGGATGGTACAATAAAGTATCGGTAATAACTAAGCAACAATAATGAAAATAACAAAGCTAAAGGAGTGAATACAACTGAGCAATTATGAACTAGCGACAGGAACAATTCAGAACGGAGGGTGTGCAGTATCGAACGAAACAGAGAGAAATTCGAGGCTTGTTGATGCCAACAATTTCCTTAAAACAAATTCGCCTCCCACCGTAGGTGCAGTAGAACACGAGACGATTGTTTCCCAGGATACAACGAAAAACCGTACGAGTAAGGGCACCACCGAACTCGTATCCAACGAACCTCTAAAGCGTTTGAACTCTTCCCAAATAAGATGGAAAACAAAGAAAAACCGACACTGTCTTGTGAACTGTATTTTGTGTTGTGTATCCACAAAAACGAAAATCACCTCTCAAATAAAGGAAATTAACATGTCAATTAATCACATGAGTGTGAGACCTTCCATTGCTTGTAACCACCAAGTTGATTAATATCATTAATTCAACTGTTATGGAACTTTAAAAGGCTTGGGAAAATAAAGAGACAAGTAAAAATTCGGTTGGGCCGGGCCTGCACATTTTGGTCCGACATTCGTGTACGCAGGACATGCGGGCCAAGCTTGATTCGGATTTGATTTGCACCCACCCCCCCCCCCCCCCCCCGCGCACGTAGAGAGAGCCTCTATCCTTACAACTCTTACCCATCTACATATGAGCAATCATATATAAGCATAATATTCCCTCTATAGCTTTCCCATATGGGACAAGCTTACTTTTCTTTATTTTCCAACACCAATGGGTGAACTTTGAGCAACAATTTCTCATTCACCCAAGCACCATTTTAAGCATATGAATATACTATTTCGAACTACTCACGGAGGAGTATCCAAATCATTCAATAACAACCACTAACACGAAGTGGACCATGCTTGAAATTGTGCCTCAAAATGCTTATGAATAAGCATTTTCCAACAGTTGATTCCCATAAAAATTATTGATGATTGTTATAATTCTACATATATATTACAGTCTGAAATCTAGTGAGAAACTATAAGTATACATATATGCTTATATACCCACAAGCTTATTGATAGTTGGACTTTCATATAGATAATGAAATTTGAACATATGGAAGCTCAAAAAGCCCTCAAAAGTTGTGGAGACTCAAACTTGAGTGTCAATGGGTTACAAATTTAAGAGCTAGATATATTCATTTTAATATTCAAAAATTTATTAACATAAAGATAATAGATGCATTTAAGGATGACATATTCAAATTAATTTTCATGCATCTTAATAAAAAAAATACTCGATGTTTGAGTTCGAGCTTTACAAGAGATAAGAACTTATGAGAAAGAAAGATTATAGATGTGTATTTTTGAAATAATTATATATGTCTATTTTTTAAATAACAAAGACCTTAGCTATCCACTAAAATAAACTTGGTGTGTCTTGGCTCTTGAGTTATTTCATCAAAAATAAAAAAATTTAGGGACCTATATGATAATCAGGATAAAAGGGAGAACGACTTGAGGGAGAAGTGAAAAAAAAAATAATAAAATTGGAGTCATCACCTAACGAGGCAAATCTCCGTTGTTTAGTAACCAACTATTTGAATTTGGAAGCCACTTTTAGAATATACATATATTTTTTATTTTTATTAAATTAATTACTATTAAAATCTTATAAGACTCCAAAAGAAATGGAACCACACGGCGTTGAACGGCCGATAATTCCGGAGATGGAGGCTCATCCGGCGGTGACGGAAGAGGAGGAGCCGTCCACGTCAGCACTATGGGACTGGAGCGATCTCCTGGACTTCGCCACAGAGGATCATTTCAACCTCCCTATAGAATCCGATCAATTCGAAATCAATCCTCAACCAGAACCCGAACCCCAACCGGAGCCTCCGGTTGTTAACAATTCGGAGCGGGTGAGGAAACGCGACCCGAGGTTGACTTGTTCAAACTTTTTGGCTGGTCGGATCCCGTGCGCGTGTCCGGAGCTTGACAAGAAGCTTGAGGAGGAGGAGGCGGCGCTTCCGGGGAAAAAGCGGGCCAGAACGGCGCGGGCCGGGCAGGGGCAAGGGCAGGCAAGGTGTCAGGTGCCGGGTTGTGAGGCGGATATTAGTGTTCTTAAAGGGTATCATAAAAGGCATAGGGTTTGTCTTCGATGCGCAAACGCTAGTGCCGTTTTGCTTGATGGGGAGAGCAAGAGATATTGTCAACAGTGTGGCAAGTAAAGCTCAAATATTTTTTCCGCTTTAAATTTCGTTTAAAATTGTAACTGTGAGTTTATAAAAGCATTGATTTTCTGTTAATTATTGTCAACACCATAACCTTAGGTTGATGGCCATGCATTGGAAGTTTAATTGAACTCGAAGTATGCGATTTTTTTGATATGTTTCTAAATTCGATGTTAATTAAGGTTTGAGATATAGTCCGTTGTTTATGATCTTATAGGAAGGAAGTTAAATTTTAGGTTGTGTTGGTTGAATTCAGTGATTTTAGATTTTTCTTTTGATCGTAAACCTTGTGTGAACTTTTTAATTTTTTTCCCAAAAACCTCTCTTGAAACTGTTAGAAACTTTGTTAGTTTCCGGTTGTTTCTTTGATATAGGTTTTTGATGAATTTTGGAATTTCCTGAGTTTTCCTGTATTTAGGCCAAAGTTAGTGGTGTAAAACCTGTCAAGTACGATTCAGACAAGCTGAATGTTATTCAACATTTGCATTTGGTTCATATATACAAAATTGTTTAGGCATTTTGGTGAGTCTATGTAATTGTGTGAGCATGTGAATATAACTGATGCAATATATGTAGATTGAAGTATATATAAAGATTTTGAAATTCATTTTTGGGAGCTACTGCGGAAGTTGTCATTACCAATGTTGTTTCTCAAGTTGGAGTACTGTATATCATTTGGGGTGGAAGTTGACAGATGGGTTGCTGTTATCTTTCTTAACAGGTAGTAAGTTTGTTTGGCAATTGTTTTGCAGGTTTCATGTATTATCTGATTTTGATAAAGGTAAAAGAAGTTGCCGAAGAAAATTGGAGCGCCATAACAATAGACGGCGGAGAAAATCTGTAGACTCTAAAGGTGCTGTAGACAGTGAACCTCCAGGGGCCTCACGCAGTGAAGATAATGATGAATCAGGAAAAGGTGTCATAAAATTTGTACTAATGCGGATTTCCAATAATTACTTCAATGTTTTATAATTTTTGGTTTTTAACCTGGGATCAACACTGTCATCTTTCCTTCCTTTGAAAATTGTTTTGTGGGCTGATGTAATGTACTTTTTTGCAGATAGTTTATGTTTGAGCCAGATGACTGATCAAGAAGTATTTTTGGAGTCAGAAGATGGCCTTGTTTCTGCCCTTAACTCAGCTCTTAATACGCAGAATGTCAATAATGATAGTGGGATTTCTGTTGTTGCTTCTGATGAAATCCGAATGGATGGAGGAAAAGATGACTCCAAAGCTTCACTTTCTCCTTCCTATTGTGACAATAAGAGTCCTTATTCGTCTTTGGTGGGTCCCCACAACTTCTGTACTTGCGATGACGCATCTTTATATATATATTTTTTGGTTAATGTGAGTTCCCATGCTTTCGATTTATTAATTGTGTTTATTGTTATAGTGTCCAACAGGTCGAATCTCATTCAAGCTATATGATTGGAATCCAGCGGAATTTCCTAGAAGACTCCGGCACCAAGTACTTAAAAATTCACTACTACAGTTTAGTATTGCAAGAAAATAAAGGGAGTTTTCTAGCATATATATTTTAAATTTCTAACATGTGGCTGAATGTATTTGCAGATATTCCAATGGTTGGCCAGTATGCCAGTTGAGTTGGAGGGGTATATCCGCCCTGGATGTACAATCTTGACTGTATTCATTGCAATGCCTATGATAATGTGGGTGAAGGTAATAGTTTAACTGATGCTTTGTATGCAATCCCTTTTGGATTGTAAATTTAATTACCATTGTAGGTTATACAAATTATAGTATTATGATAGATTGCTGTAAATAGTTTATGCAAAGTTCATTATCATCTATTGAAAAGTCGTATTTTTTACCAGCTGCATGTTCCTGGGAGGCATGATTTAGTCATATAAAATTAAGATAATTTGCGCATTCTGTAATGATATTATATGATGTTTGAAATATCCACAAGAATTCAACTTTAAGTTTGATTTCTAGCCTTAATATATAAATTTTCCATCTTTATTGTTTGTCAAATTTTCCACAGTTTAATACCATTTATTTTGTTTGCATCAAGCAGTTAAATGAAGATCCTATAAGATATGTGCACAACTTTGTTGTTGCACCTGGAAGGATGTTGTCTGGACGCGGTTCCATGTTTGTTCATCTGAACAACATGATTTTCCATGTCAAAGGTAAAGAAATGATGCATAAGGTTCACAATTATTTGTTATGTGATATATGTCATTGTTCCTTTTTTCTCTCTCCCTTTCTCTGAATGTGTGTTGTTCCTGTTCTTGTTTCTACAAAAAGTGGATTTGCTAGTATTTTGCATGAAAGCAGCTATTTGTTTATCATAATATCTCAAGAATTCTACTTCCTGTGCTTTTAGTTTCTGATGGTTGCTATGTCAAAACGAAACTATGTTTAACATGATCAAAGCCTTTTTGATGCGTGTAGATGGAACTTCTGTGATGAAAGTCGATGTAAAGGTGCAGGCCCCAAGGCTTCACTATGTTCATCCTATGTGTTTTGAGGCCGGAAAGCCCATGGAGTTAGTTGCTTGTGGAAGCAATTTGCTGCAATCCAAATTTCGGTGTGTTATAGATAGCCTTAAGAAACTATAAGTGTGTTTACAGTTATGTTTATGCTGTATCTAATTGATTCATCAAAGCTCTGTCAAGTATTTTGTTGTCATTTCCTAGTAAAAGTATTTAGTTGTTGATATTAATTTCACTTTAATTCTTCATATTTGTCTTGTTTTTTAGTGATTGATAATTTGATATACCGTAAAATTTGTATGAGGTATCTCCCGTATGGGGTTTCCTTCGGCAGTATATGTGACTGTAATCATGATGACTATTTGCTTGACTATTTTATTAATATGTTTACTTTTAGTGAGTTAATGGTGTTTTCTGCTTCATTTTTGAGGTTTTATGAAGATGGTCTTGATTACAGGTTTCTAATATCGTTTGCTGGAAAGTATCTGCCTTATGATAATTGTATTGCATCTCCACATGGTGAAAGTGAAGGGGAACCACTTATGCTTGAACATCAATTTTACAAGATATACGTCCCTCACACCGAACCAAATCTCTTTGGTCCTGCATTTATTGAAGTAAGTAATCTGAAACCATTTAATATATCCTTGATTTAGGTTGTCCAGTATCAGAATCTCTTGTATGCATGGAACTAAAAAAAGGAGACAGAGTCACGGAGAAACTTATTTTACAAATAAGGGAAATAGAAATAATTTTTGGTGCTCCTTTACTTTAATGCTATATGGTTGCTTATCCACCTTGTTAATTCAGTGATGAGTGAAATTTTTTAAGCAGCCTGAAGTTTAACTGAACAATTACTTCATGTGAATCATAAGATCTATAATGAAATGTATAAATTTTTTTCATTGAATTAGTATTGATATGTGATACTTTAATGTGATAATAGTGGTTTCTGACTCATTAACATTTCCCCAGGTTGAGAATGAGTCTGGCTTATCAAACTTTATACCTGTACTTATCGGGGACAATGAAACTTGTTCTGAAATGAAGATAATACAGGAAAGATTCGAAGTATCTTTCTTTCCTAAAAGATCTCAGTTTATGGCTAGTGGTTCGCTGTCTGACTTGTGTGAGGTTTCTTCACGAAGACAAAAAGCTCTATCTGATCTTGTTGTAGACATAGGATGGTTACTAAAGGTACCGACAGAAGAAAATTGTCAACAAATTATGTCATTTTCACAAGTTCAGAGGTTTAATCGTGTACTTAGTTTTCTGATATACAATGAGTCAACCACCATTTTGGAGAAAATGTTGCAAAATCTGAAGATTTTGATGGATAAAATCGAGTTAAACTGTGCTGTTAATAGCATCAATGACATTGACATGAGGATGTTACACAAGTATATGGATAATGCGAGAGAGATTCTTGGTAAAAAAGTTAAGAAAAATGAAGGCTCAATCCAACACTCCGAGAACGTTGTGCCAAAAAGGATATGTGGCTCTCGAAACTGCTTCCAAGGCAATTTGTTTGATTATAGCATCAACCAGGTGAGGACTTTCGATTTTTGTAATTCTGTTTTCCTGACAACATGTGTGCTTGGACTTTTGAAGTATTGTAGTTTTATAAAGCTCATGCTAGTCTGTAGATTTTTCTTTTCTTTTCATTTTTCTTGCTTATGCATAATTATGCAGATATATTCTTAATCCATCTGGTGGTTGATAGCAAGTCTGATAATAGACATGGTGTACAACATAATCCTGGAGAAAAAATAAATTCTAGTGATAATAGTTAATATCGTTTTGCAGGCAGTGATTCTTCATCTTTTTTGGAATTTGAATTATTTTTGATTGGTTAAACAAGGAGTGTCACTTTAAGAAGCTTGGCTTTTTTGTTGTCCCATTTTTCGTTTTTCATTTCTATGCTTGTTAAATTGTTAAATTTTGTAGCATAGTAGTTTATTCAATTGGTAAGACCTCTTAGTGTTGTGCAAGAAGTTTGGGATCCAACTCCTGCTCACATCAGTTTAGGGGTTCTGTTTAATTTTGTAAAAGTTTTTCTTTCTTCCAGCTTGAAGGACATTCTCAAAAATATACTACAATATCACATCTAGGGTTATTGCATACACTGTCTAATTATACCTACTCATGTCTTGATTCTTCGTTTTGCTTTTCGGGGAAAGAGAATTTATGGACAATGTTTCTTTGACACCCTCTTTTCATTCTATTTTCTTATCCATGAAATTGATAAAGATAAAGGGTTAGGTTTGGACGAGATGATACCATGATGCCATTAGCATGTGAAATGTGTGGTGTGAAAATACTACATTGGGGTGTAGTAATTTTGTTTCAAGTCTCCATTTATGTAGCATTTCACTTTTAAAATCTTTAGTGGTTACTGGTTAGTGAGAATCCTGGTTATGAACTCTCTATCGGGTATGCAAAGATGTTATCTTTAGTGATCTGGTTTTGTCATGTTTGAAAAACTGCTAGTTATGCTTCCAATATAGCTTGATAAGTTGGTATCTATTTGTACCCTTGAGTGTTTTTTTTTTTTTTGTCGTGTCATTTATACAGGATTTGGTGACAAGATCAAATGATAAGCTAGGAGTAGTGGTGCGATCAGATACTGTTGATAGGTGCGAAATAGTTCCACTTGTGAACAGAGAGGTAATTTTGAATGTGAACCATGTCAAGGAATGGCCAAGAAAATCATGCAGTCACATTTTCTCTGGGAAAGTCTTCAGCTCCCATCCGACGATATTTGTAGTAGCAATGGCTGCTGTTTGTTTTGGGGTATGCTTGGTGGTCCTTCACCCTCAAAAGGTTGATCATTTTGCAACATCCATACGACGATCTTTGTTTCGCAATTTGTAGATGTTAAAACAGAAATTTTTAGAATCAAACAAATGCCGCGGTCATCTGTTTATATCTCTGTGTATTATGTTGTACACTATATTTCATGTAAAATCAAGCTGCCTGAAGCACAAGTGAGCAACTCTCCTTGTACTTCTGTTATAGTTTCTGTCCATGTCGACTCGATGGGAATGCTTCTGCTTGCTGTACTTAGGATATAACAAGACACGATTCACTGTACTCATGAGAGACATGAAAATGAACATTGTTTTTGTTTTTGTTTTTTTTTGAATAAAGTGGAAAGCTATTTGTTAGTATGATCTTTAGAATTTTCTGAATCAGAGGATGTTACTGCACTTACTGGACAAATTCAAATCAATTTGTAAGAGCATATTTGGGAATTGGGATTGGAGTGGACTCTTAAATAAGTGATTATTGAGAATTTATTATCCCATTATGTTTGAATTGTCAAATAGGAAAAATGACAAATAGACCCTCAATATGTGTTCAATTGGTCATAAATATCCTCTTCATTTAAAAAATGATAATAAAGACCCTCTTTTTATTTTCATAAATTAATTTATAATTATAATGTGAAAATATTAAAGTACCATGATTTTTGTAAATAATTAAAAAACAAAATTATCAAAAGGAGATCTTTATAACTAATTGAACAAATTTTAGGGATTTATTAATCATTTTCCCTATCAAATATAATTAGTTTAAGTTGTTCCGCAGTCTCAAACATGCCTATGTAACATAAGCACCTCTACATTATTATATAGTTTTTTCCCCCTTTTTTCGATTAACATTATTAAATGTTGGCACTCGGTTTAACTTCAATGAGTTTGATTTGATAAAAGTCTTCTATTTGAGTGGTTTAATGTTCGAATATCACTAAATGTATTTTCTTATGGTCATACCCTTAGTGTAAAAAGTTACTCTAATATATGTTGGGAAACTTATGAGAACATGAAACATAAATCTTGAGAATTAGATGAGATATACGTAAACTGACCCGAACACTCCGATTACCTAAAAAAAAATTGTTGGCATTTGGTTTAGTACAAGAATTATTAAAAGACTGATAGAATCCTAATCCTAAGTGGATTGGTGAGATTTAATTATATAAAATTAAAAGATGGTCAAAGGTTGGCTTGCCAAATTGTGTAGGATCAGAGTCAGATTGATATTCGACAGTTCACGATGACTTGTGTTGTTTTGTTGGCCTGTTCATATTTAGGACCCAAAATACCCATTATTTAATTTAATATCTCTTGTTAAGAACTTATCTGATGTCTCCAAGGGGTGTGGCTTGGTGGTGTGGGGTCCAGAACCTCACATTGAGGTTCTGGGTTCGAATTCAGGGGGTGCACTTCTTGTAAGAACCTGGGACATCCGGTGGTTTTACCTGCGCCGCGGCCCAAAATGGGTGGTTTGGTAGCGAGATTTCCAACATTTCCAAAAAAAAAAAAAAAAACTTGTCTGATAATTAGTTTTCCATACTTAAGACTTAGGAGTATATTTTTAAGTGATTTTTACGGTACATATTTGGATTTTGCATTTAATATCCTTAGCACATTGCCCGCACTTTATGCGAGTTGAATATATATTTTATGTATGGATATTGTAAATGTTATGTATCTTGTCGATTTTATAGTTTAAAATAGATAATTGATTTAATTACACATAATATTTATGTATTATTTGTTTGTCTCTCGGCTCTCAAATAAATTCACTGTGTAATAATTAATAGTCAGAGTTTGTATTCTAAAACACAATAAATAATAAAAAATATGAAATACGAAATAAAATGAAAAACTTATAGAAATAATTTAAAATAACAATAACAATAAACCCAAAATCCAAAAAAATGATTAGGTTTCATGAGCCGTTACTATTTAGGTTTTTTATTATTATTTTAATAGAATATTATATTTTAATATTATAATAAGTTTTTTATGTTAATATTATAATTTTATATTAAAAAATTAATTGGAGATTAAGTGTCACATATGTTTTTTTTAATGAGAAATTATAATATGTTTTTTTATTATAATAGGTTTCTTTATTTAATTTTATAATTTAAATAATAATTAATTAATTAATAGATTTCTTATTTTAATAATATATTATGTTTTATATTGTAATAAGTTTCTTGTTAATAATTTGTTATTTTAATTTTATAGTTTAATAATAACAAATAATTGTAGAAATATTTTAATTTAATAATAAAAATTTAACTGTAGATATTAGATTAATTGTAAATAATTTAATATTATTTTTTATTTTAATAGGATATTATTGTTGTAAATTCTTCATTTATAAAGGGCTTTTATGTCTTTTGTATGGGAGAGGGGTGGTTACTAACCATGAAGGGTTACAACCCCACCCAAGGGGTGCCCCTTTTGGCACCCCTCCATGCCTTATAAAAGAAGGCTTTACCCTCTAAATTTGGTGGTTGGAAATTTGGCAGAAAAGACTAGACATAAAAAATCCTGCATTCTCAGACACTTGTTTTCCCTTTGTTTTGAGAAGAGATCCACCATCTTCCTTGTTCAAACACTTGTCAAGGAGTGCACCTTGGACAAGAAGCATCCAAGTTATCCTGGGAGAACGTTGGCCAATTCGGATCCGTAGAGCACCTGTGACGGGGCCAATAAGTTCTTAAGGACAGAGAACTTCTCGACTTGGACAATCTCAGTAACATCTGAATTTTCTTATTAGTCCTTATATTGTTTTGGGTTTAGGGTTTTGCATATAGATTTGCTGTGAATTGATCTGTTGTGTTTGCATGTTAAATTACTGTTTGATTACACTAAATTATACCAACAATCTTAAGAACTTATTGTATCGTGTTATTAAATAGTAATTTGCATGTTAGGGTTTTAATATTTTCTGGAAAATACGAACTGTGCATGAAAAACCCGTAGGGCGTTCGAACGCCCAACGCACGCGAAGGCTAAAAATTTGAATTCTCATAAGAACGTTCGAACGCGTCTTCAAACGCAACTCGAACGAAAGCCTTCTGCCTTAGAACGTTCGAACGCGTACTAAACGCAACTCGAACGCAAACTCTCTGGAATCATTCCGTTCGAACGCGTTCACGAACGCTATACGAACGTGAACTCTCTGGAATCAATCCGTTCGAACGCGTTTCAAACGCTACTCGAACGTGAACTCTCTGGAAACACATCGTTCGAACGCGTTATCAAACGCAACACGAACGCACACACACTGGACAGTCTCGTTCGAACGTAGATACGAACGCGACACTAACGATATAGTCCTGTAATTCTATACTGCAAACTTAAATAATATTAACTTGGTAAGTCATATACTGTTAACACATTAATCTTGGAAGTATAGATTTAAGTTATATTAGGTTGTTCAATTATCACAAGCATTCACATAGTGATAAAGTTGAAATTGTTTGATTGTTGCACAATTGGTTGAGAATTTAAAGTGTAATAATACACAAGTAATTCCATCCAATCTTGATTGAATTATATATATCTACATTTATCGTATATCACTTTGAACAAGATCATTCGTTGATCGTTGTGCAATTTGTCTTTCGTAGACTAATTGACCCTGTTGATTTTCCAGTTACATATGGCTAGCGGAAATATCACGGTATCGGTCTCTCATGGAGAAAAACCGGAGAAAATTTGGTGGGGCAAATTTCAAACAATGGCAATGGCAGAGCAAGATGCTGTTCTACCTGACAACTCTCCAGTTGGCAAAATTCCTCAAAGATCCTCCGGGTCCTGTGGAGGGTGAATCCGAATTGGCCAAGGAAGAGCGAGAACAGACTTGGATGTCTGGAGACTTCTTATGCAAGAACTACCTTTTGGGTGGTCTTGACAATACCCTGTACAATGTGTACCAAGGCATGACTTCTGCGAAGATTCTCTGGGAGTCTCTCGAGAAGAAGTATAAAACTGAAGATGCCGGACAAAAGAAATTTGTCGTGGGTAGGTTCCTGGACTACATAATGGTAGATTCAAGGACGGTGATGTCTCAGTTGGGTGAACTGCAATTAATCATTCATGAAATACTGGATGAAGGAATGAAACTTTGTGAGACGTTTCAAGTTGCCGCCATAATTGAAAAGTTGCCTCCATCATGGAAGGACTTCAGGAGCTATCTGAAACACAAAAAGAAGCAGATGAGCCTTGAAGACCTCAGTGTTCGATTGAGAATCGAGGAGGACAACAGGATGTCCGAGAAGGCCAGCTACAAGACTCTGGAGTCTAAGGCCAACATCATTGAAGGTGTAAAGGGTAGCAAAAAGAGAAAGAACAGTGGAGCTGACTCTGGGAACAAGAAGTTCAAGGGAAAATGCTACAACTGTGGAAAGAGCGGTCATCATATGTCAAAGGACTGCAGAAACAAGAAGTCTCAGGACAAGGGCAAAGAAAAAGAAGAATGAGGCCCATGTCACTGAAGGCGAGCAGCTGACTGATGATATCTCAGAGATGGAACTATCAGCAGTGGTAACTGAAGCCAACATAGTTGGGAATCCGAGAGAATGGTGGGTAGACACTGGGGCTACTCGTCATATC
Organism: Zanthoxylum bungeanum; assembly: GCA_019454045.1. NCBI lineage: Eukaryota > Viridiplantae > Streptophyta > Magnoliopsida > Sapindales > Rutaceae > Zanthoxylum > Zanthoxylum bungeanum. The sequence goes on from SKCR01036381.1 coordinate 695,086, forward strand.
TGTGCAGACAGCAAGATGTTTTCCATGTACCAGAAGGTCGATGGCGGCGATCATCTGACAATGGGAAACTCGTCTACCTCTTAGGTGGTTGGACAAGACACAATGGTTCTGAAGATGACATCCGGAAAGGAGCTAACATTGAAAAATGTACTGCACGTTCCAGATATTCGGAAGAACTTGGTCTCGGGCTCTCTTCTTAGTAAGGCTGGTTTTAAGCTTGTTTTTGTTTCTGATAAGTTTGTAATGACAAAGAATGATATGTATGTAGGAAAAGGTTACCTGACTGAGGGCCTTTTTAAGCTAAATGTAATGACTGTTAACCGTGCTATTAATAAAGCTAGTTCGTCTGCTTATATTATTGTGTCACAAAATGTATGGCATGGGAGGTTAGGACATGTTAATTATGATACTATGCGTAAATTAATTAACATGGACCTTATACCTAAATTTGCTATTGATGGCCAACATAAGTGTGAAGCATGTGTTGTGAAGCAAAAATGCATCGAACATCATTTCATTCTATAGAACGTAGTTCTGAACCGCTGGAACTTGTACATACCAATGTATGTGACATGAATATTGTGCAAACAAGAGGCGGTAAAAAGTACTTTGTCACTTTTATCGATGACAGCACAAGATTCTGTTATGTGTACTTGCTGAGAAGCAAAGCTGAAGCAATTGAGAGCTTCGTACACTATAAGAACGAAGTTGAAAACCAACTTGGCAAGAATATCAAAAGAATCAGGAGTGATAGAGGCGGTGGTGAATACGTTTCACCATTCAGTGAATATTGTTCTGTGCACGGAATTATTCACGAAACCACTGCTCCTTATTCTCCTCAACAGAACGGAATTGCGGAACGCAAAAACCGAACGTTGAAGGAAATGATGAACGTCATGTTGACAAGTTCGGGACTACCCCAGAACTTGTGGGGGGAAGCTCTGCTTTCGCGAACTACGTTCTTAACAAACTTCCTCACAGAAGGTTGGACAAGACACCATATGAGTTGTGGAAAGGTTTCGTACCTTCCTACAAATACCTCAAAGTGTGGGGGTTGTCTTGCCAAAGTAATGGTTCCTAAACCTAAGAAGGTTAAAATAGGACCAAAAACTGTTGACTGCATATTCATTGGATATGCTCGCAACAGTAGTGCGTATCGATTCTTGGTACACAATTCGGAGATTCCTGACATCAATCCGGAAATGATAATTGAGTCAAGGAATGCGACATTTTTTGAAGAGACGTTTCCTTGTAAGGAAAGACAGCGCACGTGTGTCTCTCAAAAGAACGACCGACGCTGTCAAGGACAGTGATCATGTTGACCTAGAATCAGATAAACGTATTAATACTGAGACAATCGAGCCTAGACGTAGCAAAAGAGCTAGAACGTCTAAGTCGTTTGGTCCCGATTTTCTGACATACCTGTTAGAAATGAGCCTCAAAGCTATAAAGAAGCTGTGTCTTCTCCTGAGGCACCTCTTTGGAAAGAGGCGATAAATAGTGAGATTGATTTGATTCAATCCTACAGAACCATACTTGGGAGTTGGTTGATCTTCCACCAGGTTGTAAGCCATTGGGCTACAAATGGATTTTCAAAAGGAAGATGAAAACGGATGGATCAATAGATAAGTACAAGGCAAGACTTGTCATAAAAGGTTATAGACAAAAAGAAGGCCTTGATTACTTTGACACCTATTCACCTGTGACTCGTATCACATCGATAAGAATGCTCATAGCCATAGCAGCTATATTTGGTCTTAAAATACATCAAATGGATGTAAAGACGGCATTCTTGAATGGTGAATTGGATGAAGAAATTTACATGGAACAACCAGAAGGGTTTTTGTGTTCCTGGACAAGAACAGAAGGTGTGCAAACTTGTAAAATCATTGTATGGATTAAAACAAGCACCGAAACAATGGCATGAGAAATTTGACAAAGAAATGTTGTCAAATGGGTTCAAAACCAATGAGCGTGATAAGTGTGTGTACACTAAATCAACTCAAAAGGGATATGTCATTGTGTGTCTCTATGTAGACGATATGCTGATAATTGGTAGTAATCATGAAATGATTCAGTCTACCAAAAACGTGTTATCCAGCAGATTTGATATGAAAGATATGGGGATAGCTGATGTAATCCTAGGGATTAAGATTTCTAGGACATCAGACGGATATATATTATCACAGACTCATTATATTGAGAAGATACTCGATAAATATATCAAAGGGGATCTAAATGTAGCTAGAACCCCTGTAGACCTAACTCTTCATTTATCAAAGAATACTGGTTCAAGCATATCGCAACTAGAGTATTCGAGAATCATCGGAAGTCTGATGTATCTCACGAATTGCACACGACCTGATATCGCTCAAGCTGTGAATCGGCTTAGCAGATATACGAGCAATCCAGGACACAACCACTGGAAAGCCATAGTAAGAGTTTTGAGGTATCTGCGTGAAACTTCAAAATATGGGCTACATTACGAGAGATATCCTGCTGTACTAGAGGGTTACAGCGATGCTAACTGGATATCTGATACGGTGGATTCCAAATCCACGAGTGGATTTGTTTTCACACTTGGTAATGCAGCCGTGTCATGGAAATCCTCGAGGCAAACATGTATTGCCCGGTCTACTATGGAATCAGAGTTCATAGCGTTAGACAAAACAGTGGAAGAAGCAGAATGGCTTAGAAACTTCCTGGAGGATATTCCTAGTTGGCCCCAACCGGTGCCAGCGATAAGCATACATTGTGACAGCCAATCGGCTATTGGGGAGCCCAAAATACAATGTATAATGGTAAGTCTCGACACATACGTCGGAGACATAATACCATACGTCAACTGCTCTCAAGTGGCATAATAACGATCGATTATGTCAGGTCGAAAGGAAAACCTAGCGGATCCACTAACTAAAGGTTTACCTCGAGAGCAAGTTGAGAAGTCATCGAGGGGAATGGGCTTGAAGCCTATAATCTAAGAATTGCCACTGTGGAAACCCAACCTAGTTGACTGGAGATCCCAAGATCTAGGTTCAAAAGGGACAACAGAAACTTTGTGCAATTCAAAACGAGCACTGAAGAGTTTCGTACTCTTTCCCATTCCGTGGATGACGCTGAGTGCTGTCTGTCATTGGTTAGGATAAGCTAAGGCTTTTAATGATCACTATATTAGGAGATGAGTCCTAATGGGGGTAAAGACAGATTACCTCTTCATAGTAGATCACCTATTTCAAGTAAGAAGTGAGGCCGCTTCCATGGGAATCTTTAAAGGCGGGTTACCCTAAAGTACTTGATGAATCCAGGACCGTTGTTCAGGGCCAAAATGAACACAACCGTAGAACGGGAAAATGGTCGAATCAAAGCTGTGTGTTGGCAATTGTCTTGGTTTACACCAACGGCAGAACAGTTCAAGACTATGGGTCACTGGTTTGCCAAGTAAATCCGATTGTCATTCACTAGGAAAGGTTCAAGGCGAAAGCTACCTATTTCGATGCAGCTTTGGCTCACGGTATCTCTCTCACGTGTCTGAATGAATAATTGAAGAATTGTGGGGGATTGTTGTAAATTCTTCATTTATAAAGGGCTTTTATGTCTTTTGTATGGGAGAGTGGTGGTTACTAACCATGAAGGGTTACAACCCCACCCAAGGGGTGCCCCTTTTGGCACCCCTCCATGCCTTATAAAAGAAGGCTTTACCCTCCAAATTTGGTGGTTGGAAATTTGGCAGAAAAGACTAGACATAAAAAATCCTGCATTCTCAAACACTTGTTTTCCCTTGTTTTGAGAAGAGATCCACCATCTTCCTTGTTCAAACACTTGTCAAGGAGTGCACCTTGGACAAGAAGCATCCAAGTTATCCTGGGAGAACGTTGGCCAATTCGGATCCGTAGAGCACCTGTGACGGGGCCAATAAGTTCTTAAGGACAGAGAACTTCTCTCGACTTGGACAATCTCAGTAACATCTGAATTTTCTTATTAGTCCTTATATTGTTTTTGGGGTTTAGGGTTTTGCATATAGATTTTGCTGTGAATTGATCTGTTGTGTTTGCATGTTAAATTACTGTTTGATTACACTAAATTATACCAACAATTATAATATATAATTTTTCTTATAATTTTTTTTTTTATGATTTTTAATCGATTTATTAATTTAAAGTTGTCACCTGGCGCAATGAGTAAGTTTAAAAATATTTAATTTATATATATATTATTGAGATTTTGTTGTTAATAAATTCACATGAAAAGTAATGTAAAAAGGTGAAACAAAAATAGGATTCAAAATTGAAAGGAGTTAAAAATAAGATAAAAAGCAAAATCCACAAATGCTAAAAATATTGTCAGTCTAAGGACATCATATTCTGGTGAGTCAGATACAGCTAATCGTTTACCTTATTTTGGTTGAAAATTTGTGTCTTATTCATAAATATATTTTGTTTTTATTTCAGTTCCTAATAATCCTAAATTGTTTGAGAAATGGATCTGCTCAATTGTCCAAATTTGATTACAAAATAAATAAAATTGACGCTTGTTTAATTTTGATAATTTCCCTAAATTGTTTGAGAAGCATCATTTCACGTGCATTATGAGGATTTTTTTTTTTTTTTGAGACATCAAATCTTTTTTTGAATTGTTGGAAATCTCGCCGCTAAATTATCTCTTTCGCACTTAAGCTGAGCATGTAAAACCTCCGACTGTCACATATTCTTACAATAAACATACTCATTAGATTCGAATTATTTAGTGAAAGATCTGATCTTTTTAAGAGTTATAATTTAAGTATCAAGACAGGGATAAATTCAAAAATGATTTTTTTTTTTTAAATGAGTTTTAATTTTAATTTTCATATCCTTTTCTTCATTTTCTTTTTTGCTAGTGACAACCTAATTTTGGTAAGCCTAGAGGTTGTCCAGTCAAATCATGGAAATTTCTTAAGATCATTGGCAGTTGGGTGTGGGGGGTCCAAAATTCATATATGAAGAGAGAAAAAAGTTTATCTTTTTATTTAATTTTTTAACTTAATTTGATTATTTAAGGAATTGATGAAATATTTTCCAGAGATTGACAGCTCATGGGTTGGTTTTTGAACTTAGATTGCTTCCATATTAATTTCATATGAAAATAGGATCAATATATTTGAATTAAGCACCTCATTGTCACAACAATTTTATAGATTGTTTAACCATTGTAGTCAAATTTGTGGGTTAATAATAAATAGAAAATATTAATTTTATTTAATTTTTTGTTTTAAATTTGAATGAAAACGTTTGTAACCCATACTTGAATTTGAATAACAAAAAAGTGTAACATCTCTTTTTTTGACTCTATCTCTATAATTATGATATTTGAGTTCTAATTACATTTAATTTATCAGATTAAAAGTGTAACATCTCTCTCAGACTCACTATTCCTTTATCGTCATATCATGGATAACAACTGTAACTCAAATCCTTAAGACTACATTAAAAATTTTATCGTTAAATTATCGAATTCGAATTTAATCGAGTAATATTTTAATTCCCATCAAGTTGTTTAAAGAGCTCTACAGCATTACATGATGTGATGGGATTATTAATCTTTCACTAACAGACGCAATGATTCTCTTGAAGCATCATTATTATATGTTTAAATAATAAACAAAAAAGATTACTTTCACATTAGAAAAGTAAGCCCAAATAGTTAATCCTTTCACTTAAAAAATAATTACTCCCACAACTTAGGACTATGATACTATTAATCTAGATCCTATTATTTTAAAAAATATATAAAAATAAACTCTGACACTATTAATTTTGTTCTTATACATCACTTCCTTCATCTTTAAAATTATAATTTTATCAAAAATTAATGCATGGACCATGTTCTTCATAAGATTTTTGTTCACTACCAAATAATAAGAATATATAGACTTTATAAAATATTTTATTCAATACGGACATCAACATCTGATAAAAAAAATTTCAATACAAATCTATCGATATACAATCTGTAATCTACTGTAATATTGAATACAAACGTTTATAGTACATCCAGAATTATATGTTTAATAGAGACAAAATATCTACTAATATGAAGATAATTTTTACTCTCAAAATTGAGAGGTCGAACTCAATACGCCAATAGCCTATTTTCATATTATCTCAACTATTTTAGTAATATGTAATTTTAAAAAACTCTATATTTATAATTCAAAGTACTAAAATCGGAATTAGATTATTAAGTTTTTTTTTTTTTTTTTAAATTTATAAATTATGATTGATAACTAGTAGATAATAATTTAAATGTAACTAAATCTTAATGAATATTTTTGGAGACAATCCACATAAGAGGTTGACTGTGATCCCCAAATATGAGTCAAAATTAGGGGGCCTAAATTTTTTAAGAAAATGAAATCAACAATTATGTATCATTTGATATAGAATTTTGCGAGTTTATAAGTTAACTTATATTCTGATTACAATACTTATGAATTAATTTATATCCTCGATTAATATTCTATATCAAACGATTAATTAATATTACATCTACCACCCGAATCAGCCAATAGAGTTTCATAAAGACGTTTTTCCTGACAGCAGAAATGGCAAAATCTGCAGCCAATGCTGTCAGCAATCTCATTATTTTACTTCCATAGCAGTCAGTCTGAGTAATGTCCACGTAATTACAGATAAAAAAATACAAATAAATTATTAAGAAAATCACATGCAAAATTCTATCAAGCACTTGGAAGTTTTTGATTTTTCTTGCTGCTACTTGCTTATTAGCTAGCAATGATTCAATGTTCACCGGACCTGCTGTTACAATCACCACGTCAGTGACAGCTTGGATTTTCAAACTTCTCAAACTTTCTTACAGATTATTTTTCTTTTTATATCAATCATTGATTAGATGACAAAATTATTTAGATCAAAAATATCTTACCAACAGGCTAAGATAGTTTCATTGTCACAGGTATATAAACCCCCCTCTGCACAAAACCCTTCTGCATGCAGAGCTAATAATAAGCCATTTTCTTTTCTCTGCATATAATAATATTCTTTAGAGAGAAATGGCAATTGGGCAGTTCAAAGATGTTGAAAATGGTGAGATTGTAAATGGGCTTGAGGATTTGGAGAAGCCATTGATAGTTCAGCAAGAAGGGAAAGTTGTTAGCTATCAAGATGATGATGATGATGAAGAAAGTAATGGGGGATCAATGTGGATGGTTTTGCTAAGCACATTTGTTGCTGTCTGTGGCTCCTTTGAATTTGGTTCTTGTGTAAGTACTTTAACTTCTTTAAATTGATGTCAGTTTTGTTGGTAATGTAAGGAGTTCAGAATCCATTTTTAAAAAAAATTATTTGATTAGTGTCAGAGTGCTCCTTCCTGGTTTCTTTGAGCAAAGTTCTTGGTTCTTGTTACTAAAGTTCCTTTTTTTTTTTTTTTTTTTGTGTTTTTGTTTTGTCTTTTGATTAGGAACCAAATTTCCAAATATAACCCAAAAAAGGTTTGTTTTAGCTTAAGTTAATTCTTTTGACAGGTGGGCTATTCAGCTCCCACTCAATCTGCTATCAGAGATGATCTTCATCTGTCTTTAGCAGAGGTTAGCTTTTTTTATTTCACTTCTCTCTTTTTCAATAATTTTATCATAATTTCCACTAATTTAATTTCATCAAATGTTCAGTTCTCAACATTTGGTTCAATTTTAACAATTGGTGCAATGCTTGGTGCTGTATTAAGTGGAAGAATTGCAGACTTCATTGGTCGCAAAGGGGTATGTGTTCATTTAATCTAAAATTGTTAATTACAGTTGCAGGAAAAAATTGAATTAAGCTCTGGTTTCTTTATACTTAGTTCATTTTGGGGGTATCTTTATTGATACAGGCAATGAGAATTTCAGCTTGTTTCTGCATTACTGGATGGCTATCTGTGTACTTCTCTCAGGGATCTTTGACACTTGATATAGGAAGATTTTCGACCGGATGTGGAATTGGAGTATTCTCTTATGTGGTAATTATTTGATACTAAATCTGTCCAGGATTGGCTGTAAATTAATATAGTGTTAATTTATGTTTGTTGCATACTAGATTTTAATGTTCTGTATGATTAGGTTCCAATATTTATAGCTGAAATAGCACCAAAGAATCTCCGCGGACTACTGACAACATTGAATCAGCTCATGATTGTTACTGGATCATCGGTTGCATACATAATAGGCACAATCATATCGTGGAGAATCCTGGCTTTGACTGGTTAGTTCTATGTTTGAATTATGATTGTTGAAGAAGGAATTATGTTAAGAACTAACCAGAAGATTTAATGAAGGAAGGACTAATTGTTGGTTTTGATCATTTGAAGGAATTATTCCGTGCATTTTACTTCTTGTGGGTCTCTGCTTTGTTCCGGAATCCCCCAGATGGCTGGTGAGCTTCTGATTATACTGTGATAATAGTTTGAAAGGTTTACACTCCTTGTTTTAAAAGCAAAAAATCTAAATGAAAACTGTTGTTGCAGGCAAAGGTTGGCCTTGACAAAGAATTTCAAGTTGCTCTGCGAAAACTTCGCGGCAAAGATGCTGATATTACTCGCGAAGCAGCTGAAATACAAGTACTTACCTTAAAACTACAGAACATCCATAAAAAAAAAACATGTAATTTTTTTATATGTTTGAGAAACCAAGATTATGTTTCTCCATAGGTTTACATCCAAACTCTTCAAAGCCTTCCGAAAGCTAGAATCCTGGAATTGTTCGAAAGCAAGTACATCCGCTCTGTGATGGTAATTAGTAAATTCTTTTAACATATTGAGCGATTTATGTTTATGTTTGGATGGCTGATTCATCTAACTTTTCATGTTGTCTTAACATGATTCAAAATCTGTGACATAGATTGGGGTGTCATTGATGGTATTTCAACAATTTGTTGGAATTAATGGAATTGGATTCTATGCAAGTGAAACATTTGTACAAGCTGGTAAGTCCTACGCTCTATATATAACTTATATTCATATGCTATTTTTTTGCCTAGTCTTTCCTGTCAAAACTTAAATCCTTTTATGTAAAATTGCAGGTCTTTCATCTGGAAAGCTCGGAACGATACTTTATGCATGTGTTCAGGTTTTTAGCCTCTGCTACTGGCTCCAAGAATCTAATCATAAAATTTTTCCACTTAGACTTGACATATCTGAAATTGTATTTACAGGTTCCAATTACTGTAGTAGGAGCAATGTTCATGGATAAGTCTGGAAGAAGACCACTTATAATGGTAATACATACAACTGTTATTAATATTTTGCAAGTATAAAAGTTAAATCAGTGAGAAACAAATCATTTTAATGACTATTTTTTTTTTGGGCATATGCAGATTTCTGCTGCTGGAACATTTTTAGGCTGTTTCCTAGCAGGAACTTCTTTCTTTCTCAAGGTAATTCAACAAATAATCATTATCACCAAAAGATGTTTCCCTAGTTCTCGCGGCTAAGTTCTTGATTGTTTCGAATCAGGGCCACAATATGATGCTTGACTGGGTGCCAGTATTAGCTGTTGGTGGTGTGCTGGTAAGCGATGAGCCATTATATAACTTATAATATGGTTTTAAACTCTGAATTGGAGAATCTGTTTGCTTACTATCTTTCTTCATTTGCCAATGAAATCAGATTTATATATCATTTTTCTCAATTGGATTTGGAGCAGTTCCTTGGGTGATAATGTCTGAGGTATGTTTGACACCCTTTAAGTTCTCGTAGTTAGTTGACACACTTGGGGGATTAAACTTAGAAAGGACTGTCCTAAATTCTCTGTTCTCCTCCAATAACATCGAACCATTTTCCGCGGCAGATCTTCCCTATAAACATTAAGGGAGTTGCCGGAAGCATGGTGGTGTTGGTGAACTGGTCAGGTGCTTGGGCAGTTTCCTATACTTTCAACTTCCTAATGAGCTGGAGTTCCTCAGGTGAAATGAAAATTTCAACTCATCACAAAAAAAAGTTATCAAACCTAAGCAAGCATTGTTTCTAAAACTGACTTCATATATGTTCAATTCTTTTTTTTTTTTGTAGGCACTTTCTTTGTCTACTCTTTCTTCTCTGTGATTACTGTCCTATTCGTGGCAAAATTTGTCCCGGAAACAAAAGGAAAGACACTAGAACAAATTCAGGCCTGCATCAACAAATCATAGAGAATGAAACATGGAAAATTGATTGAATAGAATTTGGAGACATTCTTCTTTCTAAACATCAATGTGATTTTGGCACAAGTTCAAGCTCAATTCCAGTTCAAACTCGGCTAGAAGATGGACATAACTTGAATTATCACCTGGAGACTCATAGAGGAAGCAATGCAGCAGTATCTTCAACTTGTGCCAACATCAATGCATGATGAGCTTGAGCTTGTATACTTATTGGAAGAAAGTAGAGGAAACAGCTTTTACCCAATTCATCCAAATCATTTAGTTTATAGATGTTATAGTTTAGTTGCTTGAATCTTTGTATTAATTTGTTAAATTATAGAGCTTGTTGAAACATGCTTCTTGAGTCTTGTCAATAATTTTGTCGAATCGCAATCCTCTTACTGGTCGGCTCGTATTAGCCTGTGCTTTATTACAGGTAGTCATTTCATTCCCCCGTTCCTCATGTGAGTGGGGATCGAAACATAAATTTCTTATTTCCACGTAAGAAATTTTATCATCCGAATTAGATGCAGCTCTTGTCAATAATTGAATTGACTTCATTATAGCTTAGTGGCTGCATTGCCGATTTTGAATGTTGTTCTGTATTTGGTCATATAATGTCAAATTAATAATATTGAAGGCTTAGACAACTTCCTTTTGCTTAATGAGAATGATGTAAAAGAAAGTTGTATAAGACTTAAAATAGTATTAATTGGACATTATATGACCAAATACAGAACAACATTCATTAATGAGAAAGATGTAAGCAATTGTAAAGTGTCGGAAACCAAAAGTTGAAACATTACTATATTGACCCACTCTTCTCTCTCCCGGAAGAAAACCCAAAAAACTTGAAGCTCACTTCCCCTCCTGCTGCCACAAGCAAGGAGTAGATATGACATTAATGGTGAAGACCGGAGTTCTACGGTGGTTCCGGAATGTCAATACAGTTTTATAGATATATTGATTTATATGTATTAGATATATAGTTGTAAAAATTTTATATTCAGTGTATATATTATATTATTTCACTTATAGTTAGAAATATGTATTCATCGATATTTCATTGAGGCTAAGGTGAAAAGAACATGTCGGTTCCGTAATTCATTATGTATTTAAATAGTTGTGGATGGTGGAATTCGGTCGAGGTCCACAATCGAGAATTTATAGGTTGATGGCATTAGCGATCCTGCAAAACAAAGGTAGAGTGAGCAGGAGTAGACTATCCACCGGTGTGGTAGGTGTCGGAGGCACTCCGACGCTCAAGTCAGTAGTATGAAATGAGTAGTAAATGAGTAAAATGTGAAAGTAAGGTTTGATGTTACCTTAAACTCTTTGGGTGGCCGTGAGGGCGGTGGTAAGTGTATAAGGGGATGGAGAGCTCTGAGAGTGCTAATGTCAGAGAGCAGATGATTGTAAGAAATAAGTGAAGCCTGCATCAGAGTTGAGAAGCTCCCTCCTTTCACTTCATGAATTATGCTTCATTTTATAGGTGGAGAAATGTGAATTCTCTGGTCTGCACATGGGAAATGGGTCCCCATAACATGCTTATTGTCTATGCTTTCGGTGGGAAGATAATTAGCATGTGGGGATATATTCTTTGTTGGGGAAAAGAGAGAAAATGTTAAAGGGGTTTGTCCTTTTGTTTTTGTAATCGGTTAAGAGTTTAATGGGCTGAGTTATATTTGTGGGCCTCACTTGGTATTGTGTTCGAAGTGAAAGACGGTTTTGTCCGCCCAAATTTGGCACTTACAATAGTCATAGGTGTGAATATGTATTTATGTTAATTACGAGAAATATACAATGCATAAATTATTTTATGTTGTTATGTATATCCTAATTGAACTTCAGTATTATGATATGCTAAGTTTGTATTCGAGCCGATATGCCTGTGTAATTATATCATTGTGATGTTTTTATATAAGAATGAATTTTCTTCTTCTTCTTTGAAAAAAAAAAAGATGTAAATAATCAAAGTAATAAGATTAACTTATGAATTAAATCATTAATCAAATTTTAACCACCCATAATGTAAGAATGTGTATCCTAACATTGCAGGGCATGTCAGTCAATTTGATGATATTAGTAAAGATAGCAATCGATCAGGATGGGTCGAGATTTGTCAATTTCAGGCTCATCTTGATTATGGATTTAAAAAGAAATAATCATTTTGATTCTTCTCCAAATTTAGAAACTGGATTTTGTCCAAAATCACAAACCGAATAATTCATGATCCTGAATTCTAATTGAAATTCATAATTTTTAGACAAAAAATCAGGATTCAGGACAAAAAAATCATTATGGATCTCAGCCCAATTTTTTATTTGGGATGATCCCATACTGAACGGTACAAAATCTCAAATCTCGATCAGGATTCTATATCTAAATGATTCATTTGATACAAAATCAAAACATATGTCTCTACTTGAGAAATTATAAAATATCAAGGACACAAATACCATTACCCAAATGTAATTATCCATTAAAAGCATTATTTCACTGCTAAGAATGACGGATTCTCACGGTCGTTATTACTAAAAATGGCGGCATATATGTCACTCGTGGCATCACCATCCTTGACAAAAATAAAATTTACAGACGTCACCACACGCTCATCCCGCGCGTGGTTACAATCGATTATCCTTAAAACGTGTCTCTCCCTCTTCCAACAAAACTGCTCGTTAACTACAAATTCCGACTCTTCAAGTAAAAAATTCGACTAATATTGTCGAGTTTGGGTGCTAATTTTGACATAACTTCGAGTAATCTCATTTTCTTGCCTTTTATTTCATTACTGAATTGTATTAGTGGTTTTGATTAGCTTTAATTTTATAATTTGTGCTTTAGTTTTAAAAGTTGTTGTGTTTATGGAATATATGGGCTAAAAATTAATATCTTCTTTGTCTGCAGGGTTATTAAGTTTATGAATTGATGTTCATAGATTCATAATTTATATTCAATGAGGAGGTTTAGGAAAGGTGTTAGTTCTTGTGGTGATGAAGATGCCTCTAGCTCTAATAGGGTTTCTTCGTGTCAACGAGGCAATGAGCAATCTGATTTCCTTAATCATGAAATTGCTCAATTGACTAAGCTTAGATCAGGACCCCATAAATATTTAAGTAGGACTGTGCCTGGCAGGTTGAGATTGCCGGTTTCAACTGTGAAAATGTTGGTTGGTAGGGAAGCTAATTATTCGGGTAGGGGTAGATTCACGGCTGCAGATAGTTGTCATGTTTTAAGCCGGTATCTGCCTGTTAATGGTCCTTGGAGAGTGGACGAAATGAGAAGTCGTGTGTACATTTCGCAGTTTTCAGCGAATGGTTCCCTTTTTGTTGCTGGATCTCAGGTACTGATTTCAGTTTCACAACCTGTTATTAGTATTAGAAGTCTTCGTGATCATTTTTACTAATTGTTTTACGTTTTGCTTGAAACAGGGAAGCAACATTAAGATATATAATGTTGATAAAAATTGGAAAGTTCAGAAGGATATTGAAGCCAAAAGCTTGCAATGGACAATTACTGATACATCTCTATCACCTGATCAACGTTTTCTTGTAAGTTTGTTATGTGGCTGGGAACTTGTTAATCAAGCATAGTAAATGTTTGACTGTAAATTTTTCCTTTTTTCTCTGTCAATTTTATTCAACTTGACTGTAAAATTTGCAGGTTTATGCTAGTATATCTGCTATTGTTCATATTGTAGATGTTGGATCTGGTGCAAGAGAGTCACTCGCAAATGTTACGGTATGTGCTACTAACTATACTTCATGATCACTAGCTTATTTAGTCCTGAAAAGTTTTATAGAACTATACAGAGACATTACCTAAATATAGTGCCCAAATTAATTCTTTAGTTTCATCTTACATGTATTGCACCATATCTCACATCTGCCTTGAACTGACTGGATGTTGTCAAATTACTCTTTCTTCTGGATTACCAACTTATTTAAGAACAAGTTACTATTGCAATGCATTGGGCCACTGAACTTGTGATTTGAGGAATAGAAGCTCCTTGTGAAGACTAATTGGATGCTCTGTCTAACCAACTCTGCATTTAGAACAATGATTTCTTAACAGATTCAAAAGTCGTCATTTTGAGTGAATGGTGTATTATATGCAGATTTTAGTGCAATCTTTTTCATTTCTCGTGGTGTGAATGTTTATTTAATTATAATATACTTTTTGTTTTTTGTTTCCTTATGAAATGTGAAAGTTCGTATTTTACCAAGGTTCTGACCCTATGCGGAATTAACACAATAATTAAGACAAGTACTAAATATTGTTACTATGATTTTTCAACAAACACCCTTAATTCTAATAGCAATAAATCAAAACAGAATATTAAAGCAGAAAATAAATCAACCACACAAAATCAACACAAGTTATTTTGGTGACGAAGTGGAAAACTCGTGCGAGTAAAAAACCACTCAGGGTATCTCCGCTACCAGTCCAAATCCACTATATAGAGAAAAATTTACAGTGATGGTAAAAGACCTATGGTGGCAACTCCACCGACTATAGTACCTCTAGACTGCAAGAACTCGAAGAACTCGTCGAGCCCGTACCCCACGGTTTTCTTCAGAACCTCTGAAGTCTCTGAGCGGATAAACTCTGCAAACTCTGAACGTCGGAACTCTGACTGTCAATCTTCCTCCTAGAGAACTCTGAAGGCTTAGGAAGTTAGGTTTAGTTGTGTTGAAGGTTTAACAAAGAACGGTTTCACCAAACATAAAGAAGACGGGAAAAACAAGAAGTCTTCAAGGTGAAATCAAGAAGGTTGAAAGCTATGAATGTTTTTGGCTCAAGATAATGTGTTTTCAACACTTGTGAAGGTGACTCGATGTTTGTTTATATAGGTAGGGAAAAAAAAAGGGTTTCCTAGTGTTATTTTGGCTTAAAAACGTGTCCAAAGTATCCTACTTATGCACGGGCGTTCGAACGCACTTCAAACGCAACTCAAACGCAAAGTTTCTGCCTTGAAACGTTCGAACGCAAATACGAACGCAACTCAAACGCAGGTCGCGGACTGGTTTTCAGGTGCAACTTAAAATGCTTGTAACTTTCTCGTCCCTTGGCCAAATCATGCGTTCTTTATATGTACGCGATCGTCTTCAAGTTTTCTTTCCAATGCAACTGACCTCTTGTCAATTGGAGCTCTAAATCTTCTGGAATATTCAAAAGAGTGAACATCTTTCTGATATCTCCATATAATGTTGTCCAAATACTTGTCCAATTGCTCCGAGATCTTCAAGACTCATTACAACTCAATTGAACATGTTTTGTTACAGACATTGCCAACAAAAATGCAACTAACAAAATGGAATATATTTTAAGGTACTTTTGTTGGTTGATGGATTTGTGAGTATGAGAGTCAGAGTAGCCTACAAAACTAAATGCTCAACACACAGTCCTCATTACTTAAGCAAAGAAATATTACAGAAACTATTTTAAAATATTTCTCAATTTTTAAAATGGTTCTTACGTCTGTTGACTGATTCCCTCTCTTTTTGTCCCTTTCTGGTGCAGGAAATTCACGAGGGTTTAGATTTTTCTGCTGATGGAGATGAGGATGAATTTGGGATCTTTTCTGTGAAATTTTCTACTGATGGGCAGGAACTTGTTGCAGCAGGCAGTGATAATTTAATTTATGTTTATGATCTCCAAGCGAATAAGTGTAGCCTTCGAATTCCCGCACATACGGTATCATATGGAGTTACTACAGTAGAAACATTAAATTTTTGTTTCCTAATATCCAGAGATGCTATTAGGAATAATGTTGATGTTGTGAATCCGACCTCTTGTTGAATGTCAAATTTTTTACTTGTTCCAAAAATTCTTGAATAGAAACATGGTACAAATAACCTCTGTTGGTTTTATCACATTTGCATATCTTGTCCCAGTAGAAGCTAAGGCTACTTGGAGTATTTGAGACTACTATTATATATCTCTATGAAATAGTTGTCTGTTTTGAAATTCAGCATTCTTCTTTTAATGTTAAAGAATAGTATTATTCTGATGTTGTGGCAATTTGTTTGGATCTGATTGAAGTTGTTTGGAGTTTCAAAAATCTGATTTGCTATTTGTTTTGCAGTCCGATGTTAACACAGTGTGTTTTGCTGATGAATCTGGCCATGTCATATTTTCTGGAAGTGATGATAGCCTCTGTAAGGTAACTTTTTATGTTCATTCAGGATTTGTACTTCAGAAGATAACATTCAATTACTAGTCAAAAGAAATTAACCAAACCTTTTCTATTTTTCAGGTAATATGAATGCATTGGCTATTATTAAGTAGCCAAGCAATTATTTTCTCCATATTCTAGTTGCTTGTTCTGTTAAGAAATTATGTCTCTAATTTATTAGCTTGTTTAGGTGTGGGATAGGCGCTGCTTTAATTCAAGAGGACGAGCAACTGGGGTATTGATGGGACATCTGGAAGGGATTACATTCATTGATAGTCGTAGAGATGGCCGTTACTTTATTTCAAATGGAAAAGATCAGACCACTAAACTCTGGGATATACGGATGATGTCCTCAAACACCACGAAGTATGTCTATTCTATCTTTGGTTTCATTCTTGATGTTAGCTTTCCCTTCTTAGTTGGTCCTTATTCTGTGCTTTCTATTTTCACTAGATAACTAAGAAAAAATAATCGTGGAAAATTAAATTTTTGGTATTCTTTGTTGTCTAGAATTAATATATATTTTCTTCTGCTGATGATGATCGTGTGCGATGTGATTTTATAAGGCTTTCCTACTTCAATTTGTGGAATTTTAAATTGCTTTAACTAGCCTACGGACTTGTAGCTATGTTGAAGATTTTTTATTCTTGCCTATCCTGAATGAGAGTCAGGCTATAGACTTGGTACAATATTAGTTTCTTGCAACACAGGTTAGTGAGGTGGGCAGACACCCACAACAAATGATGTGATCGTATCCTACTTGTTCCACGGGTCTGAATTCTTGTTTCCATGAAAACTTGGAATCCCCATCTCTTGAACGTAAATTCTGGGCATAAAAATTGTGGGATAAATACAATTACCATGAGTTAATCATCTTGTGTATGTATATATGTGCTCTTCCTCTGATTTGGACTAGTTATATCACCGAAAAGGGCAAGTTCCAGTCACCAGAGATAACCACCTTATGGTTGTAATAAAATTTTTATTTTTTCTTTGGAAACATTGGAAACCCCGCCGCCAAACCACCTGACTCGGGCTTTAGCGGAGCAGGTAAAATCCCCGACTGCTCCAGGCTCTTATAAGAAATGCACCCCGTGGACTCGAACCCAGGACCTGGCAACCAAGTCCTAAACCCTTTGCCACCGAGCCACACCCCTTGGGGGGCATGGTTGTAATAAAATATGGTCTCTATTCTATACAAATTTAAACTAATGCTAGTTTATTTCTTTTTTCTGCAAAGTACTCCAAGGCTGAGAGATTATGACTGGGATTACAGATGGATGGCATACCCATCTCATGCAAGAAAACTGAAACATCCCCGTGATCAGTCGTTGGCTACATATAGAGGACATTCAGTCTTGCATACTCTCATTCGTTGTTACTTCTCCCCAGAATATAGGTAATTCATCAACTTCTTATTTAAGTAATAATGCATTGTAATAAGTTTCTTGTGTAAACTTTCAAAGACTTTGGGAAGTCTGCATAATGATTTTGATTTAATTGATGTTATGAACACAGAGAATCTATTTATTCTTTCTGATAATGATGACTTAATTGAGCTATAACCTACAATCGAACTTGCCATATTGCACGACTGCTTCTAACTTTGAATATGTGAAGAAATAGCACAATGTTTTTAAACCTGCACTTTAATTGTGCTGTCAACTTTCTAATGCGCTGTAAATTCTGTAATTGTGTTGTCAACTTTCCAATGTTTGATCTGCCTTGTGTTTGAAGTTGAATAACAAATTGCATAATCAACAAAAAGTTCTGTACAGGAATGTCTCTCTGACCAAACTATTTTTGGCTTATGAGTATTCAGTATTCAACATTGATTATTGCTAATTATTTTTTGTTGATCAATTTGCAGCACTGCTCAAAAGTACATTTACACCGGATCTGGTGATGATTCTGTTTACATTTATGATCTCGTAAGTCTGTGAATATATACTACTCAATTTTCACATTTAAGATAATAGCCTCTCTTTTGTGAGAAATGCTTTAGATTCAAACGCGGTTGATTATTATTATTTGGTAGAAGCGTAATGACATTTACTCGGGAAGTTTCTTTATTGGCTACGCTACAATGAACCAGTTCTTGTTCTAACTTAAATGATTTATTTGTAGGTGACTGGAGCTCAAGTTGCGAAACTTGACTATCATAATGCACCTGTAAGAGATTGTAGTTGGCACCCTTTGTATCCTATGATTATTAGCTCCTCTTGGGATGGCAACATTGTTAGATGGGAAATTCCTGAAATGAAATAATTGAGGGGTTCATTTCTTGAATAATGCTTTTACTTACACATGACTCATGAGGTTTTGTTTATGTTTTTCCCTCTGCTTTCAATTTGTATGTGTTTAATGTGTTAGGTCATTATTTTGAGCCTAAAAATACAAAATTTAGGTAGTCAAAGAATAATGAGGGGTACATGTATTATTATTGTTCTAGAATCTCTCTCTCTCATCTCATTTTATATTCTTCGACTAAGAATAAAGATTAAATTGTGAGGAATACTTCACAAAGAATTTGCAGCCCACTAATTAAATTTTGTTTATGTATATTTGAGTATAAAATTTGTTGTCCAACATGTATGACTTGAAATATTTGAAAAAACTGAAGATAAGTCCAAATACCACCTAATGTACCTACGTCCCTAAGGGAGTGGTTCGGTGGCATTAAGTTTATAATTTGATTGTTCAAGTTTTAGTTTCAAATCTATTGGGTGTACTTTTTGTAAATGCCTGGGGTAGTCGGTCCTATGCCGTTTAAGTTTGGATCGAGTGGTTTGACTACAGGATTTTCAGCATATTCAAAAAAAAAAAAAAAAACTACATTACCTACGTGTATGGTAGAGTTATGCACATATTTTAGTTACACTCTTACCTGGACGAACAACGAGATTCTGAAGTTATCCCAGTTTTATTAATAGGAGGATGCAAGGATTTATTTATTTAAAAAAATAAATAAATAACATAGAACCAAGCAGAGATATGAAATTTTAAGAATTAGAAAAATAAAAATCTTCACCATATTTTAATACCAGTGATATATAAGGAAATAAAAAACAAGAAAATGATTAAAATATGAATATTATCCACACAAAAAAAAAAGGAAAGAATATGTTTATTGGTAAATTTCTAGTAATGTTTTACATACGGAAAACTTTAGGGTAATGCTATACAAGTATATTACTTAAAATTTTATAATATACAAAATACTTATAAACATGTTCAGGGTTGGAGGTCTCCTAATTAACATCAAAGAAGCATGGACCTGCAGAATTTTTTTCTTCATTTTTAGATTGATTAGGTCCCCTTTCATTTTATTATTTATAATTACTTGGCCACATATATTTTTATCTTTAATTCCTCCCCTTATTGTGTTCTCTTCAAACTTGACTAGAGTTTATCTTATAAAAAGGGGAAAAAATTTGAATCCAATAATCATTTTCTTATTTTTTATTCTTCTTATCTATTCTTGACATTATCATCTAATGATACATGACATATACAAAAATATAGACGGTTGATATTGAATTATATGTCACATGTCATTAGATGATAATGCCAAAAAGAGATAGAGAATAAAAAAAGATAGGAGAGTTTTTATCATGTTAGAGAAACCAATCATCAAAAGAATGAAACTGAAGTGATTAATTAATTAATTACATATAAATTTTTAATCTGTGACTCTCTTTCTTTACATTACATAGCAAGCATTTGGATTCTCATCATTGAACATCATTAGCACTTGATGATTATCTATACAACAATCAAACAATGCAAGATGCTGATCACCTCTATCAGCTGGTTCAACAAATACTCCATTAATGGCCGCATCTTCTTCATTGATATCACTTTTTGGTGACTCCTCCTTCACAATCTCCACTCTCTTCCCTGTCTTTTTCTTCAGTTTCTTCAACATTTTCTGTGGATCAATCCGCCCCGTTACTACAACTTTGTGTTCGTTCATGTCCGTTATAAATTTCTCCACCCCTTGAATCAATCAACAAAAATATATAAATGATCAAATCACTTATGCCTTTGTGTAACTTGAAAACATTTGCAAGTGTGTACGTATATAATGAGAATTTCATCTCATACTGTTTAAACAAAACCACCCTAATACTGGTATGAAATAGAAAATTAAAATCAAGAAACTATTCGTTAGAAGAAAAAATCGAAGATTTCATCGAAAAAACAACCCGAGTCCCTAAGAGACGTGATTGGTGATATAAGGATCAGGATCTGACTTTCATGTCATGCGTTCGAATTCATGGAGTGCGTTTCTTGTAAGAACTTAGGACAGCCGTGGGTTTTACATACTCCGCTTAAATCCGAAATGGGTGGTTTTACGACAGAATTTTCAATAATTTAAAAAAAATAATAAAAAAAAAAACAACCCGATCTATTACTTATGGATCAGATGGGAAAAAAATTGGGGTACGTATACCTTTGAACTTGGAAATGGTTCTAGCAACGGTTCGTTCGCATGCATTACAGTACATTGATACTTTGAATTCCGTAACGACTAACTGTGTAATGAGGCAAACAAAATTATGTTAATTATTTAATTTGCATGAGTAATTAGGGTTTAATAAACTAAAAAGAAAATCTTACTTTGAGTTCTTCATTTTTCTTCTTCTTGTTGCCCATTGATCGATGCTGTTAAAAACTTAAAATGAACAGCCATGCAATTGAATGAGAAATTCACACGAAGAGGGGTAGTTTAGTAATTTGCAGGAAAAAGTGGTTAAGACAGTTACTGGGAGATAATTCGAACAGGAGTTGGGTGTTGTGTCTGATGATTCCCTTTCCCCATTTGCCCCTCATTAAATTAATATTTACAACAACGATATATTTGAGCATATAATAATAATCATAATAAAACTACTATTTTAAATTAAAATTTTAATTTAATTAAATAATTTGTTATTTACGAACCTCTATCACCATTGTACAATTTCACTAGACAAATTTATTTATAAGCCGAGTGACTATTATTATTTTTTATTGTTTTTAAAATTGAGGATGTGAATTTGAGTCTCTACAATATAAAAAAAATTAAAATTATATTGTCTAAACATTTTTGATCGAAATATCTTCGGCCAGGCTAAATCATATATATGTTTATTTATATGAGTGTTGGTTGGTAAAATATCTTTCGTGAAAATAAGAGGTCTGAAATTTGAATCTTGATTACTCGTGTGAGAATGATGTAATTAGACTAAACATTCTCTATATATATAATGTACTTTTAAAATATTTAACGATAAGCATAAATGCTTTTTTATTTATGAAAAATAATAATAATAATTGCAGAGTATAATATTTTTGTGTTGGTAAATAATACAACAATTTATTTAATTTTTTCATACATGAAAAGAAAACCAGAACATTTATGATTTATTGGGAAGCAGGAAGCTGATGAACACAACACCTTAATAATTTTCTTTATTATTAAGGGGCATTGCCTCCTGATTTCTCCAGCACTTCCTATAAGCAATCCAATGGCTTCCATCTTCTTCATAGAGTTAGCAAACTCATCGAAGAAATTGTTTGGAAACTGCAACTGTCTTACTATATTCAAGGAATTTGTTCCTGTGAGCAGCGCAGCATCCGGATTGAAGCAGGCCCTTGTTCTGAAGAAGATTAATTCTGACGTACGTAATTGCTATCAACTGGCAAAGAACTTCCAGGATCCAATTCTACACTTGTTGCTGGATTTGGGCACTAATCTTTTAGGGTTTCAGCATAAACGGATTTCAATGCATATTGTTTTCCACGTCCCGAGTTTTTTGTCACTACTAATAAAAGAGTTTTTTGTACACAAGTCTTAATTATATAGCTGAAATAGCCACGAGATCTTTAACATCGAGGGCTTTGTTCATGAACAATTCTTGAAGTGTTGTAAAGTCTGAGAATGGTGAAGGGATGTTTCCATTAACTTCAGAAGCAAGAGAAACAGAGCCATCACTCCTCCCCTGCAATATATCACAAGACTTGCATTACACGCAAATGAATTCCACAAGCTATGAATATGATATGATTCTATATAATTTTTTCAAGTTCAAGAATAGTTTCACAACAGGAGCTTAATTACCAGGAAGGTATATAACGCGGCATCACGAGAGCAGCCAAGGAGATGATAGTGAAATCCAAGGCAGATCCTCTCAATTTCATTTTTGATTTCATCAATTAGATCAAATTTTCTAAACCCTCTAATGTCAAATTAGAAATGTTAAAAAAATTTAGTGAGGTTAGTTATGTTAATTTAATTATTTTTTAATTAATGACTCAAAATATTTATGTTAAAATTTTAAATGAGTCCTTCCTACATTGACGTGGCAAAATCTCAACAACACACGTGGAAGTCTGCTGCAGACTTTAATATCCAGCACTACCTGAAATCCCAAAAAAAAGAAAAAATAGAGAGAGAAAAAAATGGCAGCGTCGTCAACAGCAAGACTTGCGTTTCGCATAGCAACGGCGGTGATGGTGATCCTGGTTCTGTTCTACGTGGGGCGGCCTCTCTATTGGAAAATATCAGCCACCGTTCAAGAGATCCGTGAAAACAAACAAACAGTGAAACAAGGTTTAATATCTGACTCAACTCAACTCAACTCACACCTGTTTAATTTGTTCAATTGAATCCGTCGGTCTTATACGTCGTCGTTTTTTGTTTGTTTGTTTGGCAGGTTTAACTCAGATTGTTTACGAGGCGCAGAAAACGGTGGGATGGTGGCACGATGAGTCGGATTCTGGAGTGCGTCAAGATCCGGGGAAAAGACTCGTTGCTATTCGTCGGCTTCTCTTTTAGGGTTAGGGTTTTTTGTGTGTTAATTGTTATTGTTATTGTTATGGATAGATCTGGAGTAATTTTGTAATGAGATGCTTAATTAGTAGTATATTATGCTATTGAATACTTTAATTACAGTGATTTTGAGACTTAATAGTGTAATTGGGTTTTGATTAGAGTTATAATAATATTGAAAAGAACTTGTTTTTTTAGTTTTGATCAGCTTAGCTATACGAATTGTGCATTAAATTTCATTTTTCTTGACATTCAGTGATCAGATTTTAGTCGTTGGTGCAGTTAATTGACATGCTCAGTGAGCAATTAGTTGTTATAGATTACTCCAGGCAGCTTGAAAGAATTAATTGTTTAGGTTCCACATGCTTTTCTGTGGGTGGAACAATTTAAGTGCCTTATGAGTTTGTTTACGGAAGAGAGTTGCGTTTAGATGTTGACTCCAATGGAAATTTTGTTAAGAATATGAATATTGTTTTTCGTTATTGAGACTTTAAACTATTTCCTGTGCGTCATATGATTTGTTTTTCAATCATTAGCGATATGTGTGATGGCTTGACCATCTGTGGTTTGGGACTGCATCAGAGCCATTTGCAGTATCATCATGAAACTGCAAGAAGCGTCCTTGTATATGTTCATCTGAAAATAGGATGCTTCCACTGTGCTTTTTTGAATGTTTGAACTCTGAAGATTGCTTGATTTGAATTTTGATGCACCCATTTGTTGGGTTCTCATAAACCCTGGATTCTTTATATCCCTAATTCTGTTTAGCTATTGTGAGTTGTTATGTGAGTTTTCACTCTTCACTTTTGTGTTTCATTTGCAAGTGCACCGAAAAATACAAGTCTCGAGTTACTGGTTTGACCATGGAAATATTCATCTATCCTCCCTCGTCGTAGATGTCTTGATTGAGTTCTAGTTTCTTTCATTTACAGTCCTTTTCAATTCATAAGCATCAATGTTGATAGTAGTCAGCGAGATGGTTAATATTGTTGCAATGCAATGCACAAACTCATCCCTACATTTGACAGTAAGATCACCAATCTTACTGTAAATCAACACCTTGACATTTAGGCAAGGAGATTGTTGATTGAAGAGAGAAAGGGAAATTTAGAATCAACTGCTCCATTAACTATTTTGTACATATTCTCTTTCTCATGTTCTCATTATATCTCGAGAATGAGTCTTGGTGTAATAATAAGGTTACTTCATTATAACTTGGAAATCACAGGTTCAAGTTACGGAAACAGTCTCTCCCCATAACGTATTAACGTACAATGTGGGAAGTCTCGTGCGCTGGACCATCATTTTTATGTTCTCTTCATACCTAGTTGCCATCAACTTCAAGAGGAATCTGTGATGTAAATTATGTAACTCAGGGTACCATTGGAAGAGTTTTTGATAATGCGTTAATACTTGAGAATTTCTGCCAGATAATCAAAACCAACGGAAGTAAATTGAAATGTGTAGACGCTGATTTTCACCCGAGGTCCACAATTGAGATTTCATAGAAGGGGGCACTGGCGATCCTGCGAAACAAAGATGTAGAGTGAGCGGGAGCACTTCCCACCGGTGTGGTGGGTGCCGGGGGCACTCCGACGCTCAAGTCAGTGAGGGAATTGAGGTGTAAAAGTCATAGGGGGGAATAAGGTCAGATGTTACCTTGATCCTTGCCAACTGCCGTAAGGGCGGTAGATGAAAGGTTTAGAGAGCTATGGAGAGAGTAGTATTGAGCTATGAGTATGAGAGCTAGAAGTTGAATCCCCCTTTCCTCTTGGATACTCTTCGTTTATATACACACACCTTCGGGGGGTGTATTTACTGCTGTTTGATTGTTTTGTCCGTTGGGCGTCAGTTATGGATGACTCCATAAAGGGTGTTTATTGTGTTTGCCCGTTTGTAGGCTGGTAACGTTATGAGTGGTGTTCGTGAGCTTGGGCATTATGTGGACCGACTTTTGGAGGATCATTCGATTGTGGGTGATGATGTTCACTGGGCTTGGGCCTGCGCCATGCCTTTGGGGTTTGATTAGAGAGTTTCGGGGGTGTATTTAGCGGTGGACCTGGAGCAAAAGGTCGAAATTGCCCTTGGCCCAAATTTGGCCCATACAGTTTGTCCCCTACTCTCTAAGTCAAGGAGTCATTGGCTTGGAGAGTACTTGACGCATGGGTCGCCTGGGACGATGCCATATTATGTTGGTGTACTCGAGCGTTGATGCTGCCTACTAATTGAACTAAACGAATGTCAAGTTATCAACTTGAGTCTACAAGAGCCATTGGGGAAGTACCCAGTCGACCGAACCAGATGATGGTCAGGATAATGAATTTGACTCTACCAGAGCCATTGGAGAAGTACCCAATCGACCGAACCAGATGATGGTCGGGATAATGAACTTGACTCTACCAGAGCCATTGGGGAAGTACCCAATCGACCGAACCAGATGATGGTCGGGATATAAGTCATACGACATGTGTAATCCACGTCCTCAATTTGACTCGACATGAGTCCATGAGAGATGTCCCCGGTCGACTGGGCTTGATGAGACCAGGAAGGAAATATTAGTTATGTGACATGTGTAATCCATAACTTGACTCGACATGAGTCCATGAGGGATGTCCCCGGTCGACTGGGCTTGATGAGACCAAAAGGAATTATTAGTATGTGACATGTATAATCCATAACTTGACTCGACATGAGTCCGTGGGGGATGTCCCCGGTCGACTGAACTTGATGAGTCCAGGAAGATATATTTCATACGACATGTGTAATCCATGTCTACAACTTGACTCGATTTGAGTCAATGGGGGATGTCCCCGGTTGAATGGACTTGATGAGTCTAGGAAGATATAATTCATACGACATGTGTAATCCATGTCTACAACTTGACTCGACTTGAGTCAATGGGGGATGTCCCCGATCGACTGGACTTGATGAGTCCAGGAAGATATAAGTCATACGACATGCGTAATCCATGTCTACAACTTGACTCGACATGAGTCCATGGGGGATGTCCCCGGTCGACTGAATCAGATGAGGGTTCATGAGTTTATTTGACTCGACAAGAGTCTATGAGGGATGTCCTCGGTCGACTGAACCAGATGAAGGTTCAGGATATAAGTCATACGACATGTGTTAATCCATGTCTACAACTTGACTCGACATGAGTCTATGGGGGATGTCCCCGGTCGACTGAACCAGAAGAAGGTTCAGGATATAAGTCATACGACATGTGTTAATCCGTGTCTACAACTTGACTCGACATGAGTCCATGGGGGATGTCCCCGGTCGACTGAACCAGAAGAAGGTTCAGGATATAAGTCATACGACATGTGTAATCCATGTCTATAACTTGACTAGACCTGAGTCTATGGGGGATGTCCCCGGTCGACTGGACTAGCTGAAGCCAGGACAATCTCCATAGTGGCTATACACCAAGGGAGTCTTCAAATTTTTCTAGACCAGATGAAGGTCATATGTTGACTCTACTTGAGCCATGAGAGATGTTCCTAGTCGACTGAATCATGTGAAGGTTCAGGATACACTCCATACAAGAATAGTCCAGGTTTTCAACTTTGTCATATGGCATTGCTTGCAAATCTCAAAACCACAATCAAGGTAAGTATATAAGGAGAATAGTGATACCTGTCGTCTGGAGGATTTGTCGAGTGACTAGTCAATCGCTCTTCAATATAAAAGGCATACCATGTTTGACTGAAACAATGAGAGATCCTTTACGTGCCTGTTGTGAAGTCTACACCATAGTTTATATCTACATGACCCAATGAAGGTCCAAGAAAGTATACACACTCTACTAAACCTTATGAGGGTTCATGGGAGTCTACATACTTCATATGCGATGAAGATCCACGGGGATCTTCATTCTTCATTCTACATGATCTAATATGAATCAATGAAGAATTCTACTCTACTAGACCTGAAGAAGGTCTATGAGAGTCTTCCTTTCTTATACTACTTAGTTCCAATGAAGGTTTATGATACTATTGTCGAATGGACTATCAAATGAACCTGATGGAGGTCCATAAGATATGAACCTAATGAATATCTATGAGAATCTTCATACTACAAGACTTGAAGAAGGTTATGAGACTACTGTCGAATGGACAAGTCTTGTGGATTTGAAGAATGTCTATCAAGGTTATTACTCATTTTCTTGATGAGAATTTATGAGACTACGGGTGAATGGATTTGTCGAATGAACTTGATGAAAGTCCAAAGAAGTCAAAACTCATTATATACTAGACCTGTAGATGGCCCATGATACTACCATTGATAAACTTGATGAAAACCATCAATGTCATCTCAATTCTACGAGACTACTGTCGAATGGAGTTAATGAAATTCCAAGGTCATCATCCTTGATTCTACCAGACCTAAGAAAGGTCAAAGAGGTGTTTATTCCTCATACTACAGTATACTTGATGAAGGTCTAAGAGACTCTTCACTCTACCTGACCTGATGAAGGTTATGAGACTACGGTCGAGTGAAACTAATGAAGGTCCATAAAGCTATGGTCGAATGAAATGATGTAAGTCTAGCTGAATCTCCAGTCTACTCGACCATGAGACTATTGTCGAATGGACCAGACAATGGTCCATGAGGCACGGTCGAATGGTCCTAATGAATGTCTATGAGAATCACCACTCTACCAGACCTGATGAAGGTACAAAAGAATGTACACACTACCAAACTTGATAAAGGTTGGTGGATTGGACCTTTCATGTCGCCTGAGGTAGAGATGGTAATTTCTCCATGCATCACAGGTCGATGGCCTTTTTCCTTGTTGTTTGGGAATTAAATGAACAAAATATTTATACACGTCGGGTGAGATCACATGAGATGATACTACAAGTGTTCTGCATATTCAATTATCATAGTCTTGTTGTGTCAAATCAGATCTTTCCCTCAAGCCTTCGTGACCCACTTAGTGCCAAGCTTTTCCTTTGTGGCTGAATGCCTGAATGGCACATTCATTTAGTGCCTAGCCTTTATATATTTTTCTTGTCGAGTGATGCATCCACCGAGCCTTTAATTGTGTCCTGCTGAGTGGTAGCTTCGCCCAAAGCTAAGCTTTCATACTAGTCTTCACTATAGGCTTATTCTCAAAATGGCGCACACTTACTTGGTGGCTCAATTGAGTGGGGCAAATTTTATTGGTACGCCAAGCCTTTCATTCTCTCCAAAAGACACATTTAGTCTCAACGACACCGTATCACGTGCTTTTTCCCACTCGTCACTCTACTATCCTTCAGCCCACAAGACACCGTAGTAAAACCTAAAGACTCAGCCGACAAGGATTTTTCAATTTGTTTCTGATTTGGTGGAGGGCTTGATGCGCCTCATGGAAGGAGAACACGTGGAACCTTTTAATCTTGGAAATCCTGGTGAACTCACCATGGTTGAACTTGCTTAGGTGGTCCAGGAAACAATTGACCCGAATGCAAAATTAGAGTTTAGGCCAAACACAGAAGATGATCCACACAACCATGTACACCAAGCATCGACTTCTGGAGCATAAATGTCGGTCTCACAAAAGAAACAAATAACAATCCACAAATATCAAGACAACTTGTTCAGACATCAAGGATAGTGATTTTTAAGAACTGCTACATCACTTAGGATTTCTAAATAGTCCCCTTGACAGAACATTCTTTCAAATGTCGTCACACGGACAAGAAGCTTCTTGCTGATTCATTCCAGGAGGGGAAAAATCTGGTCTTTTCTTTATAAGTTTTTCATCAAACATGGGCCTTGTGGAGTTTTTGGTGAAGGCGTAAATTGACAAGCCTGGAAACACAATTGTCCTTCTGACAGCCCCGTTTCCAGCGGAGCAGACAGGGGAAGAAGAGAGAGGAAAATAGAGACATGGCCGGAGCATGAACTGGTAGTGTAGTAATTTGGGTGGCTGTTGATGGTGCACGGGACAGGGAATATGGGTTTGTCTACTGTGCCTTTTTGGTGATTTGTCTGTCAGGGAAGAGCTCAGTGACACTAGCGTCGTTATTTTCCATTGGCTTTTTTTTTTTTTTTTTTTTTTTTTTTGAGTGGACTTACTCTTGACCTGTATTATCTTTTCTCGAACCTTGCATACGACTTTGTTATCAGAATTATGAATGGAGCTTTGGCGAGTGGGGCATTTATTGGGCAATAAGAGTGTTGATGCCATTCTGACCCTACTAGGCCTTGTAGCCTCAATCAATCGAAATGCTAACCCCACAAGTTGGTGCTTTGTTGAGTGGAAGACGCCTCATGTGCTTGTTGATGTGATGAAGACCAAAACAATTGATTTAATGAACTAAAGACAAAGGTAAATCTGGACAAGATGCAAGGTGTAGCCCACGGCCGACGTATGACTATGACTGTGTGCATGTGGCGCACTTGGTGAATGATATATAACATGTGAATGCTTGATGATTGGCTGTGGTGTATTTGTTTAATCTGGTCCGACAAGTAGCATAAATTTATTGGCTTCAAACTGAATTTGTTTGGGTTCGCTGAAACTTTATTGTTGGCATTTCGACCCAATCTAGTAAATTGAATTTTGGGCTTGTCGTCACAACTTGTTGGTTTGCAATTGGGTTGTGATAGGGCTGCATTATAAAATTATTGGCCAATGTAACTGAGGCTAATTATTGGCCAGGGTAACTGAGGCTGTTTAATGTGGACTTTATTGCTTAGTAAGTTGATGAAGGTTCAAGAGGTTCTCCACTCAGTCTACAAGACTTTTTCATGTCATCTAGA
The DNA here is from genome assembly GCA_019454045.1 of Zanthoxylum bungeanum. NCBI lineage: Eukaryota > Viridiplantae > Streptophyta > Magnoliopsida > Sapindales > Rutaceae > Zanthoxylum > Zanthoxylum bungeanum. The sequence continues at coordinate 724,985 of SKCR01036381.1, forward strand.
GAATAAGACAATCCTCCCATTCATGTCGTCTGGAAGAGATAACATCCTTCCATGTCTTATGGAGCAGTCGACATTCAGTCAACGTAGACTGGGGAAGATAACATTATATCAATGTCATCTGGAGGAGGTGGTAAAATATTCGTATCATCCGGAGGAAAAGTTATTCGTCGTAGGAATAAATGACTATCCTCTTATATCCTCTGATGGAGATAAGATTCACCCGACGTAGTATGAAGTTGTTGGCAACCCATTTCGTCATATAGGTAATTGGGCTATGTCTTATCTAATGGTACTATAATCAAGTTAAGTTTTCTTCCATCTCATGTCGAATGAGATCTTAAATAAGTGACAAAGCTTATTATGTGGGGTGTCGAATGGAATCTTTAGCAAGTGATAAGCTACATAAGGTAATATCAATTGGGACATCCTCAACAATTCACTATTGTTGAGCGGGGCATCCCTAACAAGCTCTATGCCAGACACTGTAAATGTCGACTGAGCCATCCATAACCACTATCAACTACACGGTGTAGTATCGACTGGGACATCCATAACAAGTCCCAAACTATGACATATATTATAAGTCTCGTGTCTTTCTAGTGTTGACTAGGACATTATTAAAAGTTCAAGCCATACCTGGTAATGTAGACCAAGATGTCCACGCCAAACACATGAAATATAGTTCCATTGAAGGGAGGCGTCTTGCTCCTGATGTTGGTCCATGAGAGTATGGTTGAATGGAGTCTAGAATTGATGACACTACTTTAATGTAACTATTCATGACACCTGGAGAAGATGGCATCGTACGAAGGTCATTGAGATTCATCTATGTCAACTGATGAATATAAAAATCTCCAAGTGTAGTGAGATGTTGATAACGATTCTTCTGTGTAGTCTGATTTCAGGTAGGTTGGAGAGAATTGCTCTTTTGGACTCTCGCATTTCCTTTCACGTGGAGGAAGTGATATGAAGAGATATGGTTTCTTCTTTGGTGATCATAAGATCTGGAGTTTGCTCGTTGCGTGATGCATACGAGTAGGGGAAGGATCGTAGGTGGTAAGATCTTTGTCTGCTATGAATCGCTAAGGCCCCACGGTGGGCGCCAAATTGTAGACGCTGATTTTCACCCGAGGTCCACAATTGAGATTTCATAGAAGGGGGCACTGGCGATCCTGCGAAACAAAGATGTAGAGTGAGCGGGAGCACTTCCCACCGGTGTGGTGGGTGCCGGGGGCACTCCGACGCTCAAGTCAGTGAGGGAATTGAGGTGTAAAAGTCATAGGGGGGAATAAGGTCAGATGTTACCTTGATCCTTGCCAACTGCCGTAAGGGCGGTAGATGAAAGGTTTAGAGAGCTATGGAGAGAGTAGTATTGAGCTATGAGTATGAGAGCTAGAAGTTGAATCCCCCTTTCCTCTTGGATACTCTTCGTTTATATACACACACCTTCGGGGGGTGTATTTACTGCTGTTTGATGTTTTGTCCGTTGGGCGTCAGTTATGGATGACTCCATAAAGGTGTTTATTGTGTTTGCCCGTTTGTAGGCTGGTAACGTTATGAGTGGTGTTCGTGAGCTTGGGCATTATGTGGACCGACTTTTGGAGGATCATTCGATTGTGGGTGATGATGTTCACTGGGCTTGGGCCTGCGCCATGCCTTTGGGGTTTGATTAGAGAGTTTCGGGGGTGTATTTAGCGGTGGACCTGGAACAAAAGGTCGAAATTGCCCTTGGCCCAAATTTGGCCCATACAAAATGCTTTTTTATCTTTAAAAGTATTAAAATTAAAATGCTTCCAAAAATTCAAATAAGATAATAGAAATGAGTAAGTGAAAAATAATAGAAACAGTCCACTCGACTCGCATATTTGAGAAACTTTTCATAAGCATGGGCAAGTCAACTCTAATAACAATTGCAGTCCACAATCAAAATAGAGTTGGTAAATAAATCAAATTTTGAAAAAATTATCCTTAAATTTAAGTGTTATTTATTAATATTTTCAAGATATTACAATAATCCAATTTAATAAAAATTACTTAAAATATGATTAAACTTTTTAATATTCGATTTATTCGCCAACCCTAAATCAAATAAATAACATCAGCGTAAACCATGCACATAATTCGGACGTTACAGTCTCATCTCTCTAAATTAATAGCACAATAATTTATTAATTACGGATGTTATTAATTTATAGAACAATGCCCAAAGAATTAAAATTCCTTTGCACAAGGCAAGGAATAAACCATCAAGAAACCAATTTCAATTTACAAAATGCAAGGTACCGTCAGCAACATCCTCGCTAAACGCTCATGATAGTAGTTCCTAAACTAGAAATCCTCGATGCTTATGTTGTTAGGTCATATCTTAATTAAGCTTGAGTCTTAAATTATCCTAAATTATTTCCAAGCTGAATCTTTATCTTGTAATTACGTCGACTTTATATTATTTAATCTTCTATTTTCAAAAAAAAAAAAACACACAGAGGGACTTGCCGACTTGGGCTCTCATCTCCATTTGGGAAAAGTAGAGTAGTAGAATGAGTGGTTCCAAAATCATGAATGACTTTGATTAATTTAATGAAGTACGTTCAAATCCAGAACTCAGTATCATATCATTATATCATAATATAAAAGATTTTTCCTTTTAGGGTCATGCTAACTAGTGCCCTAAGGGCACTCATTAAGGATCTATTTTTTTGTAAGTTTTCATATTACTTTTATGGAGGATGTAAAAAATTGTCAAAACATTAATTACTTTTTCATTTTTCCTATAAAAACTTTCCTAAAATATATTCTTAACAAGTACCATAATGACACTCATTAACATTAAACTTTCACATACTGTGTATTGAATGGTTCATTGATTAACATTTCATTGTGCTTCTTCTCTTCATAATTGTTACTTGTCCTTTCACATTCCTTTTTCTGCTACATTATTGTTGGTTGGCCTGTCAATAAATTTTTCTTAATTCCTGTTTCTAAACAGCAATCATTCTTAATTTTAGGCCAAAAATATTTGGAGATGGTGATTGGTTTTCCACTTGTCTTATAATATTTGTTTAATAGCAAATGGGGTATAAGATGCTGCCACCACCACTAATTAATTTCCATAATTTTGTCAATTTTTTTGGGCAGCAATGAGCAGACAGAGAGACAGCACCAGCAGATTAAGATTGACCTTATATTATTAGAATCAGTGGATGTAATTAGAATAATGATTTGGGATTAAATTTAATTTTCATAAAAATATTTTTTTATTTTTTATTTTTTATTTTAATATACATAAATCAAAATTAGATTTCTCAATAATTTATAAAATATATTTTTAAATTGAGCCAAGAAGAACCTCTATGTAGCTCCACTGCGGATAAGAATCATATATACTCTAATTGGATTTACATTCCAAAACCCCTACATTTTTGCTTTGGAATTTGAAGATAGCAATTTTAGCATCATAGAGGCAATCTTTTTCAGATTTTGCAAGGACTCACATAATTGTGAAGTGTTCTTCAGATTTTTGAATTAGTGTGTTTTCTGGGTTCGAATTCAGGGAATACATTTCTTGTAAGAGTATGGGACATCCAGAGATTTTAACTGCTCCGCTTAAGCCCGAAAGAGATGATTTGACGGTGTGATTTCCAACGATTTCAAAAACAAAAAAGCCACATTGGGAACAGTATTGCTCTCTCATAATGCATGGATAAGAAAATGAAAAAGAAATATAAACACATTCATCCAAATCCCAAAAAAAAAAAAAAGGTTATTTTGAGCATTAATCATAATAAAAAGTAGCATCAGCCATCAGACAAGCACAAGCTCAATAACTGGAGGAGTACATAAGAGGAAGTAGTGGATCACAAAAGTACTATAAGCTTACTCTATGAAAATCTTCCATTTTATTAATTTCTGCTTTCCATGCAAATTTGATATGCTTAAGAGCCTAATTCCATTATAGGAATTGACCCACCAGCTGCCACAATTTGTTGCTCCATCTGTAATCATGATCAATAATTTAATCAGAAAACAAAATTAGTGATTATAATTTTGCTTTCAGCTTTCAAGTACAAGAAGTCCATTGCCACTCAAACTCACCCTGAATAGAGTTTCAAGCTTGTTCTTCACAAGGCAATACTCTTGCTTCACCTGCTGCAAACATCTCATGCACCTGTAAAATTCAACAATCCTTTGATCAAAATATGAAAAATTTTCATGGTCTCAATTGTTGACCAAAAAAGAAACTTACCCTTCAATGTTCTGTTCCTCACAGAAGTTTCTGAAAGCAATGCAGGCATTTTTAACTCTCTGTGCACCTATGCTGTTAAAAAAATAAGCACCAAATTCTTGTCAAATGATTTTATTTTTTATGCCTCAGATCTGATCTAAGTCAATTATCATTACTGCTTCTTTTTCTTCCTTTTGGAAGATTTGAGCCAATATCAATTCTATGCTCTAGAAGAAATTTTTTTTATGTACCTTGAGCTGCTACCCTTCAATTGATGGACATGAGCATCAACTATTCTGAAGTCTATATTTGGCTGATCCCTATGAATATAATAACAACAAATTATATAAGAAGAGGGAAAAAATGTTAAATAAAAAAGAAAAAGGAATTTGAAAGAGAGAGCTTACAGGGCAGTGGTGAGATCATTGAGAAGCTTCTTAGAATCCTCAAAGAAAAGTGACACAACTTCAACAACAAAATCTGGGTTGCTCTCATCTTGCAATTGCTGAAGCTGTAAAAACTGATTGTCCAAAACCCCCTTCTCTCACAAATACCCAAAAAAAAAGAAGAAAAAAAAACACATCAAAACCAAAACCAAAAACACAAACACACAAAACTAAACAAACCCATGTCAAATTTCTTGTGCTTTACCTCCATGAACAAGGACTTTGCGTATTCCATATGCCTTCTTTGCATCTGACCCACCTCCATGTCTCTCTTGTGGAATTATTGCACAAGCAAAAGAGGGTCTATATAAATAGTACACCACTTTCTTGATCTCTCTCTGGATTTGTGCCTTCTCTGTTTTTGAGCTACAGAAGAAGAACCACAGCCCCACTACAAATTGCTCTTGCATTGACACCTGACCATTGTATTGGCATTTAAACAAAACAAGGACCGGACCCCACCATCTTTTTCACTCTCTCATTTTGTCACCTTTTGTGCTGATGATGTTATTTTAATTATAGCATTGTTTCTTTCCACCATAATTTTATTGAAACTACTGGTCCTCATTCAACCTCCCACGTGAGTTTAACGTATAAATGACTTTCAAATAGTATGTGAAATTTTGAAATTTGATTATTGTACGATTCCAGGCGGACTTCTTCAGAACCTCTGAAGTCTCTGAACAAATTAACCCTACGAACTCGCAATGCCGGAACTTCGACTACCAATCTTCCTCATTGAGAACTTTAAAGGTTTAGGAAATTGGATAAGGATTGTGTTTATGTGTTGATGGTCAATCAATTATCAATATCACTAAGACAAAGACAAAGAAGACAAGGTAATCAAGAAAATTTTCAAGGTGAAATCAAGAAGGAAGAAACAAAGTGTATGGAGACTCTCTAAATTATTTCTTCAACTGGTTAAAGTGGCTAAGTATTTGTTCAAAATGGTAGTGCAAAGATAGGCGTTTCCTTGTGCAAAACATGCTAAAAAACGCGTCCAACATAATCCACTTACGCACATCAGTTCGAACGTCACAAGAATGTGTGCCGAACGCGAGCAGTTCCGCAAAACCGTTCGAACGCAATCTCGAACGCAAACACTCTAGAAGGTTTCATTCGCACGCGAAAATGAACGCAAGTCGCACGAGAAGGTACTGTCAAGTTTCGTTAAAACCCAAACCCGAACATGACACGAACGCCACATGTTCGAATGCTAACACGAACACAACACTAACGAATATCTGCTATCTTCATGCACAGTCTGTCAAATATTTGTCTAATCACTCCGAGATCTTTAAGACTCATTATAACTCAATTGAACTTATTTTGTTACGGACATTACCAACAAATATGGAACTAACAATATGTTAACAAAGCAAACGCAGTGTAAAATAATGACCACTCTCAGTTAAAAAACTCATATGGTGCATTTGGTAGAGAATATTGATAGAAAGTATAAAAACTTATAAATTATAAAATAAATATTAGAATATAAGACAACTTCCCAAAATAATCTCATGCGGTGAGATTATGATTTTATAAGCGTTAACGCTAGCGTCAACTTAACCATTTGATTGAGCGTTAAAATGTTAGCGTTAACGCTCCACCAAAACTCCACCAAACGGACTCATAATTAACTCTATGAATTCTTCTAATGTATCTTGTTAAAAATTTTGATCTTCCACCTCTTGTAGATGCTTCCTTTTGAAGATAAAAATGTTACTCATTGTATAAGGCTACCATAGGATCTAGGGATCCTAGAATAAAAAATATAAAAGCTTAAAAGGTGTCCTCGTAGGTACTACTGTTTTTAAATTAGAGGCCTTATAATTGAGGGACAAAGTTTAGGGCCTAGACAATCACCTATATCTATGCTATCTCAGGATTGCTATCACTTATACAAGAGGAAAATAATTTTATGATTTCCCCTTTTTTTCATGTAATATTTTAGATGTTAAACAAACAAAAATGAATCAAGAAAATTGACTTGGTTCAACCTCTTCATGTTCATAAAAATCAGTATTAGTAAGTGTTAATTTGCTAATAGATCTATCAATGGTTTCAGCATCTGAGTATCAGCAAAATTGTAGAGATTGTAACCATTAATTATAAAATGAAAAAAAAATAAAATAAAGTGGTCCATTCAATTCAATGCAAAGAATTAAACCAGAGATAGAAATAAAATAATTAGTCCCTTCCAAATATAGAGAGATCAGAATCCTGAAACAGTTCCTGTCACAAGAAGGTGGGATTTTGCTCTTTAACACTTTGTGGGTTTATTAATTATCATATCCTTATCCTTGTTGCTTTCTTATGTCATTTTTGCCTTGCTACTTGGAAACTTGATTGAAATTTCGGAATGTCTATTTCTGAAACGATAAAAAAAAGTATACAATCTAGTTGTTCATTCGATTAATCCTTGTGGGTCTGGAAATATATTCACTAGTCATTCATGAAGTTGAAAGGATCTTGAAATGGCACAACAAATCATAGTGACAGCTAATTTTGATTTTAATTACTTGGTTTTTTTTTTTAAATAATAATAATAAGATGGCACAGATGGACTTCAGAATCAAAACCCTTTTTTTTTTTTTTAATTTAATGCAAAATGCTGTCTGGTGGACTTGGCCGGTTTGGCTTGGTTCTTTTATTTGGACACCAACACCAAGAACATGAAGAGAGAATCCTTATCAGTTTGTATATTATATTTGTTACATTATATGTAGTTTTGTATAAAGTTTTGGGTGAAATGATTCTGTGTGGTTGTGATTCTCTCTTTTCATTACTCTTATATATAATGTTTAGGATTTGGTTTCTCAAGTTTTTGGTTCGATTTTAATAGGTATTCTTGTAAAAACTTGAGACAACCGATAATTTTATCTGCTTCGTTTAGATCTAGGTCAGATGATTTTACATAGATATTATATATGTTACATTATATGTAATTATATATATATATATTATAAAGCATAATGGTGTGGGTGAAAGAGAAGACAACAAATGGTTATGATTAAGAGAGATAATGTATCCAAATGATATCTTTATGTGGTTTAATTGGCGGCTCAGATCATTTCATTATAATCTAATGGCTGATAAAGAATCATTTCATTATAAAATCTCCATAAATTGATAATTATAGTTTACCAAACAAAACAAATAACAAAATTTTTTTCATTATAAAATCTCTCTGAAAATATTAATGGTAGATTACCAAATAAATTAAATGATAGAATTCTAAAATCTCTCTGAAAATGATAATGGTAAATCATACGATAAATTCTTTAATATTGTGTCGTAAGCACGGTCAATATCTAGTATATATATATGGAAGATTGCTTTCATAATCTCAAGTGCATGTATATTCCACTAGCTGCACACTGACCTACCATCATATTATTAATACTGTGTTTGTTTTAGCGTTTTAGCAGCTAAACTATTTATTAAAGTTAATGTTGCAATTTTTTTTTCCTGAACACTAAGTGCCTGTTAAAATCAAATTAAAAATATTTATTGGACATTAAAATTAGTTGTGACTTAAAATTTCCTTAAGAGATTGCATTGGAAACCGATTTATCTAGATATATCATGTAATTAATGAGTAATTTTTTAGTGTCATTGTTGTATGAGTATAATATTATTAACTAAACGAGGTGTCCGTATTAATTTACGTGCATCTCGATTAATTCTCGGTAGATCGGCACTTGTATTTTGTTTACTTAGAAATTTCCAAGCATAAATCATGATAAGTCATTAACTTTTTACATGTATGGTCACAAATAAATTAAATATACTACTGAGATTCGAAAATTGAATCTGAGAAGAAATAAACCACTCATATTCAATGTGTTTAACACTGAAAGAATATATTGGGATTCGTGTTGCATGGTTATTATAAATATGACAGCTAAACATTAGTTTGATTATAAATATGACAGCCAATTTGTGAATAATACTAATAATTATATTATTACAAGATTTGATGAATGTGTTTGTAGACCAACCCGGATATCAAAGTGATGAGATGACCGTATCAGAAACAGATCATCACAAAATCATTTCTTGAAATGGTCACTGCTATTTTTAATTCTTGACAGCGTTTCAACTTGCGATTGAAGTTTCACTCAGAATGATAAGTGTTGAAGTTCTTGTTATGTTTATGCCCTTTGCTTTAAAGCCAAGGAAGAAGCCATTTGGTTGGAGAGTTGACGTTAATGTTTCAACGCTGCATCAAACGAATAACTTAACGTTAGCGTTAACGCTTACAAAATCATAATCTTATAATATTATTTTATATTCTAATATTTGTTTCATAATTTGTAAGTAAATATATACTCTTTTAACAATATTCCCTCTTTAACAATATGGTTGGGTTTATCAACTCGGATCAGGTTCCTCATAATTCTGAAATATTCTAGTTCTGAAAAGTTTTTGATTACTTCCTCATCTAAAACAATTTGCATATGTCTGTTTTGATCAAGTACATTTACTTCATTTAAGTTGATCGAGTTGATTTCTCTAGCTCCTCCAAGTACATATCTTTTGAAGGAGGTGGTATATCACGTTACTGTGTGGGACCCAGCAGTTGTGAGAGAGATGTCATATACGCCTGAAACATAATATAATTTTTCCTTTTGAAGGGGCTTAGAATTGGTATTCAACTAAGTTTTGCGTTCAGTTTTTTACAAATTATAATGGATTGGCACTGGATCCAAATTCCTTTTTGAAAACATCATAACGACTAATTTTCCTTAAAAATTTAGTAAAATGTTGAATCGTTGATGAAACATTGAGGGTTGTAGGCAAGCACATATGCAGATTTTTCTTCTTGCCACAACTACACAGCGTATTTCAAGAACTTGAGCTCCTTTTTGTGATGATCCGACCCAATTAATCAGATAGCGGAAAAAATTTAATTATGCTATAAAGAACATATCACTCAAATTCATGATTCAGTCCAAGGTATTGAATGAGTTCTTATATAAATGTTCAAGTTGCTTATAATAATGTGCGCGAAACGACTAGTATTTGTCTCCTCTTGTACCAAAAGAAAAAGTTGTCCAATTCATGTATTCTAATAATCAAAGATCAAACAGATGTGGAATTCACAATTTAACAAAATGTACAATACAACAATATGCTTACAAAAGTGTCATTTCACTTGAATTATTAGTTGCTTTACAGAAAAAATGTGACAAAGGAAAGGTTACAATGTGGCAAAACTAAAGCTTACAAACATGGACGTCAGATGCAGTTTCAATGGACATTACGAGTGATTAATCCCTCAAATATTGTGTAAAGGTCCTTGTTTTCAGGACCAAAAATCTCATCAGCCTTCCTAAGAGTCTCCTGATTTTCCAAAAAAAAAAAAACCAGCATATTAAAATTTTAAAATGGATTGCAAAGGCAATTCATAACACCAAGAAATGAGAGAGAGAGAATCATTTACTTCTTTTGTCTGCTTATGTGCATTCAATTCCTTGACATTTGCCAGAAATGCGCCAAACTGTTCATAGGACAATCGGTTCCTGGTAAAACAAAAGAAAGGGTACAACTCTTAAGTCCTAAATCCTAATGGGTAATGCAAGCAGAGGCAAAATTTTGAATTTGCCTTTAGTACCAAAAAATAATCAATCCAAGCGCATATTATGAACTGTCCTAGTAAGCTTCACAATGTCCAACAATGAAAACGTAGCAACGCATGACAAGCACTGCGAGCAATTTTAAGTGAAAATATCTCATGTGTCATGACAAACTAATCTCAGCGATAGTAATTGAAATAAATAGGTGCACAACTCAAGTCAAGACACCAGAAATAAGGCATAAATCCTTGTATAAGCAAACAAATTATTGCATGTTACTGGTATCCAGAAAAGCGGGGAGCGATTCAAAGTTCATTGTCAACTTTAGAAAGTCTTTACCTGACTTGTCGGAAGAATTCTTTCCCATCAACTCGAGTTCTCCCTGAAAGATAAAAAGGAAAGAAAAACAAGTGCTTGTTGAATTCCAATTTCCAAAATCAATGTTTAGTTAAGATGCTTCTACAGCAAGAAGATAGCAGACATTGATTTTGTTGGCTAAAAAATATCAGTTTAATGAGCTACCAAAGCTAATTACCAATCCTTCTGTCTGAAAAGAATAATTATGCAGAAAGAAGAAAAAGAAGAATAAATGTAGGACTAAGAACTGTCAATCAACTATTTATGTTAAGGAATAAGGTTTGAAACATAACATTATTTGACAGAGCATGAAATGATATTTCATCCAGCCTTTAAAAGTTTAAGTTGCAAAAGACCTTGTTCAATAACTTACCAGTTTGTGATCCTGAGTCGGAGCTTGATATTGAACCGTGTGGTGAGTGCACAGATGACCTATCATCAAACATGCCTCTTGAGGTCGAAAATGAAATTGAATGTCGTCTTGGAGACACCGGTTTAGACGTTCTCGTGGGAGATACTGAAGCTGATAGACTAGGAGGGGACCCAGGAGGAGTCAACTGAGGCGTGATTGTTTGGGATGCTAACAGGAAGCCATGTGGAAGGCCAGGTTTTGAGGCTACCACAATAACAAGAAGTAAGAAAAACAGATACAGAAAAATTTGAAGCGTGCTAGTTAGTAAGGCGTTCCGTCTTTTAATTTCAACATTGCAAATGCCCTCACATACATCCACCAACTCAAGGAAAGAAAGGAATTCAACCAAATATGGTAGAATAGCATAGCATAAATTTTATATTAGAATCTACATCAAAACCAAATTTTGACCTACATTCTGGTTCACGATCCTCTGCAAACAAAGACTTCCCTGCTTCTGACTCTGAGATCTGACTCCACATGGAAGAAGTTCTTGTAGGTGGGAGGGTAGCATCATCTTCTAAAAAAGGAAAAGGCGAAAAAAAAAAAAGAAAAAAAAAAGATGATTTATATAAAAGTGCAACCAAAAATTCATACTTTACATGTTTAAAAATGTCGCGTCGCCTCGATCACAAAGACACCCTCAATACAATGCATATCACTATAAGCATTGTTTCCCAATGTTCAACTAGAGCCCAATAACAGTTTTTAACAAAGTAAAAAATATCCCATAACTTAAGTTTCAAGTTTCAAGTTTCATCCGTTTTATATTATGGAATCATTACTAAACAATCTTAAATCCACAAAAACGGGGCGTTTTAAAACACATACCACTTGGTGTCGGCTTTGCAATTGGAGTAGCTCCTGTCTGTGCCAAATCCAGAAAATTAAAATTCAATACACTGCCTACTAAACAATTATTTCGTAAACCTAAAAATTATAACTAATCAGTAACATACCCAGGTTTCTTCATCCTCTTGAAGTGATTGCATGAGTGTTTTTCTAAAAACCTCCAACTACACAGTTTCACAAAAATAATAATAATAATAATAATAATAATGAAATGAAATCATTTCACTAATTTGAAATTCATGTGAATGTGAAAATTAACTAATGAAAATAAAAAAGCAAACCTTTGAGACATCTCTTTGAAGCTTTCTTACAGTGTTGGTCAACGCTGCGTTGTCTTTAATCAAGCTCTCCTGAAAAAAGGAAAGTCAAAGTCGAGCTTTTTGTTGCTTAAAAAGGGGGGGGGGAATGAAATTTTGCAAAGAAGGGAGTCGGGTCGGACCTTGTCGGCGTTGGCTTGGGCGAGTTGGTCGGCGGTGTGAGATAGAGAAGAGTCGAGGGACTCGATTTGCGATTGGAGTTCGGCGATGAGGGAATCTTTCTCGGTGAGCTGAGCGCGGAGAGAGGACGACTCGAATTCGAGGGAGGAGACACGTGTCGAGAGGGCAATGGAAGTGATTTTGCGGGCCACGTCTAGTTGATCGAACGGATCGGACGGTAGTATTTGCAACACCTCATCGGGCAGATCGAAAGTAGTAGCTTCTCCTTTTTCTTTCGCTAACATTTCTCTCTCCCTAATTTTTTTTTTTTTTACAATTTTTATTTTATTTTAATTTAATTGAAGTAGATAATAATATTTCAAGTGTATGTCGTTTCGATTTTGGCTGGAACATGTGTGGCTTGTAATGCGAATGAAAGGAAGACAAAAGACCACGAGTGGTGAGTTTTGTTTGGGACGTGTTTTTTTGGTCACATATATTACAGTTTTGTCTTTATCTTATTATTATTACTTTTCGAAACTACAAATTCTATTTGATCAAAAACAAAAACTCAAAAAATATAATTGTAAAAAAGTAGAACAATTTTCACCATACATAGTAACGAAGGGAAAATTAAACATATACCGTTCCGTTATAAATTATTGTTAAGGCACATATTGATATCTTGCTTTCATTGAAATAATTCGACCTAATACCAATTACCACGGAGATAAGCTTCCGCCTAAACAATTATAACATAATCAGAAAAAACGTCACAAATTGACGTGACTTGGTGGTGTAGGATTCAGAATCTCACATTGAGGTTCTGAATTCGAATCCAATGAGTACATTTCTTGTAAGAGTCTGAGACAGCTGGAGGTTTTACATGTTCCGCTTAAGCACGGAATGAGTGGTTTGGCGGTGAGATTTCCAATGATTTCAATAATAATAATAATAATCAGAAAAAACATTAAAATCAACCAAAAAAAATCAAATATTAAAAAAAAAAACCACAAATAACCATGATGATAAATTTTTTCGTAAGGATGCGTTAGAGGTTGATAAGAGAATATTTGTTTATACTCGTTGGTTGCATGGGACAGATACAGTTATTGGCATCCCCTTCATATATAGATAAAATTCATGTGTGAATGATGACCCGCATGTGGGCCCGATATGTTAAAGACATATAAGAGTATTTTTTTATACTCGTTGATTGAATGTGCTGAATACGAGTCTTGACATTCTCGTACCATACTCAATCCGTTATCATCTCTATAAATAACCACCAAATAAGTTGATCTATCGATAATCTCTCATGGAACCTTCACCTCCACTTGTTCACCTCAAGCTGCCAAAAATAACCACTTGTTGAAATCACTCAACTCCAACGTCATATCAGAACAATAAAACAAAAAATTCGAAATAAAAATTAGAATTTTATTTTATCTCACGTATTCTAAAATTTCCCAAGGCCCGCCTCACGGCATCCAAATTGAAAGAGATAAATTGAACAAGTATGAAAGTCCCCTATTGAGGACTTATAATTACTCATTATAATATATAAATGTTCAACTTTCTTTTAGACGTATAATTACTTAAGAAAAAATTGCATTACGGATCATTCGAGGATTCAAAAACAACCATCTTAGGTAATAAAATTAATAACAAAAATAAATAAATTAACAAAATCAACGCCACAACCAAACTACCCTTGTAATAGAAACAAACTAAAAGAACAAAAAAAAAAAAAAAGTTTAATTCGAAAATCTCATCAATCTATTTTGATACAAGTTATTAGAAGTTTAATTAAAATTTTATTAGAAATATGCACCAACATAGTTCATTTGAAGTCCAACTAAAAAATCTCACTTAATATATTTGAAATCAAAGAGTAATATGTGTGTATTATTATTTAAAGGAAATTCGAAAATATGTGGAATTAACGATTATTCTTTGGTGGGATGGTTATATGAGTCCCCAAGGGAATTCAGGCCCGGCCCGCCTGTCTGCTGCTAGGTTCGGGAATGGCGCCGGGCGAGGGCGCCACTATGCCCCGCTGCTCCGCTGCGGCCGGCTCCCGGACTATGTAAAAGAATCGAGGCCGGGGGTCAAGGATCTCACCTTGAGGTTCTGGGTTCGAATCCAGATGGTGCACGTTTTGTAAGAGCCTTGGACAGCCAGTGATTTTACCTGCGCCGCGGCCCAAAATGGATGGTTTGGTGACGGGATTTCCATCGTTTCCAAAAAGAAAAAAGTATGGTTATATGATGTGTGCCTTTGTCATGAGACCTCTAAATCTATGGGCTTTGAATGGATTCAAAAGCGGCCCAAAAAAGCAAACTAAATACTGTTTTTGGGTTAAAACAAATAGGTTAGTAAATGAACCGAATCCTGTTATTTATTAATATTTTAAAGTTATAGTATAAATTTAAATTCTTAAATTGATATTTTTATTATATTTTTCAAAATCGGACATTCGTATTCAGAAACTGACAAAAAGAAGTCATTGGATTCCATTCGAAAGTGGGGCTACATGAAGTTAATATTTGATGAGGCAGTGCTAGTGGTTGCATTTAATTTGTCATGTTCTCCATGCTTGTTACCAACATCTCATAGTTAGTTTTTTGCATATAAATTTCAAATAAAGGAGACAAATATATTAATTGAATATTTATATTTATTATTGTCAAAATTGAGAATAAGAGTGAATGTGAATAAGCAAATTCCGTGTAGTGTAGTTGGATTGGTAAAAAGAAATATTTTCAAAACACATCGTTCTAATTCAATTTTAGAGTAGATATAAAAATTATTCGAGCTTTATCAATCCCCATCTTTTATATAATAAAAAAATATAAATGAAGCACGTTCCTATTTATTTCCATTGTCTTGGCTTAAAGAATACTTCTTCTCTTTTTTTTGAAAATTTTGGAAACCCTGCCGTCAAACTACTTCACATGAGTCTAAGCGGAGTAGGTAATTGTAGGACACAGAAATCGGCGACGCTGTTCTAGGCTCGCGGCCTAGTTGGGAGTACGGAGTAGCCCGCGGGGGAACTAAACCAGAGAAATAAAATGGAGTCGCCACCCAGTGTGAACTGAGAAAATGATTTAACCCCTCGCAAGGGCAGACCTCAAACCGTTGGGTTCGGAATGTCACTTACTTATGTCACTTGTAATGAACGGATTTGTGCAATTTTAACCAAGTCTACTCAACATACATTTGCAAAAAGGTAACCTACACCTAAATTTGTATACGGCTTAAATCTAAGTTTACATGCTTTAAAAGTTAGTTATCATAACGGCAAACATACGATATCACACAATGAGCGTGTTGAATTATCAAATACGAAAAATAAATAACAACCTAAACATAAACGTAAATTAAACTCCTATTGCGAAAGAAAACAACTAAATCATGCATAAAGAAATAACTTACTAGAGTAAATCATACTTAAAAAATAAATAACCTACTAACGGCCTACTCATGTTTGAATACAAGGTTGGATGAGTGCAAACCGGCAAACCGCAATACCGTCCATTCGGATTCGGCTACGAAATTTACGTCCGGGTTTCCATCCGATATACCGCAAGAGAGAACACATATTCCATTCATCCGGAAATCACATTATGCACCAATCCACAATACTCATACGAAATAAAGTGATAAAATAAATACGAATAAAAGAGAATAAACAAAAAGGGTGCCATCAGGTCTAACCTCTTTGGTCGTCTCTCGGAAGTGCGGTACGCGGTTGTCGGAAGGGTTGATGCTCCGCAACTCCTCTGATTCACTGGTTCAACGTTTTCCTTCGCTGTTTCGCTGTTTGAGCTGCTGTTTTGCTGCTGTTTTTTAGTCACTGTTTTTGCTATTTTAAGGGATGGTTTTGTGAGGTTTTGGGGGAAGAATTTTGGTAATGTGAGTGCAGTTTTTCAGTGCAGTTTCTGGTGATTTGGGGACTGTTTTCACGTGGATTAGTGCTGCAGTTTGAGGTTAATTTTGTGAGTATTTTGGCTGTGAAGAAAAGACGTGTGTATGTTGAAGTCAATGGCCAAGGGAGAGAACCATGTATGGCTTGTTGTTCACGTGGTCTTTGGGGGCTGTTGTCGGTTTGTAGTTTTATTGTGTGTGTTGCTGGTTGGCTGCATGAATTGAAGGGCTGTCGTGGCTGTTGTGAGTGTGAGGAGTGAGTGGCTTTGTGTGGCTTGTTGTTTGACTTCTTTGGCTTGGTCAACGGGGAGTGCTTTTGCTTGTCGATGTGGGATTGAGAGGTGAGGGTTGGTGACGCGAGGGTGAGTGGGCGCAGATCAAAGAGAGGATGAGTGGCGTGTGCGAAGGGGTGTGATAGGGGTTTATTTGTTATGTGTATGGCTTCGGCGATGGGCCTTTAGGGTAGTTAGGGCGTGAGTTTTGGGGCTGTTTTAGGGCAGTTTGGGCGTGAGCAAGCGCTGATCTCAGATGGGAATTGGCGTGAGCAATGGCTGATCTCAAAGGGGTATGTAGGCGTGTTTGAGGGCTGTTTGTGAGGGGGGCTTTGTGCGTGAACAAAGGCTGATCTTCAAGGGGCTATGTAGGCGTGAGCTTGAAAGGAGAATGGTGTCTTTGTGTTATATTTGTGCTAGGGGCAGAATGGATGGATTTTGGGTTCTTTTTATAGGCAAATGATGGTGCATTTATTGGGTAGGCTATCATTGATGAGGGTTATTAATTGAGTGGCTAATTGATGTTGAAAATGGGATGGGAAAATGACTTTGTCAATGGCGTGGGGTTACTCGGTTAAATGGTGTGGGGTTTGCTTGGTTAAATGATTGATGTGTTATATTTGACTTTGTGAGGGGGAGACTATTAAATGGCTTGAATAATTTGGTAAAGGGATGGCTTTTTTGTTTATTGTTGAATTTGTTGTTGGTTCACGTGGGATGGTTTGAAGAGAGGGTTTTTGTGATTTGTGATTTTGTTTGTTTGTTGAATTTGTTTGTGTGGGATATTTAATTGATTTGTTTTGTTGTGTTTGTTTCTTTATGATTTATTAAATTGTGATTTGTGTTTGTGTGGGTAGTGACGTGGGGCATTGTGTCTTGTTTTTGATTTGTTTATTTGCTTGTTTGTGATGCTTGACTTTGTTTCACGTGGGGATGAGCTAGGTTTGTGAGCTTAGAGTTTATTATTCTTGTGTGTGACGTGAGGAATGGAGAGAGGAGAGGGTAGGTTTAAGGTTCGGGTCGAGGATAAATTTTAAAACAAAGGCCTAACGAGCAAACCCGAATCCAAGTAAGCGAATTAAATCCAACGAGGCATTGATCCTTGAATCTTCCCTTCCGACGTCCGTTTCTCGCGACTTCCGCAACTTAAAAGGTAGTGCCTCCGCACGGGCTCATCATCGGGACTTATATGCAAAAATACAGTGCCTACAGTAATGTTAGAGAACAATCAACGAATGCAATAAGATTTATTGAAACATAAACTTATAAACAAAACAATAAACTTATAAACAAATTACAAACTTATGAACCAAAAATAAAAACTTACAACGCAAGTAATCAAAATCAATAGCAATAAACCGACTTGTATAGATTGAGGCCAGCACATAATGTTATGTCATAGAGCATAAATTCGCCTCTACATTTATGCTTATAGTTCGCTGGACATCTGCCACCGGGATTTAACAATCTGAAAATTGAAGTTTCTGCAATGAAAATTTGATCCCTGACGAACTTACTTGGTGTTTGTTTTCAAGATCAAAATAGTTTATATATGAAAAATCACTTTCTGTTACTGCTTTCTTTTTCTTTTCTATTACATTTATAAAGAATAAAAAGATGTGGTTGCTTCTCCAAACGTTTTTCAATTTTCTGTTAAATACTAAGAGGTGTGTTGATCAGACACAACCATTTGATTTAAATAACAAAAAAAAAAAAAAAAAAAAAAAACATTTTAAATAAAACAATGTATTTGATGGATCATATGAGCCCAATTCCCATCTTTTGACTAATTGAATATATTAAATATATTTATTAATCATAATACCTAGTCAATAATCAATCTACACACATCCAAGCCCAAACTCAAGGCTTAATTTTCCAATTTGATATGTGTGTTTAGTGTATCCTTATAAACTCTATATTTTCCATTTATTTTTCCAATATGGGACTACTTTATATTCACTTTATTGGCTATACAAACTTATTACAGGTAAACCCTCCAACTATCCTAGGTACTTACAAGAAAACACCATCTGAATTCGAATCCATAATCTGAAAGTCAAATCATAAACCATATACCATCAAATCATTGAAACTTGGCTTAAACAATACACTAAAACACAAGTTCTTTCTTTCAACCTTCATCCCAATCAAATAGAATCACAAAAGCAACCTCTGTTTAAAATTAAATTAATAGTGTAAGGAACCTAGGACACCACTGACCGGCGTAAACACACGCGTATAACGCAAGCGCATGTATCGTTCAAGTAGTATAAAAATATCGATCCCACGAGGACTTAATTCCTACTGTTGTATTAATTATTAATACTATTTATTTACATTTATCTAATTATAGGGAGAAGTGAATTGATTGATTTTAGTTGGTTGAACGTGGTTTTGCAAAAAAAATAAAAACATACTCAAAAGAAAATACTAAGGAAAATAAAAGAAAAGACTCAAGGATCTAGGGTCGTGACTCCACTGTCTCCACACAATATTATTATAAAGATGAATTGATTCTCTTATTTATGTGTAATAAATCAATTGCTAACCTGGAACAAGAAAATATGCAAAAGCCTCTGTCGATGATCAGACGCAAATACCCAGTATAACCCAATCGAACCATATGTCTATGTCAACCAAATTACCTGGATTCATTAAGACCAAAGTTCCAATTATGGCTACCCCGCCCTACATGTATATGTCTATCCTGTAAGGAAATCTATTAAAGGGTTATTTATCCTCATGGAAGATCGTGGACTATTGAATATAAGGCTGAAACTTAAAATCCAAATGTCTAGTTCATTTTAAGTTTACCAAATCAATCTTATTAATGGCCAATTAACAAGAAGCATTAAGCTTAAGAGTAAAAAAAAATAAACAATCTAAAGAATTACCCATAAAAAGAAAATCAATTATTAAGTGTGGATATTGTGTTTCATCACTTCCCTAAAATAAAATAAAATGATGGGGTTAGAGGATCCACATTTAATATTTCTTATCTAGGAATCTCACTTATTATAAAATATAAAGTCTTTTTTGTTCTGCTTTCTCAGGAATTAATAATGTTAAACATTTAAGACCAGCCATATAGGCGGTAATCCATTTAGTCCAATTACACCAGCCATATAGGCAGTAGAGTAATTATCTGTCACATAAAGACCAGCCATAAAGGCGGTAAAATAATTTATATTTAGACCGACCATATAGACGGTAATAAAGTTTGACTTTAATTAATCTGGTTAAATTATAATTTATAAATTATAGTTAAGTGAGATTTACCTAGATAATTATATTAAAGGTTTCACCTTTTACCCCAGCGGAAATTTAACTACAAAACATAAAGTAAATAAATAAAAAGCTGTAATAAAAACTAAAAATAAAAATACATAATTTTATTATTACAAAACTAGATGCTTCCTATGAAATCAGGGAAAAAATCTCAAGGAAAGCACACCAAATGAAGTGAAGAGGAGCTGAATTTATAGGCATTTTCTGGAACCAGCGTCGCAACGCCAAAGGTCCCAGCGTAGCGACGCTGGCACGCGTTTTTGGTCAACACGTGTTGACCACGCGGGTTCCTGTCGGCACAATCAGGAGTTGACACTTGTCACACGGCAGAGCGGCGCAATCAGACGACGACACGTGGCGCATGGTGAATGGCTGGATTTTTGGTCAAATGAGAAGTTGACACGTGGCACGCGCTTAGGATCGGTCAAATGAGAGGTCGACACGTGGCAACATGTGATTTGTCCAATATTCGGTCCAATGAGAGATTGACACGTGGCACGCGCTTGCTTTGGTTCAATGAGATTTCGACACGTGGCAGCCGGCGTATTTTAGCAGATCATCTTTGATGATGACACGTGGCACGGCGCACGTTAGCAAGGTCGGCGCACGTTAGCAAGTCCAATTTCTCAGATTCTGACACATGTCCCTCGGTGCGCGTTAGCATGACCGGTGCACTTTAGGCGTCGCGACGTGTAGAAATTACAAAAATTGCCCTTTTGTCATTTTTTTCTGTTTTGGCCCCAAATTGCTTCAAATGCTTTCAAACTTATTTATCTGCAAAATAACAAAAAAACACATCAAAACGTTCACAAAACCCAAGAAAACTATGCAAATTATTAGGTTATATGAGTGATAAATAGTTATATAAATAACACTCATCACACCCACAAACCTAACATTTTACTAGTCCTCGAGCAAAACACAAAATAAAAATACAAAAATAAAATTAACTAAGCCATTTTCGTAGGGATCACGGTTGCATTTAGCTTATGCAACAAGCCTTTAAACCCCAAGATGTCTCTAGTGGACGAGTTGTAGTCTCGTGAGGGTTTACAGCAATGATACCAACAAATATTTTACAAAAGTAAAAAGAAAGTAAAACTAATGCACACGAAAGCAAAAAGACAAGCGAAAAGAGAATAAAGAAGTTAGTGACTAATCAGATGAAATTTCTGCTCCAAGTTACTAATTGTTTTGTTTCTTTCTAAATTACTGAATAAGTAAATTCTCCGATTATTTTTACCATTCTCCATATACACAGCCAACAAAAAATTAAACAACTCATTTTTGCCAACAACAGTCATAAGTGCAGTTGATAAGAGAGTAATATTTTTGTCCTAAAGTTCTATCAGATTTCACACCTTGTTTCGCAATGGAATAATTTTTCTGATTTTTCTGATTTTTTCTCTTTGATTTTTCTCTATTTTTTTATTTATATACAATACCTTCCGTCTATGTAGCGAGCTTTTGGCCGGTGGCTCCCAAACCAGTTGGCTTTAGGGCACCAGGTGTTAAGACACCCCTACGGACTTAATTACTCAGACTTCAGATATATATATTTATTCAGCAACATCTCTGATATATGTAACGAGCTTTGGGCCAGTGACTCCCAAATCAGTTGGTTTTAGGGCACTAGGTGTTAAAACACCCTTACAGACTTAATAACTCGGATCTCGAACGTTTTTTTTACTCCATTGCTTTTTGAGATGCTTCCTCCAATTAAACTAGAGCACTGAATATTACAAACTTTTCAATTTTAGCTCATGTCCGTATGTTACTATGCATGTGTGGGAACACAGAACCTGGGCGACACTTTTCTGTCCTAGGCTCGCGGCCTAGTTGGGAGTACGGAGTAGCCACGGGGGACTAAACCGGAGAGTAATGGAGTCGCCACCCGGTGTGAACCGGGAAAATGAGATTTAAGGCCGCACTCACCCCTCGCAAGGGAAGACCTCAAACCGTTGGGTTCGGAATGGTCCCTTACTTATGTCACTTGTAATAATAGGATTTATGTAATAATTTAACCAGGCTTAAATAACATTTATTTCCAAAAATATCATGCTTCTAAATTCATATGCATACATTAACAAGTTCATCACAACATGCAACATCACATGGCAATCTCATGAACATATTTCAATCCTATAATATGGAAAACTAAGAACAACCTAATCATGCTTGAGTACTATCTCATGAACCTATTAACCAAATAACATGCTAACAGCCTAATCATGCTTGAATACAATCCCGAGAACACATAGAATGGATAAATGCAGGGATACAAATAATATGGTTGGCTATATAACACAAGAAAGATCAACCAAGAGGCAATTATGTATGAATATGATAAGACAGACTCAGTTCAGTGTGTGCGCGTTCGTGTAGCGTTCGTAAACGCGTTCGAACGGTAAACAGAAGGTTCGCGTTCGTGTGGCGTTTGATAACGCGTTCGAACGGAAATGAAACAGAATGCTCGCGTTCGTATGGCGTTTGATAACGCGTTCGAACGGAAATGAGACCTGATGCATGATAAGGCAAAAATGCATGCGCGTTCGAGTTGCGTTCGTAAACGCGTTCGAACGGGAACAGACCTGATGCATGAAATGAGACGCAATACATAAACAACAAAATAAAGGGGCGCAGTGAAGTACTGCCGTAAAGGTGGCCTTTTGGGGGCTCTTGATCTCTCAAAGAGAGGACCTTTAGACCAACATACTAAGCCCATGCGCGTCACATCACATCATGCATACAAACATAAAGACAATCATATTCAACTAAGTATGTCCGATTGAACGTGTCTTGCATCCAACCGAACACACATCAACCGGCGCGGCAAAGCATCGTGGTAAAGGGCTTTTAACCCCTCCCCATAGGGGATCTTTCATTCCACTTACTAAGCCCATGCGCTCGATTGAACCATGCATAAATAAGCAACATGCAGAATTTAGGTGACGAAAAATAAATAAATGAAAGCAACACAAAACAAGAGAAGGTGCCGTTTACTCAAGTGGTACGTGGAGTTGTATCCCAAGTACAGACCGCACTACCGTCCATTCGGATTCGGCTACGGAATTTACGTCTGGGTTTCCATCCTATATACCACAAGAGACGACACTCTTCCATTTCATTCAAGCCACAACATGCATCCATAAACGACTCTCATGCGAATAGAATTCAATGATAAAAAAACGAATATAAACCAATGAAAAAGTGCCCTCAGGTCTAACCTTTTAAATCATCTCTCGGATGTACGGTACACGATCGTCAGAAGGGTGGATGCTCCGCAACTCTCCCGGTTCACTGGTTCACTGTTCTCGTTCGTTGTCTTACTGTTTTGAGTCGTCGTTCTCCGTCTTTTGCTACTGTTTCCTTGTGGTTTCGCTGCCGTTTCCTCTTTATCTTTTGCTTACTGTTTTGGGGTGTGTTCTTCCTGTAATTTTTATGTGTGTTGTGTATGAGCTAGGGACTAGGGTTGAGAAGGTTGGTGAATGGTTCTTTTTATAGGCAAAGGGTTGGGCTTGACAAGAAAATGGATTTGGCTAATTAAAGAGGGATTTGATTTGGTGTTGGACAAGAAAGCAAGGGATTTGATTTGGTTTGGTTTAGGAATACAATATTTTAGATTGGTAATTATCTTATTAGATTAGGAAGTCAAATATTTGATTGGTTTTAATTGGTTATGATTGATTTTAATTAGGTATATCTTCTTTTTAGTTTTAGTATATAATATATTCAAATTATTTAAATTAGGCATGATTTTAGTTTAAGTTTGGTAAATGTTTTATTTAATTGGTAAATGGTTTAAATATTTTATTTAATGTTTAATGTTTAATTAATATTTATTTATTTAATTTGGGATGTGTTTTATGGGCTTTGGGGGGCTAATTGGGCTGGATGTGAGGCTAGCAGCAAAACCAGAATTACCGACACCGTTCGAACGCTTCCTCGAACGCGGCACGAACGCCCGCAATCCGTTTGACGTTCGAACGTAAACACGAACGCAGCACTAACGAAAACAGTGAACCTTGTTTATTCTGAATTTCCACTTCCGATGTCCGTTTCCCGTGACCTCCGTGACTTAAAAGGTAGTGTCTCCAAAATGAGACTCATCATAGGGACTTATTTGTAAAAATACAGTGCCTACAGTTGACCCCACTTTGATGGGACTTGTGTAATGTGCAACAGTGACAATCCTATCAAAGTTTATGCAATGCATTTTCACTTACCTGGCTCGCCAGCTGCGCTTTGACTTACCATGTGTTGAGTTGAGTTGATTTGGTGGTGAGGTGCTACGACCCCTGGTTCATTCTGAACCGTGTTGTGATGTGGTCCATTCTCGAACCGTTACCGTAAGGCGTCCATTCCCGAACTGTTACTGTAAGTTGGTCCATTCTCGAACCGTGCTTCCATTCTTGGAGTGCCATTCCGGCTTGTTCATTCTTGAACTCTGCTCCATTCTTGGATTGCCATTCCCGGCTTGTTCATTCTCGAACTGTGTTGAGATGAGGCTTTATCCTCCCGAGCTTTATTCCCGAACTGTTGAGATGAGGCTTTATTCCTCCCGAGCTTTATTCCCGAACTGTACTGACATTAGGCTTTCTTCCCCTTGAGCTTTGTCCTCAAACTATACTGATATGAGGCTTTCTTCTCATTGAGCTTTGTTCTCAAACTATACTGACATTAGGCTTTTATTCCCCTGGGCTTTGTTCCCGAACTGTTGAGAGATAGACTCTATTCCCCTAATGTTTGGACTGTGGGCTTTATTCCCGAACTGCATTGAGATGGGGCTATATTCCCCTGATCTGAGCCTACTGTGGGCTTTATTCCCGAACTGTGTTGAACGTGGGCTTTATTCCTTGATCTGAGCTGACTGTGGGCTTTGTTCCCCATTGTGTTAGATGTGGCTTTATTCCCTGATCTGAGCTGACTGTGGGCTTTATTCCCGAACTGTGTTGAATGTGAGCTTTATTCCCCTGGGCCTTGTTCCCGAATTGCTTTGAAAGTGGGGCTTTATTCCCATAGGCTTTGTTCCCGAGCTATATTAAGATATAGCTTTATTCCTCTGGGCTGTATTCCCGGAATGTACTGAGAGATAGCTTTATTCTCCTGGGCTGTATTCCCGAACCGTGCTGAGAGAGAGCCTTATTCTCCTGGGCTGTATGTGGGCTTTATCCCCGATCTGATACTGATGTGGGCCTCGGCCCTAAACTGATACTGATATGGGCCTCGCCCCCAGACTGATACTGATATGGGCTCAACCCTGGGACTCGTCCCCAAGCTACTGATAATGACGTGGGCCTCGCCCTCCAGATTTCATATCCGGCAAGACTGATGTTGATGCTAATTGTGGGCCTCGCCCCCAGAGTGCCATACCCGGCAGAAACCGATGCTGAACCAATGTGGGTCTCGCCCCCAGAGTGTCATCCCCGAAACTCAAACTCAAATGGGCCTCAACCCTGGAATCATTACCTGAATCGCTATACTGTGCTTTTTACCATTTCTGATTAGCTTGTTCTTTGCCGCTTTTCTTTAAAACCTGTGAACACAAAATAAAACAAACACAAAAGGATGCAAAATGTGTTACGTGTATGCATGCATGAATGTTCTTATCCCGTCGAGTTATGTCTTCTGCCAATTCTCTTGGTGACTGCTCAGTCTTCATTTCCTCAGGCAAGCCACCGCTTTAATCTGTCTACGCTGATCGGCTTGGTGAACTAATTCCCTTCCAAGTGTGATACTATCACTGCCCCCCTGCTTGCTTATTCGAGGATTCCCAGTGTTCTAAACATCACTGAATTTCATAGTACCTCGGTTGAATGCTTTTCTCAAATGTACTCATATTGCGGAAGAGATACAGCGAAATGGACGTCTTTATTATCATTTAAGAAAATGGTTCGAACAAATAGACAAAATCAATGTCTTTTTTTTAAAAATGCAGGATCAAATAAACTAGGAGGAATAACTTCATTAATCGGAGTATTGCTTTCTTCTTTGGCCTATGGTTCTTCACTGTTATCCCTTATCTTAATGCAAGAAACCTGGGTGGTTGAGTGGCTTTATGGTTGAGGGTTCATGTGTGTGTGTTGGGTTGTTCTTTTTCTGGATTGGGTATTTTATGGGAGTCAATGAGGTTCTAGACCTCATGCTAAGGCGGGTACAGTTGTCGTTGTCGGTGTCATGGCCTTTTTCTTGATGGAAGTGACAATACTGGTTTAGGTTGAGGTATGGTGGCACAGGGTTCGGAAATGGCCTAGGTTCCAAAGGTTTTAGGAGTCCTTGCATTTTCAGCTTTTCAAATACAATTGACAAAGGCCTACCAAGATTGGAGAATCGCCTGTTCTTGTAGCGGGATCAGGAGTAAGGTAGGGGCTTAGTCTCAGAAGGCCCCCCAAAAGTTCTTCTATTATGGCCATAAAACTTTCTATTTTCAGCCTCTTCTTCCTCAATATCCATGACAGTTTCCCTCAATTGTCGAAAATCAGAAATCATCGAAGTCATCCTCCTCAGCTTACTATAAATAGAGGGCTTGGTGCCCTTGATGATCATTTTGATTTGGTCCTTCTCTGAGGGCCGAGTCTGCATTTTCAAAAGCTGGCTTCTCCAGCGATCCACATACTCTTTGAAACTTTCCTCTGGCTTCTGCTTAGTGTTCTCCAAATCACGGAGTGACAAGTCAATCTCTAAGTCCGTAACATACTGCTTCAGAAAGGCATCAGCTAGTTCCTTCCAATATTCCTTAACCTTCTTCTCAACCTTTCTGATGACCGAATCTCCCAAATGGAGGAAGATCGGGTTGTAGGCCTCTTCCAAGATTTCGGCCTTCACATCATCTTCAATCTTTGGCCATTTTTCGGGGTCCGGTTCCAGCGCCAAGGCCACCTTGTGGTGGGATAGAAGTACTCTCATTTTATTTTTCCAAGTGGTAAAGTCTCATTTTCCGTCAAAGATATCGACTTCGAGTTTGATTGTCGACATTTTGTTTTTAGCCCAGACCCTTAATCGGCAACCCATAACCTTGGTCGGCAACCCAGAAGCTTAAGAATCTTGTTCGGCGACCCATAAGCTTAAACGACAACTCATAATCTTGATCGGCAACTCATACCTTGATCAGAAACCCATAAACTTGAACGGCAACTTTGAATCTTGTTATTTGGCGGTTCCTTTAATTGCTTATTGTTTCTTTTCTCTGATTACAACTGAGCTCTGATACCACTTGTAAGGAACCTAGGACACCACTTATCTCCTCATTGGTATGATATTGTCCACTTTGGGCCTAAGCCTCATGGATTTGCTATTGAGCTCTACCCAAAATGCCTCATACCAATGAAGATACAAGTTCATCCTTATATGCCCATGATCTTCTCCATTTTTAACCAATGTAAGACTTTGTTTGCACACCCAACAAATAGAATAACTCAAGTTGGACCCCAAAGTCCTCAGAGAAAGAACAAATGAAACTGAAGAAGAATCCAAATCAAGTATTGAAGTTATTTTTGAAGACTTGGTAAAAGCAAGCCAGCTGGTTAATTCTCCATGGGTGACCAAATCATTTTCAACTTTGGAAAACAAATAAAATAAAGCATATACTTTATAAAGCTTCCATGATTCCCACTCCCACACCAACTTTATTCATTTTTTTTTTTGTTTTTTATTTTAAATTTCTTGGTGTCGAAGGGGATGTTTCCAGTACACTTTCCTAAGTACTACTATTTTATAAAGTTAAAGAGTTTATGGGAGACAACATATCATTATTGTTTCCTAACATATTATTCCCATATATATATATATATATAAAACGAGAAATACTGTATTAAATTATCCAATTCAGAATTAAATAGAATATGTAAAATCTTCGACTGTCGTAAACTCTTATTAAAAAAAATACACCCCTATACTTAAATTCACGACTTGATAATCAAATTATAAATAATCACAGGCTATTCTCACCGTCCAAACAATATACCAAGTTTATTGAAGGTGTTGAATAATCATCGTGAGGAGAATTATGTCATAAATTAAAATATATTATGGAAAATACGTTTTCAACAAATTAATTATATATATATATATATATAATAATATATATATATATATATATATTTAATTCTCCCATTAGAGTCTTGTTTTTTTTTTCTTTTAATAGATGTTTATCTATTTTTATAAAATAAAGGTGCGCACACTAGAGAAGGAATGATTGATTATACAGCTATTGGGGGATTGTCATTGAAAGTTATGATTGATGATGAGTTTTTTTTTTTTTTTTTTTTTCTTTTTGAGTATTGAATATATCCAGAATAATAGGTTTATATAGGTTTATTCTCACTCAAATATAAGAAAAAACTATACTCCCATAAAATGAGAGATTTTTTTGACTTTCCGCTTACGTAGATAGTCGAATTTGTTCTCTCTCAGAGAGTATAAATCCACCATTGGGCTCCGAGTTGGAACTTATCAGGATTTAAAATGTTTTGAGCCATATACACAGAATCAATAAAGCCAATAAAATATGTTTTTTATATTTTCACATGAATTAATTTCTTATCAATTATTATCTTTTTTTCGAAACAAAAATGCTATACATATATAAACTCTTACTAACAAATTTTACATCCATCTTATTGTAGCTACAGTGATTATTATATCATCACTGTAGTTACAGTGAGAGGGGTGTATAAATTATAAGTAAGGATTTATGTATATATATCATTACTATTTTCGAAATTTTGAACATTTAAATACTCTATATATCAACCATTAAAGAAATATATATATATATAATTTTATTTTACTTTTTGCTAGAGGACAATGAAGATATCAAATCAAATCAAATTTATTTTTCCTTAATCTTTTTATCTCGTCATCCTGTGGGAATAATTTTTAAGAAATTAATAGTTGGCAAGCACTTAAAGATACAAGAGAAGAAGAATCTAGCCTAAAGATTTGCTTAATATAAATGCATTATCTTAAACTTTAGGTGGGGTTTGGGGAAATTAATTAATTGAAAAATCATCTACAAAATAATGTAAAATGTGGCAATTCAAATAGCATAATCCATAAGCTACAAACATTTACTATGTCAACAAACTAAATAATAAATAAAATCACAAACCACGTGTATGAAAGGTATAAAAAGGAAGGTCTTTTCTTGGTTCATTATTTTACTATAATACACTCACGAGTCATCATCCTTTTTTTTTTTTTTTTTTTTTGGAAAATAAAAAAATTGCTTTAAAAAGTGTTATTATCTTTAATCAATTTAACATAGCTAATAAAATATATAAAAATACCGCAGGTGAAAGAATTGACTAATACAAATAAAAATGCTAATATATTTGATAGGGTAACATTCATGGAAATTATATATAAGTAAATTACTACCAGGAAATTGTAATATGGAACATATATTTTAAAGTATGGTGTGAATAATTTAACTTTTTTTTTTTTAAAAAAAACTTTTGAATTATTGATCTCGTCTAAATGCACTACAATAATTAAGGTTGGCAATCAACCGGGTCGGGATGGGATTTATAAATTTTGATCTCGTCCCATTTATGAAATCAGGGAGAAAATTTATTCCGATTTCATCCCGTTATATTTTTTAGGACAAAAATATTCATGATCTCGCCCCATATCTCGTTAAATCTCGTCTCATCTCATTAAATCATGTCCCATACTTTTGTCTCGTTTCGTCATGTTTGAGTTTCTGGGATAAATTTATTATCATGGGATTATGTTGGGACGGGACGGGACGAGAAAAATTATCATTCATACCAATAATAATAGATATTTAATAACGTGAACTCATTCTTCACATACTAAAAAACCGAGGAGACGCCCATGAGTTGTCTTAAATTTGACAGGCTCTTAAACGCATTCTTAAAATGGGCCCCTACTTATAAAGGTTAAAAAAAATATATAAGTCATAATATTTATTAAAAATTGAAATTCCATTAAAATTAGATCCATAATTTTGAGTTAAATTTGGGTAATCTCAATCGACCGCTCATGTCAACTCTCTTTAGGGCCACTTTTATATAAAAAAAGAAACATTCACCTATGATCATTCTAAATTTACATTTAGGTACCGTTTGATAGAGTGCATTAATTGAGAATATAGGCAAATAAGAGTGGTCATGGTTCGGTTATAGTTCACCTTTAGGGTGAACTGTAAACGAATCATTTCTACTTTAAAAGTAAAAAAATAATATCAATCATATATGGTTACTATCACGATTACGGTTCAATGATAAATTTATGTAAACTGTAATAATCTGGTGGTGACCGATTCGATTACGATTTAACCTAATCGAACCAGTTAAACCAATTCGATTATAATTTAATTATGGTTTGATTTTTATTTCTATTCCGAACCGTAACTAATGCCAAATAAAGCAAACTCTATAGTAAACAGTAGATTAATCTCCCAGCGTTGACTGCGAGAAGCACCATGACTTGATATCCAAAACGACAAACATACCCCATAGGGTGTTCGCGGTGCGGTTCAGGGCGATTTTTTCGTTTTTACTTCAAATTGCGCGGGTTGGCGGTTTGGGAAATTATAAAACGAAACCGCAAATTTGATAAGGAAAACCGCGGCGGTTTAGGGGTTTGGACGGTTCGGGTCGGCGGTTTGAATTATAAATTTATTAAGAAAATTTTGTGTGTTTTCACATTATAATTGAAGAAAAAATTACATAATTTTCATTTATTCATTACATATTGTTATATGATCATTAAATATCTTAATTTTCATAGTTAAAGAAGAAGAAAAATATAAAATAATATTTAATTTGAATGCGGGTCGGCGGTTTAGGCGGTTCGGGTCGCGGTTCGAGTCAAAATTTACGGTTTGGGCGGTTCGCGGTTTGACATGGTCAAAACCGCACACCGACCCGAAATTTGCGATTCGATTCGGTTCTGTTCAAAATCATTTTTAATATTTTTTCAAACCGCGCGGTTCGATTCGGTGCGGTTTGACCCGAAATTATGTTCAACCCTAATACCCTCAACAATTGTGGTCCCCGCCATCTAAATAATTTCATCAAAAATCTCGAAAAAAGACAACTAACCTCCTCACGGTAACGTCGTTACTCCAGAAACAGGAAACCCATTCAAAACCATACAGCGAAAACCAAACCCCACAACCACAACAAGCCCACACACGGAGAAACTGACGGTAACAGTAACAGTTTCCATGAGAAGACTTTTCAAACCGGGTCCCACCAATGACCCGGTCAGGACACGGCCCCCTGTCTCTCTCTCTCACGCGTCATTGCACCAATAGTCGGTGCTACCCCCTACACCACATTCTTTCTCTTTCCTTTCTCTTCTCTCACCTCCCCTATATAAATTCCTCTCTCATCACGCAATCTTTGATCATCACAGAGCAGATTTAAAAAAAAAAAAAAAATTTTAAAAACTCCTCTTCTTTTCCTTCCCAGAATGAAGAGGTTATAATAACGAAGAAATAGAGAAAAGAAACTCAACTCAAAATTTTCTTATATTAAATTTGTTTTGTTTGTTTCTTTTTTTTTTTTCCCTTCAACCATGGGAACTGAAATTTTACGGCCACATGATTATCTGACCGAACGGATCAGATTTAATCCGGCGATGTGTTCACGTCGGAGAAACTATGGATACTCTAACAATCCTAATTATAGTAACTACCATAACAACAGACCCAACAATAGGAGGCCGGCTGTCCGGCATGAAAAGCCGGATCAGAGAAGGCGGCAGCGGGCTCAATCGGAGCCGTCGATGTCCAGGAGGACGTCTGATGATTCGAAGGCGGTGAGAAGATCTAGCTGTGATGATTTGGTTATGGAGAAGGTGACGATTTTGAGACGAGGAGTGTCGCTCGATTCGAAGATTAAGACCGGTAACGGTGCCGGAACAACGTCCTTGAAGAAGGAAGGTAGTCCGGGGCCCGAAATGGTCCCGAAGAACCGTATCGTTGGTTTTAACCCTCCGATGACCAGAAAGACCGATGTTTACGCCGGATCGGCGTTTGCGGTGTCTCCGGCGCCGAGCTCGTTGCCTTTGCCGTCGTTTCCGAAGAAAACAACCAGTATTTTTCGATGACTCGGCAACTCGAGATATCAAGCGCTTGCTCAGGCTCCAGCTATGAAAACCGGTTCACGGTTCGGGCCTTTTTCGTGTTTTAGCTTAATTTCGTCTCGGTTCCTACCTATTTTCAAGCTCCGATATTCCCCGAGATTTTTTAACGGGGAAGGGTAGATCTGAAAATAAGGGGAAAATGCGGGGCGAATTAGGAAATATCTGGTAATATGGTGTCGGTGATGGTAAATTAGTTGGGGGCGATTATTAAGTTTATTTATGTATGGGATTGGGGTAAAATGGAAGAAAAGTTGAAGTAAGGGGGTTGTATGTGTAATATGGTAAAAGAAAAAAAATAGTTTGAAGATGTGAAAATGTGATGTATGTGCGCTGTGAATGTTCTGCTCTGTTGTGAATTTGTACTAGAGAGATTTCAAAATCTCCTTCGTAATGTAAATTTAAAGATGAAAAAATTGAGCAGAATTTTTAAATTTTGTTTGGTTTTTCAATTTGCGTGAAATGCATTATTAGGCATTTAATTATTTTTCTATTAAGAGGGTTTATACCATACCATTGAGAAAAAACTTAGCCACGTTTGGAAAATTTAATTTAAATGATTTGACCAAAATTACTCCATAAAAGCATCTCTTGGTTCAAACTAAGTAGTTTCCCTATCTAATTAAACTGCCCCAAGTAAAGAACTAAATATTTTCATTTTCAAAAAGGGTTAATATCTTTGTTAAATACCAATTAAGAGACAATTTGTAGTTTACTTGACTGATTAAAATTGCTAACATCGGCAAAAGGGGGATGCAAGAACTAAGAGCTGATAGTCTTCACAAAGTTGATAATCTCTTAGAGCAACTTTAACCATGTGTCATTTTTGACGCCGATTGGGTTTTTAGTGCTCCAATATGTAGCGTTATCACCTGC
Organism: Zanthoxylum bungeanum; assembly: GCA_019454045.1. Lineage (NCBI taxonomy): Eukaryota > Viridiplantae > Streptophyta > Magnoliopsida > Sapindales > Rutaceae > Zanthoxylum > Zanthoxylum bungeanum. Next base: position 757,755 of record SKCR01036381.1, read on the forward strand.
ACTATTTTGACGTGACTCTATAACAATAGCGCACATTACGCTATTGCTTTTTTTCTAATTTTTTTTTTGAAGTGTCAAAGTTTTAGATTAAAGTGTAAATTTTATATCAAATATAGAGCTTCCATTTCCATTTCCATTTGGGATACTCTTGTTGACGGGTGATTTTAATTCAAAGGATAATATCGGGATAATGCTCACGGGATAATTCTCCTCCAATCGAGAATTTGTTTGGTTATGGGGGATCAAAAGTAAATTTGGCAAAAGACGAAGCAAACACAAAATCGACAAGAGGGTTTACGTGGTTCGGCAGAGTGAATCTAACCTACTTCCACGGGAACAAAGTATAGTGTTACTTTTATTATCAAACCGAGATCGGCCGACCTGTTTTCAAAGGTGGTCTAATGTCACCGAGCTGTTTGCCTTTTTGCAGTGTTTGTACAAAGAGTACTTTGAATGAGACTTATTTCAACCAACCTATACAAATGAGACTACATTCCCTTTATATACTAAGAAAAATACAACACTGTTCTCATATCTCCATGACGTCAGCCACGTGGATCTCTGGCGGATTGACGGGCTCTCTGGCCCAACTGCCTCACCGAAAGCGAGCATGCCATCTGACTCCCTGTCACATCACTCCGCTTTATACACTGCCACACTCAACATTTATGATGACAGCCTGTAAAGGTGGTACATGTCAGAGGGAAAAATCCAAACGGTTATGATCACACGTCGGGTGTCATGAGGACGACCAAACAAGGAACCGAACTATCCCAACTAATTCTAACCTGACCCAAAATATCCGAGTCCATCCTCATGTTTCAAGAGAAAAGATAAAATTGGACCGAGCTACCGATCTAAAGTGGTCGGTCTCGGTTATGATGTTGTCGGTCTCGGCTCTGATATTATCGGTCTCTGAAACCTGCACCACGCTGTGCCCTCTGGTCGGTCAAATTCGGGAAGCTGGATCCGAACTCCGTGCCCGGTTGAAGAGTGACTAATACCCTCAGATCATTAGTCCTCCTATAAAGGAGAAAATTCATCTCTGCTCTTACCGTATTGTTCAAATACTTGGTAACAAAATCACCATCAACAACTCTTATTAGTCAATTGATATTTGCCATCCGCACATCAATTTTGCATTTTCATAAAAATAACATGATCCCCAGATATGCAAGCAACACTATGGTTGATTTGTGCGCTTGTACCTAACAGAAAAATCAGCCATCAAATTGACGACAAAAAGCTTTAATAGACTCATGCTATGATTCATTTTTTAGCATGGAAGTTAATTAAAATGAAATTTGACTAATAATCCAACAAAACGTGAAAAAAATTCTACTATTAATATAATATCACGATCATATAATTGTAATACCACATTATTCATATAACAATTCAACTAATGTGTGTATGTATATTATATATATATATATTATATATAATTATTGATTGATGATATTAAGTCACATATATAATAGTGATATATATATATCAAAAAATTATTGGGGATTTCAATCCTGAAAGTTAGATTAGAGCGGAAGCCACCAAGTGTGAAAGTAAAACCATATTATCCCAATCATAATTAGAGTTCGCAATCGATCAAAATTGATCGAAATTTATTAATTATAATTTCGTTTTAATTATATATTTAAGATATTTTTTTTAATGTTGAATCACACAATGATTTTTGCATTGGAATGTCATTTCATGGAAATTAAGGTTTTTAGATTAAAAAAAAATCAATATTGAAACAAAAAAATCATATCAAATTTTATATCAAACGTTATAAAATCTCAAATTATGTTCGATATAATTATGAATTCCAAACCGCAACATAAAACATTTTACGTAGACGCAACCCTCTCTAATCGGAAAACTATAATTGCAATAAAAGCTTTATGCCAACTTCCCAAACCCACTCTCTCAGTCGCTTTTTTACTTCACACCAACCCTCCTATAAAAGAAAATACTTTCATAATCTGTTGAAAGAAACACAGAAACCAAAACAACAAAAACAAAAAACAGTTTGTGACACAAAACGAAACAAAACTCACAAAAATGGTGGCGCCTAAAGATGATTCCAGGTCAGGAAAAACATTGACAGGACTCGGAAACCTCATCAGGCTCCTCCCAACAGGAACCGTCTTCGTGTTCCAATTCCTAAACCCTGTCTTAACCAACAGCGGCCATTGCAGAACCGTTAACAAGTACTTAACAAGCATTTTAATATCCCTCTGCGGCTTGTCCTGCGGATTCTCTTGCTTTACTGATAGCTACAAGGGCAGTGATGGAATTACTCATTTTGGAATCGCAACTCTAAAGGGTCTCTGGCCATCTGATCATTCGGGTTCGGGGTCGTCGTCAGTTGACTTGTCTAGTTATAAGATTAGGCTTGGTGACTTTGTTCATGCTTTACTTTCGATGAATGTGTTTGCGGTTCTGTCGCTTTTGAACGTCAATACTGTGAGATGCTTTTATCCTTCGTTTGAGTCTACTCAGAAGAGTTTGTTAATGGCCTTGCCTCCAGCTATTGGTGCAGTTTCTGGTGTTATTTTCATGGTGTTTCCTTACAAACGGCATGGAATTGGGTACCCTCCTGCTGCTTCTTCAACTGTTTCTTCGGTTAAGTCTTAGATGGTTTCTTTTTGTGGGTGATTGACACATGTTGTTAGCTTTCGTAACTTATCGTTAGAATACTTCATGTAGACGTATTAACTTCGAGCTCGCAAGACTCTGACTAGAACGTTAGCAAGTATCGCACGGTCCAGACTTTCATGACTTCCTCAAGAGTCGGTCCAATGTAACGAGCATATATTTTCAAACCTGTTAGGGCTATTAGTGATTCAGTGGTCGCTTGTCTTAGGGTGTTGATTTTCACTATAATAATCTCTGTTGTATTTATACTTCAAAGGTTCTGTAATTTTGACATTAGAAAAATAATAATTAGAGGGAAATTGTTACTCTCTCTTGGTTGCCTAAAAAATATGAACATGCTGGTCTCTTCACTGTAATAATATTTTCGGAGAAAATTTGTCTTTTTTTTTTCATTCCAATTGTTTGTGTATTTTGTTTTATTTCTTTCCCGAAAGTTTGTATGATTAATTCATTGAAAGTTACTGCCCACACCTACCCACTTTAAAAATAAAGCAATAACAGTAAATATTGAAGGTTATGAGATGAACATATTCAAATATAAATGTTAAAAGAAGTACAAGTTAATTTTTCGTATCCAAATCTACATGTTAAAAAAGATATTATTTTTACGATATAACGGTGGTGTCATTTAAAAATCCGCATGTATTAATATATTAAAAAACTATCAAATAAATAGTAATTATATTAATTTAATAAAATTATACATTTCATATATTTAATTATTAGTTGGTATAAAGTCAAGAACATGAATTATCTATTTATATACAGAAACAAAGTCTAGGTTGGTATAAGTTGAGGTTGGCAAATATTGACAGATGAGGTGGTTTACTAACCTGAGACACACAGTTAGCAAACTGCTATCTATTTTGGGTAGTTAAGTATCAATGGTGTTGAATTATTAAAAATCTAAACATTACTCAGGTAAAAGAACTAAATTAATATAAAGAAAGCAGCACCTGTAGCAGAAGAGTCCTCTGTAAAAAAGTTAAATTTATTCACATCATACATAAATAATGATTTGCAGGCAGTATAATTGTACAAATACTTCATGAATTCATATGAAAATGTTGCCTAAAGGAAAATTTTTTGTTTTTTTTTTCAAGTGCTTATTTTCCAGATACCTACTGTGGAACAAGGGTTGGTTAATCCTACAATATTTTGTTTTGGTTTCCGCGGAAGCCTAATTGCCTTCTCATTACTCACCTTTGTAATTTCAGCTTTAACAATGTGGTGATCAGATGTGCCTTTAGATGATATGACAGAGTATGAGCCCGGAACAAACTTGTATGGTGAATCTGGTGACGCCAAAACGTAGTCCACACGCGTGCCATACTTGCAGGTTCCCTGCACATCTGGTTTAACAAAATCCAGATTCAATATTAACATCTAAGTAGTAGTTTAGTACACTCATTTTGCAAGAAATTTGATTAAGGGAAAAAAGAAAGATCATTTACTTTGGCCTTTGGCTATAATGACCACCGGCTCACATTCCCCTGCGAAATCCTTTGAATCTATATACTCTATTCCCTTCAGTAGCTTCATCACTTCAACTTTTGGAGTAGGCTTGCCCATGTCCTCATAATACTGAAAATCATTAAGAATAAAAGACATTAGATTGCGTTTGTATGCAGTTGGTATGATTTGTTATGGCTTTTTCGGAGAAAATGTTACCTTGACAATGTCCATCCATCTTTCGGCTGAGTAATCCGATCCATCTAGAGAATTTAACCCTCCTGCCAAGATGTGAGGAGACTCATTTGATTGAATTATTGCACTTATTTGCTTCATCCTCCAATTCTCATTTAGATGATCAAGTTGAGTGCAGTCTAGATTTACTTCTCCTGCCCATGGCACATCAACTGTGGCCTTTAGCACATTCCTGCATCATACACAAAGCAGCTACAGGCTAGGCAATGCAAATGCAACTTTTTGAGGACTTAAGTAATAAGAATTGTAGTAGTACCTGAAATCTTTATCATCTGCGATTTTTTGAACTTTCCATCTCTTAATAGGCCATTTTGATAAGATGGCATTTCCATACTCTGGAGCCCAGCTCTCAGCAAACACATACTTCATTCCTAAAGCAGCAGCCAAATCAGATAAAGGCTTCATATCATTCTCTTCCTCGGCCTTGACATCTTGCAATGCCAAAATATCAGCATCCACCTCTCGAAGCACGTCTGCAATGCTTCTGCTGCATTTTGAGCTTTCTTCCATCCAAGTCATCATACTAGTGGGAAGGCACACAGGGGACCTCATCAAAACATTACTGTTTGCTAATGAGATCTCATTATCAGGAAGGTTAATTGAAACCTTCAACTTTGATCTTGAGACCTTCTTTTGCTTGGAGAGATGCTCCGGACTAGTTACTGAATTATGCAAGGGAGATTGCTTCAGTATGCTCTTGGGACAATAACTTGCTGCCTTTGTCTGATTCTTCATCTCAACCGGACTCTTTAATGCTACATAATCCTCCTTTTCATGACTATACAGAGCTAACTCCTCAGCCTTTGAAATGGCAGGTGCAAGTGAGAACATGGCAACATTAAATGTTGCAATCCGAATTGGTTTTTTCGAGTTAGAACAACCCAATTGGCCATGCAAATGAATGGGGGGTTTCTTGCTGCTGGGGTCTCCTTTTGGCAGACCTTTTGAGTTCAACTTACCAAATCTCCTGATGATAACTTTGTTCCTCGGACGCCTCCATATCAGACACCTCCGTAACCTCGAGCAGAAGCGCCGCAGTTTCCTTTTGATGGTACTTAACAGGTAAGATGTCCGGCTGTTGCAATACATAGCTTGAGCCATTATCCTGAGAGATGAGAAGGTTTAGTACTCACCAGTTATGAGTTCAGAATGTCATTGAGGTTGGCTTAGTCCAGAAGTTCCTGCTTTAAGGGGCAGGACAAAAATATTGGTGAAAATTGGTAATGTCAAATTGTCAATGGATAACGAAAACAAGTTATAGAGACAAAATTGACCCCAACTGCTCCATTGAAGGTTGACAAAGTGGCAATATTGTTGAGCTTCTTTTCCTGCACGCAAAACACAACACCAACTGCTACCAATTGAAAGAGATATATATATGTAATATGTAATATGTATTAACTGGAACCAACCACAAACAGGAAACTAAGAAGCAAGGCTTCTGTCTATAACTTTTCCACACTAGGTCCAAATGCTAGCCTCAAAAAATTCATCAGTGCTTTGTTGACTATGAATTGGAGATGTGGAAATGGTTTATTCTTGCTTTATTTTTATTTATTTTTTTGTGCGACTGGTTTGATAGATAACCTTTTTTTTTTTTTTTTTTTTGGTTTTAAATTAAAATGATGGATTCCTGAAGTAGAAAAGAATCCACAAAGCAAAGAAATGAAAGCCCAACTACAGGTACTCAATAGTCAATTTTGACAATAATTGAGTATTATAGTTTCTTGCTTTCATATATAACATGCTTGAAAGTGTGCTTAGTGCTAAGATGGAACAAGACAGCTGTATTATAAGGATGAAATTCACATCAATGGATAAAAAGCTTCGGATAAAAACTAAACTTGCATAACATTACAAGATATAAAACAACATGGCAACTTTGATCATTACAGTTACCCTTACAAATGCTAATCCAAGTAAAACTCGGCAAATTCATTTGAATACCCTCAGCCACTCATGGTAGTTGCAAGTAAAGCTCTGTTCAATTGCAGCATTTTCCTCTTATGTATTTTTTACAGTCACTGATTCCACTGAAGCTGCTTACTGCTCTCTTTGACAAACTTGATAAATGCAGAACCTTGACTGACAAAGCTTTCAATGTTACCGATGCCAAAATTTGGTAACTGGCTTTATTCATCAGCAAACAGTGCATCCAGAAGGCTAGAAGATGAAACATCATTTCCACTCCCGTCAAAAAGTCCATTAGAAGCATTTTCCCTTCTAGATTTTCTCTCTTCAACGACAGACTCCGCTGTTTCTGCACAGTAATTTCGTCTCACCTGTCTCGCAGGTCTTTCAGCCACAACATACTTGTTGCCATCTCGTGTTCTCTCAGAGAAGCCTGCCCAAACTGCAATAGACCATATCTGATAAATTTCACAAGTTGTAACGCTTATAAAGATTCATGTACAACAGAATGTTACTTCCTTTTTCTCCCCACAAGGAGCTTCAAGTTTTAAGTCAAACATCTTTGGGCATATATTCAAAATATATATATACACAAAAACAGACATTTAGATTCTAGAGATAATATACATTAGGAGAAAGCTCATTTAATCAAATTAAGTATTTTTTTAGCAATGGCAAAAGAAAAACTTTTCCGAGAATAACATACACTAGAAATAAAGCTCATTTAATTGATCAGTTGGAATTCCCTAGTTTGAATTGTGCAGATCGTTTCTCTATTTTCCCCAAGCATAGAGCAAAATCTCAACTTTAACTTGGGCAATGGCTGTAGGAACCCAAAAGCAATATGCAATATATGAGAACCAAGTCAACCAACTGATTGAAAGAATAAGGTTCAACAATTTGTATAGCATGTTACAAGTCATGCACTTGCAAACAAAATCATCTTGAGGAGAGATGAAATATCTTCAAAAGGGAAAAAAATAAACGAAAGAACAAAAAAACAAGATGAAGTTATATAACTCCAAAAATGTTTACAGTCACAATATTCATACGACTGCGCTAAAAACTATCAAGGTATTAGGCAAAAAGTTCTACTCTCAAATACGGTTCAAATTTAACACTATGAATAATGCATCACGTACACACATCATTTTCATATAGAAATCACCTGTGCTTTAGTGAACAGGCATATAACAAGTGAGTAAATTATGTATCCCATATGGAATTCATAGTAAAATTGTCATCCAAGGCAATCACCTCCAAAATGATGCAAAACAATAGAAGCTGCAACCGTAACATTCAACGATGCAGTGCCACCTCCATATTGTGGAATGTAAACAAAAAAGTCGCATATCTCGCATTCCTTGGCAGAAAGCCCCATTCCCTGCGAAATATAAAAATTAAACAATCTTTTAATGAACTTGAAGCCCCAACTTGTTCTTTCAATTACATCCAAAAACCCTAATTGGGTCGCTTCCATTTGACTAATTGATAAATTTTCAAACTTGCAATAACTCACTGCTCTAGTCCAAAACTTTCAATCCAAAAACAAAAAACCCCACAACATAAAATCAACACCAGAATATAGAAATCACGTAAACATAAAACATACCTCGTTGCCAAGAAGAAAAGCGGTGCTTTTTTTAAAAGGGTGTTGAGTAACATCAGCGGCATTGTCAGTGATTTCGACTCCGCAAATATCACAATCTTTGTTCTTGAGGAAGAGGCGGGCATCAGATAGAGAGTGAAAGTGTCTGAAATTGACGTGAGACGTGGAACCGTGGCTCCCAAATGCGTTGAAGTCTCTGCGGCCGACGAGTATCAATTCTGAAACGCCGAAGGCGGTGGCGCTTCGAGCCAACGTGCCCACGTTGTGCCGCTTCGCTATGTTGTGTACCACCACGTAGCTTTCAATCATCGTTTTGCTTATTTTGCGCTGTTGTTAGGGTTTTGAATTTTGATGCTGGGGAGTGATCAAGTCATCAGCTCATAAAAAAACGATGTCGTTGCACTTTTCACCTTCTCTTTAAGGTCCTTTGAGCTTTGGAAATTATGATTTTTATCTCAACTTTTTTAAAAAAAAATAATTTGAGAGTCAAAATTTCAATGAGTGTATTTGTTTATATTTTTAGGTATAAATTAGTGTACTGATTATAACTTTTTGACTGTAAAAAAGTACAATGACCGAAATTTTGTGTAAAATTTAATTTAAAAAATATAAATTAGTATAATGACACAAATTTGGATGTAAAATTAAATTTATTTAAAATTTTTATAATTTTCATACATAAGTCAATCTTCTAAAAGAAAAATAATAATATCTCTTTGAGCTTTTAAGCAGGGCTAAGGGCCGGCCATTTTAACTTAATCGGCTCGGTTCAGTTTGGTTAAGTCAATTTAATTTCGTTTTTATTTGGTTTTGTATTTAAATCATATAGTGAAATTCTTGATATGGATAAAATGGGTGACATTTCTAATTTATTAAAAAAAATTAAAATATAACGCATAAAATAGAAAATGTAATGAAATTGTTAACTAACAACAACAAAAAAAATTAGTAAATGCAACTTTTCATTGGGTCTTTTAGTAATATTAATATATCATTTAGTAGAGAATATTAATTGAAAGTATAAGTTAACTTATAAATATTAAACTGGGATTATAAATTAACTTATAAACTCATCAATTTAAAATAACAAGATAATTAGCGAGTCGACACAAGAGTAAGGTATCAAAATTTTCTCACGATGTAGACTAGAATATGATGAGGATTCAATATATATATATTGTTGACGGCTGATTTTGGTCTCAGGGCAATATTGAGATATTACTCCCGAGACAATCATCCATCAATAGTGAATTTGTTCGGTTATGAGGAACCAAAAGCAAACTTAGCAAAAGATAAGTAAATACACCAATCAACAAGGAGATTTAACGTGGTTCGGCGGATCGGATCCAACCTACATCCACGGGCACAAAACGAATGATACTTTTATTACTGAGATATGCTTCTTTGATATCTCTTGTGTTTACAAGTCTGATCGTAATGATCTTGATATTGATTCTGATCCTGATCCTGATTCTGTTTTCAACTCTCAATGCTCTCGACTTGTTTTTTCTTTACGCATACTCTACCATCCTATTTATAATAGTGTAGAAATCAGATTCCTTCTCCTACAAGAATTTCATAGTTGAAACAATTTTCTTTTCTCATAAGGATTCCTAATCAAAACTACCTTTAATTTCTTTATCCTACTATGACTCTGACTCACCAGTTTTCCCCATGAAAATATGATAACTTGTCATCTTATCCACAAGAATAGGGTGTCATCTTCTAGAGCATATCTCGCTATCTGGTCGGTCTTCATAAGGTCGGTCATGATAGTCCTTTGAACTGAGAATGCTGCTGTCGATCTGATAATGCCCGGTCATCCGATCTCAAGTGGTCGGTCACCTATCATCAAGTGATCGGTCTCTACCTGTTGGATTTATAACACTCATGTGGTCGGGTCGGCATTAATGATTTCGACCGAGAAGGGAGTTACCCTTTTTACCCATGTCGTACTCCTTAAATAACATAGGTCCTGAAAAAATCATCAACATCTGTCCCCTAGTTCTCGGTAACAACGAGTTTGCGAGTTGATGCCGGGAACTATAAAAAAAGATGGTGTGCCGATAAATCCGTCGGTGGTCACTTCAGGAACCGCAGAGAAAAATGTTTTGGCTGCAAATCTGGTCCTTCCTGCCACCTTCATGTGCTCAGTCAACGAGGATCCCGATATCTACCCGTGGAAAAATGCTTTGCCCTTATGCTGATGATGACCGACTCGGTGGGACATAACCCGACCCCGAGCTGAGAGAAACAATTGGCTCTGGGGGAATGTTACATCCCCAATCCAAAAGTTTGGACTCAGTGGGACATAACCGGACCCCGAGCTGAGAGAAACACGTGGCTTTGGGGGAATGTTACATTCCCAGTCTAAAGAAGCCGACTCGGTGGGACGTAACCCGACCCCGAGGTGAAACAAACATCGATCTCGGCGGTACAAGAGCAGACCCGAGCCGGAAAGAAACATCGGTCTCGGCGGTACAAGAGCAGACCCGAGCCGGAAAGAAACATCGGTCTCGGCGGTACAAAAGCAGACCCGAGCCGTAAAGAAACAAGTGGCCTCGGCGGAACGAATCCAGCCCCGAGCCGATTAACCAAGTGGCTTCGGCGGAACGAATACAGCTCCGAGCCGATTAACCAAATGGCTTCGGCGGAACGAATCCAGCTCCGAGCCGATTAATCCTTGGGACTTATTCAGAAGGGAAGTGAATCAACCTTTGAAGCCCTACCGAATCTGGCACGGGCGTCCCCCTGCCAGACCAGCGAAAAACAAAAACAAAATTCTGGAAAATAAAATCAAAAGACGGGGGTGACTTAACACTTATCCCAAAACAACAGCATGTATGACTCAAAACAGCGTCCTGTCCGAGGCTTCCAAAACACAATTCTGAACCTTTCAATTCAGAGCCCCAGCGAACCGGGATTTGGATCAGAGAGCGTTTAGAATGGTAATGGCACATCCTCTATACTTCAGGTCTCCATAGAGTCTGTGTATCGTTCGAGGGCTCCTCCTTACAACGCTGGAGCAAGCATACGCTACGTGGGCACAATCTCTCCCCGGGCTATACTTCTCTTGGATCCGAGTGATCAGGTAGGTGGGGATCAGGGAGTGTTCGAGACACCAAAGGCATATTCCTCATTGTGTTCGGTAACACTGGAGCAAGCAAACGCCACAGGGGTATCATCCCTCCCCGTGCTATGCTTCTCTTGGATCCGAGTGATCAGGTAGGTGGGGATCAGAGAGTGTCCGAGACACCAATGGCATATTCCTTCTTGTGTTCGGTAACACTGGAGCAAACAAACGCCACGGGGGTATCATCCTTCCCCGTGCTATGCTTCTCTTGGATCCGAGTGATCAGGTATGTGGGGATCAGAGAGTGTTCGAGACGCCAATGTCATATTCCTCATTGTGTTTGGTAACACTGGAGCAAGCAAACGCCACAGGGGTATCATCCCTCCCCGTGCTATGATTCTTTTGGATCCGAGTGATCAAGGAAATGAGGATCAAAGAGTGTTCGAAACATTAAGGGTATTTTCCTCCTTATGTTCGGTAACACTGGAGTAAGCAATCGTCACGGGGGTATCATCCATCCCCGTGCTATGCTTCTCACGGATCCATTGGTCAGACAAGACATACGGGGACAAGAAACCGAGTCTATGTTGGGGCCTGGACTGCGGTTGCATTTTTTGGCTGTAAGTCAGTCTTTCCTTCACTAGAATCTGCGCCCCCAAGCTCTTTGAGCTGCTTGAATGGTTTAATTCTGAACCCCGTGAAGACAAACTTCCTGAACATGTCCACTTAATCTTCCAATCCAGTGAATTCTCTTTCACACATCTCTGGGCTGTGCCCAGCCCATTGACCCCACCAATGTTACTATCATGATGGTCTTTCTACTGAATATGATCCTATGTGTTTACAAAATCAGATTGAGGATGAGAGGGGCACCTTAGGATATCATCAACCGACCTCTGATCAAAGTTCACATCGTCCATTATCCCGGAAGCAGTGGCATACCCACTGCTCATATGCCATGCATGGCCTTTCCAATCTCTCTGACCAAAAGAACAACTATTTTCCCTACTATTCCTGCCATATTTACCATCTCCACGTGAAACAGATATCCTGGTGCTCTCATCTTGTGGCATCCTGTCACTGGATCTAGAATGTGTATAACCATTACCAGATTCTTTAGCAAACATGTGCGAGCTTCCCTGAGGGTCTGCGAAAATCGATAGATCCCCAGCGAGCAAACTCACGGCTGTGGTGAGACGAAGACGAGTGGTAGTCCCTCCATCTGGCCAATGACCCACCTCCAAAGCCCCAACCGTCGCCTAGCAAAGACTCATACGACCTCTCGCTTTGGTGGTGGCTATTGTTGTTGTGGTGCTTCCTCTCTTGAAGAAGTCCTTCTGATCACTAGGCAGTGGTTCTGGAGCATGAAATCGAGTTCCACCTAGTCGCATGGGCAGAACAAGCCAAACCCTCTGCCTCTCGTGTAACCAAACTCTCCAAAATATCAATACAGATCAAAACCCTCTATATAAGGCCAACCTTTATAACTCCACCGCTAGCCAAAACGCACCGCTTTACAAACAATCGTACGCAATAATCTAGGGTTTGTTGGGTGGGATTCAGCAGACAGCTCTCTTTTAATTATTGAAATTGATCGCAAAGAAACTGTCTCCTGACAACCAATTTTAGGCTTGAACTTTTGATCATTCAGGTCTTCACTATCATCTTTCCATACATCTTCAGAGCTCACAAGTGAATTGTTTTTGATACAGAAGTAACAAAACTCGGACTTTGAATGCATCCTAGAACCTGTAAAATTTCTGTAGATTGTCTGTATAATGCTCAGCTAAGTCACACTTTGATGGGATCATATTTCTCGCCCATTGCACACCTTTCTTTTTCTGGAATTCAATATATCGTATCGCGCAGGCAAAGAAAGTATTAGCAGCAGGATCTTCGGTTAAGGACTCACTCTGCATCTCAGTAGTGATTAATTCAATAAGACTTTGGATTGCTGAACTTGTTATCTGTGCATTTCATTTCTCGAAATAGTAGAGGTACTTGTTAAGTATTTCAACAAAAAGAATGCCAGGCCCACTGCTACCACGCGCAACATTGGCCATTTGTTGAGCAGCATTAGCAATCCGTAAAGCACGTTTAAGGCATAGAAGAACCATTTCTCCATCCATTCTGCTGTTGAACTCCCTGTCGACCGGTGATCTTCACCTTCTACCATCGTCTTACTACGCGAGCTGCTTTTTGTCTGAGATTCCCCACAGACTGCGCCAACTGTTGACGTCTGATTTTGGTCTCAGGGCAATATGGGAATATCACTCCCGAGATAATCCTCCCTTAATAGTGAATTTGTTCGGTTAAGGAGAAACCAAAAGAAAATTTAGCAAAAGATAGATAAATACGCCAATCAACAAGGAGATTTAACGTGGTTCGGCGGATCAGATCTCGCCTACGTCCACGGGCACAAAACGGATGATACTTTTATTACTGAGATATGCTTATCCGATCTCTCTTTTGTTTACAAGTTTCACAATAATGATTCTGATCTATATTACATATACTCTACCATTCTATTTATAATAGTACATAAATCAGATTCCTTTTTGTACAATGGTTCCCAGTTGAATCAAGCTTCTTCTCTGGCAATGATTCCTAATCTAAAACTATCTCCACTTCTCTTATCCTATTTGGACACTGACTCATCAGTTCTCCCCCATGTGAGTAGGAAAATCTTGTCATCTTATCCGCAAAAATAAGGTATCTTATCTTCTGGAGCACGCCTCGCCATGTGCTCCGTCTTCATGAGGTCGGTCATGATAGTCCTTTGAACTGAGAATGCTTCTGCCGATCTGATAATTGCCCGGTCATCCGAACTCAAGTGCTCGGTTACCGATCATAAAGTGTTCGGTCTCTACCTGTTGGCTTTATAACACTCATGTGTTCGGGTCGGCAATAATGATCTTGACCGAGAAGGGAATTACCTTTTTTTACCCCTGCCGAACTCCTTAAATAACATAGGATCTGAAAACACCATCAACATATATAATCATACTTATATTTTTTTACAAAGAAATTATTTTCGCTATATTATCAAATTCGCTATATTTATATCAGCTTTATCTATTTAGCAATTTATTAATTATGTTATCACTTGTATAAGTGTGAAAACAATATCAATAAAAGAGATATATGGCTCATTTTCATATTTTTTCTTATGTCAGAAACTCAGAATTATTGATGGACGAATAAAACGACTTTAACTAAAATTAATTAGGATACAATATTAAGCACCAAATCAACATTTAAGAAATAAGTGAATTCCACGTTGAGTAAAAATTCAAATTAACACGTTTTAATCCTGATTCCAACCACTGAACATTGAATCAACCAAATGCGGTTATAGTGGGGCCATTTCTCTTTTGTGCATGTACTTTGAATCCAATACCTCATGCCACGTGGCAAAATCATAGACAAGAGATTATGCAATTCTTTTTTTTTTTTTTTAAACTTTGGAAACTCCGCCGTAAAATCACCCGATTTGGACTTAAATGGATCAGGTAAAATATCTTATCCCGAACTCTTAAAAAAAAATACATCCCTAAATTCGAACACAGGACCTAAAGAACAGATCTTAAAATACTATACCACAAAACCAAGCACTTGGGTTGCAATTCTTGCTCTTTACTTTCTCATCAATAATTCTACATTATTATTGGCCAGATTTTCATGGCACTTGAAAAGAAAACAAATTGCTTTACACACTTCATATCCAACAACCTTAGAACATTCCAGAAATTGTTCGTAAAAAACTATTTCCGAGCATAAACAACTCTTTTAATTATAATAATTTCAATTATCGATAGACCCATGATTGAATTTTCAAAATATAGTAATAAATAAATATCACACTTGAAAAAAAGCAAAAAAATAATAATTAATATATTCATATGGGTTATATTGGAGTCAAGAAAGAAACAAAACTTTGAGCTACTTAGAATCAAATTGAAAAAGTTCATGTATATATTATATAATGCCATTATGCCAAAGCCCATTAAAAGATGGGAGAGTACATAGATGACAGAAGCATAGACATTGTAATGTAAGAAAAGCTCACTAGTTGTCTGAACTCATTTAAGGGAAGACTCAAATGGCATTATTCAATTCAAAGGAGTTCGACAAACATTATTATTCAGAACACTCAACATAACATATAAGTTTAACTAAGAGCGAGCGTAACTTACAGGAATACGCCGCTGGATGGGACTCCTACAAGAAGGGCACTCCTTCATCAACTCATTGCACGTTATGCAGACAACTTGATGGGCACAAGGGAGAAAGACTACGGACATCTCCTCTGAAAGGCACATCACACACTCGCGTTCACGTTTCACTCCCCCTGTCCCAGAGAAGTCGTGGAGATCTTTCATTACTTCTGAGATAAGAGGAGTTTGGGATTCCTTGTGTACCGAACCATTTTTTATTTCTGTAAGTTTGCCTGCGTAGCTTCCATCAATGCCCCTTCGAAGTGCAGCAATCTTTGAAAAGTCGGTCTTCAGTCTCAACTGGGAGATTTCTTTTTCAAGCATCTGGATATCATCTTTGTACCTCATTAAATTGATTTCTGCTTTTGATTTGATCATATCCTCCTTGGATTTTGCTGAAGCCTCAATCTGTTCTCTTTCTTTTCTTATTGAGCTGGCCTGCATTAGTAGTGCTTCCTTTGCCTTCTCTTCCTGTTGCCATCTAGCCTGTGATATTTTTCCTTGTCAATGAGTAAAGGCCCAGCAGTAAAAAGCCATAATAACTAGACGCACATGTTGGAACTAGAAAGGGCACCAGCAAGCATCATACCTTCAGAGGTCTGACATAAGTACAGTATCAATTGACATTTCCTACTGATTTCATTCCACAAATATCCATATCAAACTTTCAGGCTTCTCATACATGGTTCTAGTCAATTGCTCTTGCCGTATTTTTATAATGTATGAGTGGTGGGCATAGCATGTTGAAATGTATAGTGAAGATTTACAAATTCAACTTGAAAAAGTCCTAATCCAGATACCAGTCAAATCAGATGCAATTCACCTTCATCCAAAACTTTCATTGGTTGTAAAAACCACAACCATCACTGACCAACCAAGAATATGCATAAGCAAGCAATGAGAAACTTGTCACTCCCCACATAATTTAATGGACGGACTCACCCAATCAATGTGCATAATATGTTGAGAAAGTAGTTGGCAGACAATTAATAAAAATATTTAGTGTCTATCCCTCAAGAATAGGAAGATGGAAACAAAAAGGAATATAACTACTTCAAAACATACCTCAAGCTGTTCCTGGAGGACTTTAGCTTGCTCTAGTTTCTGTAAAATTTGTGCAACTTTACGTTTTTCCGTCACAAGCTCTTCCTGAAACAAGGTTTTCTGCTTCTCCCATGACTGAAACTTCATCTGTGTCCTCTTCTCTCTCTTTGATACTTCCTGGCAGCTTGCAGCTGACTCGGCAGCTCGTAATTTGGAAGCTTCCATCTCTCGCCTAAGGGCAGCATTCTCTACCTCAAGTCTACAAACAGCAGAATTAGCTCGCACCACCTGCCCACTGGCCTTACACAGAGCATTCTCCATCTCGGAAAGCTTCTTCATAGTATTTTCCTCCAGCATTTGCCTCTCTTTCTTGAGCCGTTCAACTTCTTCTTTCTCTTGCCTTAGTGTTTTAAGTTCTCCCTTGTCTTTACTCAGCCTTCGAGCAGCTTGCATAACCTTCTGGTTAGCCCACTCAGTCCATTCATGAAGCTGATTATGCAGTTCCTGAACCCTTGGAACAAGCTTTAGAATAATCTCATCCCTTTTGTCCTGAGGGACCAACTGCTCCAGAGACTTATCGGACAGGATGCCTGCATAACCACAAGTAGGTGCCTCAGAATTAATGATGGCAGGAACTTGAGTTGAGTTGCTTTTGGTAGGCAGTGAAAGAGAAAGCTCAGTGTCAGCAGACGACAGCACAGGCAAATTGGCTAGAGGTAACATAGCAGGTTCACTAACAGTAACAGGACGGAATGTGGACGGTAAACTGGTCTTAGGCAATGCAGAAATGGCATTAGCAGTAGCACTTGGGGAATTAAATGCTGCAGGTGAAGAGAGTCCAGGACTAGATGAAAGATTATGACCCCCATTAACTTGATGCACCTCAATTTCCTTGCTTATCTTCAAGGATGCATTCTTTATATTCACGGAAGTAGTCTCAGATACAGATTTTAGTTTCTTATCCAATATTAAACCACCCAAACCACTTAATTTCCCGGCTCTTGAAGAACCTTTAGATCCATATGTTCGGTTGTGTTTCTCCAGATGAAGAGACTTGTGACGAAGCATGTATTCTCTCTTGGTACTACCTGAATGAACCTTTCTGCTACCGAAAAACTTTTCCTCCAATGCAGGAGATTGAGATGTCCCTGCAACACCAAAAGTTTTATCTACATTATCAGACAAGGAACTTATACCCTGTTTTTCTGATATCCCACTACCAACTAGGGAATTCTTTGATTTTGTAGTATTGGAAATTCCTGCCATAGTAGGTGACTCCGGTTGAGAACTATGGGAACAAGAAAATGAGGGAATTGGTTTACAGGGATTTGGAAGATTCAATTCATAATTTTTTCCATCTGTTTTTGGCTGGGGTTGGGTGGTAATTTGCGGGTTCCCATTTGAAGCTCCATCACCTGAGAAACTACTCAAGGGGTCACCATCCACTGCACATGCATGTGACACATTCATGTCACAAATCAATAAACACCACATTGCATCCCCAGTGCTGAAGAAAGGCCTAACTTCACGCAAAACACAAACCAGTTCCGCCAGTATATATTTCTCTAGCTGCTGTAAATCATCAAAATAGTGTTCCCTAGAAGTATCTATCTCTTGCCCACTTCTTAGGAATGCCAATGTATTATCCACTATATTAGAAACAGTGTCCTTACAACCATAACAAAGGCCTGATCTCAAAACAGCCTTCGTGGCCACTTCATCTGTGTAACCACAAGCAACAATCTTTTTTATTGCACTCTTGAAAATTGCATCCAGATTGCTCAAAACAAGTTCTTCTAACTGACTTTCTGTAAGGTCACTCCAATCTGCATCTTGTAACTCCTCCACCTCTAATTCTTCTCTAGGTCGGCTTGGCCCAACCTCGGACGAACCTACGAAACTAGACAATCCAAGGTCAAGTTTTAACCCACCAGAGTGGTCTTGGCTAACACCACACAAGTCACACGCACCGGTTTGTCCATGACCTGGGGTGATATCAATTTTCTCAGCTGTGAATTCATAAGTCAGGCACTCATTCTGAGGAGGAATAATCTTATTTGGTTCACCTAAAGGCGGATCAGCTCGAAACTTTCTCTTGTTTCTGCTTCCCTTTTCTTGAACTGACATCAGCGAAGACACTTGAAAGCTACTGCTAATACTTCCCTTAGCGACCAATGACGCCATTTTAAGCTGCACAAAGCAACATCACTCAATACACTAAGCATCAATAGATATATTCAATCAAAACAAAATACAAAACCACATAAAAAAGCAAACTTCAATACCAAAAATGAGCCAAATCAAATCACTAGAACAAGAAAGTTGAATTCTGAATTCACCAAAATCAATAAAAAAAAACGTACCTTTATTTCTCAGAACCAAACTTAAATGAATGACAATGAAAATCCTGCATGAAAAACACCAAATCAATGACCAATGCGTTAACAACATACCCAGATAGCAAAAACACAAAACTTAAAAACAAGCTTTGTGAATTCGTAAACAAGTCAAGAATCGAAATTGACCCATTAGATCAATAAAACATCAGAGCTTAAAAAGACAAAATTTCACCGACACTGTAGGTATATAAAGATCATTTGATTAAGTACACAAATAATTGATTTATGAAGAGAATCGAACGATCGGGATGTCACCTGTATATAAGCTATTGTTCGAGCAATCTAAGGTATGAGATGACCAATCTCACGACAATGTCGAAACTGAAGAAAATATATAGCTCTCTTTTTTCTTCCCTTTTTTTTTTTTCCCTCTTTATTAATTTTTATTTTCTTTTGCCACAACATTAACGATTTGTCACTCTCTCTACTTATTTATTATTATTTAATTTTTGGGTTTGGAGGATTTTATAAAGTCTTGACCAAACCAAGTAACCATGGTTAGCGAAAATGCCTTTCCCACGCTAACCATGATCAAGAAAAATTAGCTATTTGATTAGAGTACCAGATTTTTTTTTTTTTTTAATTAAGCATAATACTGACAAGAAATTCTGAGGGGGTAACTTTTGGTTTTATTCTACTAATGTAATATTGACAAAAATGAAGTGTTAAAAATTTCTATCAGTAAATTACACGCTGCCATCTGTCACTACATAATATTAAAGGAGGTTTGAAGACAAATTTTACTAACCCAAAGCCAAAATTAAGTAACTAAATAAACAGGCAATCAACTAACAAGTATTAACATCATCCATTCATCTGTTGTCACTTGTCACTACTGAAAGCAAGGGTGAGTGACAGAGTGAGAGCCCAAATGACTTTATATACTATAACAAAATAAGCAACCAAATGGAAGCAAGATTAACAAGATAAAAGAATAACACATGTAATGTAAAGAGGTTAATGGGACAGATTGAAATTTATCAATTTTGGATCCATTGTGATTATAGATTCACGATGAATATCTCGAAACTCATATCAATTTTTGAATTAAGATGAAAAATTATCTCGAATTTTGAGTTGAATAATTTGAGATCTCAAATTCTATCGAGGTTTGGATTTTGTTGGCAAAAAATCAAGTTTTGGAACGAAAAATCATTCTCAATCTTAACCTGCATACCGACTTCTTGTATTAATTTCTCCTGACACATTACTAATTCCCCTAGTATAGATCTAATAGATCGGTAATGATATTATTCTGAATATTTTATTCTTTAACCAATTTTTTTTTAGTTTATTTCATCTATTGCATGATCGGATTTATACATAATCTCAAATTATGATCGGATTCAAAAATTTTCTGCCCAAATCACAGTTTATCTTAAATAATGTCATATTCCAATCAACAAAAAAATTTAGCTTTGTTTTTTTTCCCTGTAAACATGTCCTTCACAAGTACACACAAAAATGATCCAACCTCAACACAAAGATGGAGGAAGAAGTAAAGACCAAAAAAGTAAAGATCAAATCTTGAACTAAATTTTTTACATTAGTGTATTATAATCTAAATTAATTAGATAAAGATTTTAAATTATTACTTTCAATTTTGGACTTGTAAAAAAATTGACGAATGAAAATCTTGCGCCATAATTGCTAGATACTTGGGTGATTGGGTCATTGCTTTTATAAGCTCGAATAGCGGACAAGAGAGAGCAAACCAATTTTACAAAAAAAGGAACCCAAAAATGGACCAACCAAAATCAAAACCCGACCCGAATCAATTTCGGGTTCCGTCATCGCCACCTCTTCATCAGAGCGACGCAGACGACGACGACGAGAACGTGAAGCAGCTTCAAGAATGCTCTTCTTTTTACCTATCTTTACAGGTAACGAATCATATTTTCTTTATTTATTTATTTTCTAAAATGTGAAAGCCCAAAACCCTAAACCCTAATATTACTTTGAAATTATTTGCAGGATTGTCTAATTAACAACAACAGGAATTGGAAATCTTGTCAGTTGGGTATGTTTTAAAGGGGGGGTGGGGGACTAATTTTGTGTTGAAATTCCATTGCATTTTTTAATTAATTAATATTTTGGAAGCTTTTATAAACGTGTTGTATAATTTTTATTTATTTATTTATTTATTAACTTTTGGATATTGATGAAATAACAGAGGTTCAAGCATTGAAAGCGTGCAACGGGAGGAGGAAAAAAAATGACAAATGGAAGTGAAAACAATGCAAATAAGTAGCTGAGATCGCAGTATGTGTTGATATGAGTAATCTTACAATATGCATGGAAATGTGATTTCTAGTAATGCTCGTGTAGGAGGAACTTTAGTCACTAATGTTGCCGGTTCATTAGTTAAATATTGAATTGAATCATGGGTCAAATATAAGTTTATGGAAGCAATTTGTTTGAAATAAGATTATCTTCTAATGTTCTTGAACTTGTTTGTTGTGAAATTTACCACTTAAACCTATTTCATGGCTAAATCCTGTTTGTGTTATGCTGGGTTTATTCTTCCTATTTTTATTGGGTAGGATTCTTACTGGATAGTTTTATCTGAGGTTCCTTTTCTTGTCTCATTAATGATGCATGAAATGAAGAACTCTGAACTTGCAGGTAGTAGCCAAAAGGAGTTAAGGTGAAATTTGGAATTGTCAGTAATGGGTTGCTCTTTGTGAAAATTTGGAATTCTCAATAATGATTTAGAAGAAGATAAGTTCTTGAGTTTATGCTGGATTTTTGAGTGTGATGTGATTTAGAAGAAGATAAGTTAACCACATGAGTGAGTTTTCATGAGAGGATAATTTGTAATTCTCATTAATGGAAGAAGATTAACTTTGATAGTCGACTATACACTATACAGTAGAAGATAAAATAAACAAAGAAAGGTAGGGGATGATTTATTTGGATTCAAGTTTAGTCCATTGCTAAAATGATGATGCCTTATTTGTATGAGGGTGCCATAAGGAAGATAAGTTCACCACCATGAATGAGTTTTATGGGAGGAGATTTTGGAATCTTTATTAATAGAAGAACATTGACTTTGATGATGAAGAAAAAGAAAGCAAGAAAGGAAGATGGTGGCAACTTATTTGGATTCAAGTTTAGTCCATAGCTGAAATGGTTGCTAAACTTCTTTGAATTCATGTCTACTCCATGGCTTTGACATTAACAAAATTGTCCCTAGACTGGTTTTGATCAAGCTACTAGAGGTGAACTTGCAATGTAGAGTTTAGGAAAGAATATGAATTTGAAGAAAGTCCATTGGCTATAAGAAAACCATGTCAGTATATCCCTGACTTAGCCTCATCAAGGATTGCAGAGGCAAGTTTTGATAATCTCTCTGCCATTCATTGGGGATTGTTTTCTTTCAGTTAAGGTGGGTTTAAGCTTAGAATAACTGTGAAAATATGTAAAGATTTAGGAGGATACTAATCTTGTTACCTAAATTATGTATATAACATCATAAAACTGAAGATTTACTTGAGCACATGTACAAACCAAACAAAGTATCTTATGTTATAGGCTAGTATAGCCAGCTTATATGATAATACAAACATACCATGTCTAGGATCAGTTGCGATCAGCCAAATTTTATTCAACAATCCCATCACTTTGGTCTAATGAATGCGTAAATTGCATC
Organism: Zanthoxylum bungeanum; assembly: GCA_019454045.1. Taxonomy (NCBI): domain Eukaryota; kingdom Viridiplantae; phylum Streptophyta; class Magnoliopsida; order Sapindales; family Rutaceae; genus Zanthoxylum; species Zanthoxylum bungeanum. The sequence goes on from SKCR01036381.1 coordinate 780,025, forward strand.
ACAACAACTTCCTCAAGATTGAGCAGAAGAATCAGCAGGATCAAACTTGATTGAAACACTGTTGACACAATGGCGTTCATCCGTAGGCGTTTTGAATCCCTCCCCTTTGAAGACATGACCCAAGTGTCCCCCGCAAGCAGCACATGTTATCTCAGTCCTCCTTCCATCAGGGTCAGGCTGAAAAATCATTGGTTTCGATTTACAGTTAAAGATCACATTCACAGCCAAAAACATCTCAGCAATTACTATTCACCACTGCATTATATCAGAAACTTACAAAGCGATTTATGGCTCCAGGAAGACCTTCATAGAAAGCTGGCCACCCACAGCCAGAATCGAATTTGGTAACAGACTTATACAGTGCAGTCCCACAACCAGCGCAGTTGTAAATCCCATCAGCATACAACTTGTTGTACTCCCCAGTTCCTCGCATCCTGTACATTATTTAGCATTAATGGTATGCTTAACACCGAAACAAAATCAAAAACTTCGATTTTTGTAAATAACATATTTTATCCATTAATATTATACACCTTCCTGACTAATCGCATTACCATTTACTGAAAAAGCACCTTCCTAGTGATCTGAGTTGTCCAGAGCTTTTTTCGAACCATTCGTTGCTTACACTATCAAGTTTTCGCTCCTCACCTCCGACGTATGATTTTTATCGTTTGGTAGAGAGTATTAATTAATAGTATTAACTAGCTTATAAGTATTGTACTGACTACTGAGCGTATAAGCTAGCTTATAAAATCCCCAATCTTTATATCAAAAGGTACATTTATATGCACTACTACAGGTAGAGCAAAGCCGACTCTGAGAGATAGACAATCTAGACTATAGCCTACGGCGGAAAAAAATTTAGGGAAAATTCTGTGCCTAGCCCCATTTTCAAGAGCTCACAGCCATCCAAACATCAGAGCCGGCTCTATGCGGAACATGTAGCATCAAAATCTACAACGACAACGACGCTATAATATTAACTGTTATAAAAACCGATGATATAAAAATGATCCAGATGAGTAATAAACTAGAAATTCAATTGATGACTGATGAATCAAATATGCACAGGCGCTGCATCCAAATTACAAAGATAAAAGAAAAGACAAACTGATAGTTACTCGGTTCCTTTCTCACGTAGAATCCTGAACTGCTCGGGGGAGAGAATGGCCCGCCATTCTTCCTCGGTTTTCTGAACGGAATCTGCTGCTGCTGCAGTCATGGATTTTTATCACCGTGTTCTCTTTGCTGGAGCTGTTGTTGACTTGGATTCTAGAATTTTACGAGTCTTTCGGTTTTAAAGATTCCTTTGGAAATGAATGTGGACGGGAACTCGGTCAATTGGGGGAGCTTCGGGTGCCCGGTTCTTAAGCTTTTACGGGTTTCTTTAGGCCCAAATTAGTAGCCCAAAATGAACTCGTACTATGTCTTCTTGAAAAAGCCTTCGCTAGGCCCAAAATGAATCGGTCCGAACAGGCCGGAATTGCCCAGATTCTGTTTCCATATTAATTTTTGAATCGGTCCGCATCTGGAACCGAATTATTTATAATTCTGATTGAAATTTTTAGCTATTTTAGACTCAAAAAAAAAAAAAAAAAACGAATTCATGATGATTTTTCATTTCAAATCTTAACTCAATTTTTTATTCGGGATTTTCTACTACCATCCCTATATTTTGATATCTTCATTTAGGACATATACACCTCCAAAGTTTTTTGAAAATGATAAATACAACTATCTTAATTTTTTAAAATAATCGTATGTACCCTTAAAAGCTTCGTGAAAAAGACATATACACCTCTCTTTTGTCATTTTTCAAATAAATCTAACATTTAATCTCATTGGACCTAAAAAAACAATTTTACTGCCCCTATTTATTTTAGCAAGAAAATGACATATACACCATCAAAGTTTCATAAAAATGACAGATACTTCCAGAAACTTGTAAAAATGATATATATACCTAAAAATAAATAGTAAATAAATTTATCATCAAGAGAAACTTAGAATTGAGAGAAAGTGATAGGAACTATTAATATTTTTAATTTGACTAGCTTTCTTAGTTACTGAATGAATGATAGTCACAATAATCCATAATTAAAATATAAGATTAAAATTATAATAGTTGCTCTTAACGTCTTAAAAATAAATGTTAAATAAAATTATTGACAATAAATGTATTGATATATTTTCAATAAAGTAAATAAAATAAAATCTAAATCTCGATCTCTTAATATTTGTTGGAACTTAATGAATAATCTCATATGATCGTCTGTCATTCCCCGATGATATTAATATAATAAAAACTTTTTTACAATATCAATTGACAATTATGATTTAATACATCATAATTATCCCGAATCATCACATTATTAATTTGAAGCTTTAATTAATTTATTGAATTACATATATTAATAGAAATATATTTTATTATAACAATTAACACAACTCTAGTGTAGTATAAACTTTTAAGTGGACATATCAATTTTACGAAAAATTTTAGTGTAAATATCATTTTTATGAAATTTTACGTATGTACATGTCATTTTTATGAAATGTTAGGAATTTTACTTAATAAGGACAGTATAATAATTTTTAGAGTCAAATGAGGTCAACTTTAACCTTGATTGAAAAACTAATCGGAAGGAGTGCATATTTCATTTAACCAAATTTTGGAAATATATATGTCTATTTTCAAAACTAAAGGGGTACGTTTATTTTTTACCAAATTTTGGAAATATATATGTCTATTTTCAAAACTAAAGGGGTACGTTTATTTTTTACCAAATTTTATGATGTATATGCATTTACCCTTTATTTATTTTATTACTTGATTTTTACTTCAATTACGAAAAAGACATAAGAGATCCCAATTAATTATTTCATCTATCATATCTATCTACAAAATTATGAATAGCGCATCGTGCAAGTTATCAACTAATTTATATAATAAATGAGAACACGTGTTTTGTACGAGCACATCAAAACTAGTCATTGATTACACCAATTTAGTGGTAGATTCTCAAAGAAAAAATAATCTCTAACGATGTCTAGATTTATCAACTTTGAGTATTAATCATTGGATTTATTTAAATGAATAGATATATTTTAATTTTTATATTTTTATCATAAAAATGAAGTGTTGTTGGAATAAATTGATTGCAAGTCGATTTAAAAGTATGATATCAACTTGATATTGTAACAATATATCTATACAATATTGACATGAAATTTATGATAAAAAAAATATGATACTCATAAATCATGCAAAAATGATAAACCATTTTTTATTTATAGAAAAATGAACCGTAAATGGTGTCTATCAAACTCGTTTTATTGCCATTTATTTTTACAAGGAACAAAATGGTGGGTAAAACTAGAAACAATAAGCATATACTGTATTTTTGAATTAATTTTAACCTTATCAAGTAGACCCGGCCACGGTTCCTGTTCGGCCATGGCTGCTAATTATTGTCTACTATTTTTGTTAATCAAGAGTATAAATTATTGGCCACCTGTTCTCGTGAAAAACTTAAAAATATTTAACTTTTATATATATAGATAGATGGTTCAACTGAGGAGTTTTCATTCTTAAAAAATCTCTTTTTTACTCCCTAAATTGGCGCCATTTTATGAATTGAGATTGAGAATAAGAGAATTGTAGAAAATGAGAGAGTTGAGAATTTGGTGTGTTGAAATAATGAAAAAAGAATCATATTTATAGATTTTTAGAATTTTTTTGATACCAAAAATGCCCATAAATATAACCGTTTTATTACTGTTATTAGGGATATATTAGTAATTTATATTTTAATTTATAAATTTTTTAATAATTTTTTTTTTACTTATTGGGGCATGGAAGCCGTTGGGGTAGGGTTCCTGTTTGAACCCTACGGTTCCAACCGGAACCGAACGGTTCGAGTTGAGGACGAACCCCAACTGAACCGGTTGCCAACGGTTCCGGTTCCGGAACCGATTGGAACCGGAACCTTTCGGTTCCAACCGGTTCGGTTCCGATTCCGAACCGGAACCGTGACTGGGTCTACTTGATAAGTAAGGGTGGCAAAAAAGCCTACGGCCCGGGCCGGGCTTTCCTATTTTGGCCCCGGCCCGGCCCGGCCCGGGCCAAAATTAAAAAAAAAAAACATAAATATATATATTTTTTAATATGCTTGTATCATTTTTATTTATTTTTAGTATTTAAATTGTTAATTTATCAATAAAATTTGTGATTTATTTATAAATTGTCTTTATATATAGTGTAAATATATTTTATATTTGTATTTTTTTTTTTAATTTTTTTTTAAAATTCGGGCCTAAAAAAAAGCCATGGCCCAAGCCCGGGCCGGGCTTTTCACGGGCCCGGGCTTTTTTTTGGTTGGCCGGGCTAGGGCCGGGCTTGTAGCCACCCCTATTGATAAGGTTAAAATTAATTCAAAATAGAGTATATGCTTATTGTTTCTAGTTCTACCCACCATTGTTTTCCTTGTAAAAATAAATGGCAATAAAAACGAGTTTGATAGACACCATTTACGGTTCATTTTTCTAGAAATAAAAAATGGTTTATCATTTTTGCATGATTTATGAGTATCATAATTTTTTATCATAATTTCATGTCAATATTGTATAGATATATTGTTACAATATCAAGTTGATATCATACTTTTAAATCAACTTGCAATCAATTTATTCAAACAACACTTCATTTTTATGATAAAAATATAAAAATTAAAATATATCTATTCATTTAAATAAATCCAATGGTTAATACTCAAAGTTGATAAATCTAGACATCGTTAGAGATTATTTTTTCTTTGAGAATCTACCACTGAATTGGTGTAATCAATGACTAGTTTTGATGTGCTCGTACACAATATGTGCTCTCGTTTATTATATAAATTAGTAGATAACTTGCACGATGCGCTATTGATAAGTGCATGAAAATGTACTTTGAAACATCACTAACCTAGGCTTATTGTTAAGTATTTAGTTATATATTTTATGTTTGTGTCACATAATTTTGATTGTTATATTATTTAGAAATATTTATTATTTACGCTAATTTAGTGATTTTTGTTTGTAGGAATATTAATACATGGATCCGGGAATAAACACAAGTGTTTTGGGAATTTCTGGAAGACATAGGACGAGCATGAGCATTGGCGCCGAGGCGCCAAGGTCTCATACAAAGACCAGAGAGAATGGCGCCACGTCGCCATTCAATGAACACAATGGGCGCCGAGGCGCCATTCAAAGAAGAAAATGGGCGCCGAGGCGCCAGTGAAGAAAGCCAATTCACGTGGACATCAGAGAGAGAAACAAAAAGAAGCCAAAATTGTACAAATGAGGAAAACTATAATACTTTAGGGATGTACCAGAAGCCTTATACACTATATCCAGATACCTATAATCCTAGTTGGCGGAACCATCACAATGTTAGTTGGAGGCAGGAGTCCTATCAGCCTACCCAGACACGACAACCTAGGAGTTACAGTACCTCACAGTATCACACACCTGCCATTCCTAGGAATTCTTTAGAGGATACTATGCAAGCATTTATAGAAGTCCAGAAAGCGACTGTAGAGGCCCATAAGTCAATTGTGGAGGCCCAAGACAAAACCAATCAAAGGATTGAGTCATTGATAGCTCAGGTAGCTGAAGACCAAAAAGAAATCAAGAGTCAAATCTTTAAATTGACAAATGTCATGAGTGTACAAAGACAAGGAAAATTCACATCTCAGACTCAACCTAATCCACTAGGTCAGCACATGGCACATGTTAATCATGAGGTATCCAGTATAGGAGGTGTTAATGCCATAATCACTAGGAGCAGTAAAGAGGTAGGGATACAACATACTTCCAACACTATAGGTGACCCTAAGGATGATAGTGCCAACACCTCCAAGAGAGAACAAGTGTCACATTTCCAAGTTAGAGTACCATCTCCTCAAGAGCTTAACAGTTTACATCTCGAGAAACAACCACAGGGTGAGGGTGAGTGTCATTTGTCATACATGCTAGGAACAGTCCAGCCAGAAATATCTTTTCTGCAACTTGAATTAAATCCTCTTGAGCTAAAACTGATCCCAAAGAACCGAAAAATGAGAAAAATGAGAGTTAATGCTCAATTAAAGATGATGCCTGTGAGATTAAAAAGGAGATTGAGAAAAATTTTCCATACGAGGAGTCCAAGATTTCAACAATCTCCAGACCTAAGAGGACCCATGGATACATTGCCACAGCTAGACAAACATTCACTCGTGTGTCTTCATCAGTACGCTAGATGGAAACCACCATGACAAATTGAGTGCTTGTGTCTGGCTGAAGACGTTAAACTTAGCGCTAGCGGGGAGGCAACCCTTGCATCTGCATTTATTTTTATTTACTTTAGTTTTATATTATTGTGAGCTAACTGCATGTTTATTTTTCTGTTTGCATGAGTGTTTATGCAGGAGTTAGCACAACTTACACAACCACACCACTAAAGTCTCGCCAGCAGGGACCTGATCAACTCCGCGCCTGGTAGTGTTGTTCCTTAATCATTTTTCTTTACATTTATCTTACATTGAGGACAATGCAAGTTTTAAGTGTGGGGGTGTGTGTGCATGCGCATGAAAACCTGTCTTAAATACATTTGATTATTTTCTTTTAAAAAAAAAATTTGTTTTTGTTTTGTTTGTTTTTAGTCCTTGATAGTTAAACATAGGTCCTATGATGATATTGTTTGCTTTAAGGTGAAATCTTAGAAACGATAAGTCCTTTAATGCACTTTTATCTGATGATTTGAGTAGTTTATCTATGTTAGACTCGTAAGCACTTAATTATGGGTTTTTAGCAGTGGAAGCCTGAGTAGTTAGCAAGATGACTAGTTGAATAAATTGTATGTCGATGAATGACCGTTTGCTTAGAGATCTATCATGAATTGCTTGTGTTATGACGTATGGTATGAACGCAAATAAAAGAAAAAGTCTCTGAAGAAAGAAAGTAAACCACCTATAACCGATAAGCGTGAAGCTACCCATGGGCGAGTATTAGGACCACCATGAGGAGAAATGCTACCTTAAAGGGTAGGTGTGTTGAAAAAAAATGGCAAAAGAGAAAGAAAAGAAAAATTCAAAAGAAAATGCAACAAGAGACATGAAAGAAAAGAAAAAAATCATACCATATTGAGCACACATAAAAACAACTACAGAGCTTAATTGAGATATCTAGGTTGGTTTGACCCATCGATCCCAATTTTTAAACGAAATCATTGAGTTGGCTTACTTAGGAATAAAGTTGTGAACAAACCTTAGCACACACACACTTTGAGTCTAGCATAGATGATTTATTCAAAGATTTAGATTTGAGTTACGTTGAGTACTTTGAAGGTTCTTCGTTTTCATTATTAAGCATTCTCTGAGGAAAAATTATGTGAATCTATGGGACTATTTAATTTTTATTTTTGCATGATTGCGTGTTTTGAATGACGTTTGTGGGTATCGTCGCTGTAAGCCCTCACGAGACTATAACTCGTCCACTAGGGACACCTAGGGGTTTAAAGGCTTGTTGCATACGCTAAATGCAATCGTGATCCCTACGAAAGTGGCTTAGATAGTTTTATTTATTGATTTAGTCTTTATTTTATTTTACGCTTGAATTGCTAGAGACTAGCAATAAGCTGGTTGGGGGTGTGATAAGTGCATGAAAATGTACTTTGAAATATCACTAATCTAGGCTTATTGTTAAGTATTTAGTTATATATTTTATGTTTTGTCACATAATTTTGATTGTTATATTAATTTAGAAATATTTATATTTACGCTAATTTAGTGATTTTTGTTTGTAGGAATTTAATACATGGATCCGGGAATAAACACAAGTGTTTTGGGAATTTCTAGAAGACATAGGACGAGCATGAGCATTGGCACCGAGGCGCCAAGGTCTCATACAAAGACCAGAGAGATGGCGCCACGGCGCCATTCAATGAACACAATGGGCGCCGAGGCGCCATTCAAAGAAGAAAATGGGCGCCGAGGCGCCAGTGAAGAAAGCCAATTCACGTGGACATCAGAGAGAGAAACAAAAAGAAGCCAAAATTGTTTACTTGAAGGAATTACAAGAATAAGGAATTCAGCCACCATTGTTGACAAAGTCAAAGAGAAAAGAAAGATAAAATTCAAAGATGTTGGCGTGGGCCTAGATAAGAATTCAAGTTCAATTAAGTCAAGTTTCCAATATTTGATATTACAAAAGTGGCGTGAATTAGAATTGAAAAGGAAGACTTAAGTGGCCCCAAGTTGCATTAGTCATTAGGTTTTAAATTATCCTATTTAAAGAACATATGTTGGACGAAGAAAGGAGAGCTCCAGGCTGCGGAAGGCAGCTGCGCATAATTGAAAAAATAGAGCAGAGCCGAGAGAGAAGAAATCAGAGCGAAGAAGTCGGGACACAGAGCCGTAATGATTCAGAACAATATTTATCTCCAATCTCGGGTTATTTTTATTTCTTTTATGGGGAACTAATCCCCTAAGCAAAGCTAGGATAAACTCTTGTATTGGATTTTTATTATTTATGTTTTTGATTCCTACGAACCTTTTTATCGTTTAATAAAATTAATGTTTATTGTTTTCTATTATTTTTCGATTTATTAATCCAGAAATTATATTTTGTCAAATCCCATATAGATCCAGTCATGCTTCTTCTATGTGTGGTTTGCGAATTTAATTGTGACTGGTAAAGTTGTTTTGCGTGTTGGTCTTCTGCTGCAGTATTGCCTGAGGGTATATTGTCGACGTTAGATAGCTCGTAACGATGACTTTTGTGTGCTGTTAACATAGAGAAAATAATCATTAATTACCTTAGAATTTGAATATGTGTAGAATTGAATATCTTCCGGTTGTTGGTTTGGGATGTGAAACCCTCAATTGTGTAATAATAGGAATTAATAACTAAATATAGGAGTTCGATGCAAGAGGAATTCTCGAAGCTTTGTCATATCTCTATGCCATTATCTTTTAATATCTGTTCATTATTTTATTTATCTTTATTTTAATTACCAATTTTTATCGTTTAATTTATTAAGTTACCGTTAACGTCTTTGTTTAAGTAAATCAGTTCCTGTAACCATCTCTCTGTGGAATCGACACCCCAACTGTACTGCGATAACCGCGAGTCATATTTGGGCGTAATCAGCTATTCATAATTTTGTAGATAGATATGATAGATGAAAACAATTAATTGGGATCGTCCAAGCAATATAAAGAAAGGTCTTTTTGTGAGAGAGACACAAGAAAAAAAGGAGAAAGAGATTTGGAAAGCTTTGTAATTCCCTTTGTAAGATAGCTCGGCTCCTATATTGCCCGACCACAAACAGGTCGGCCTGAGCCATTCCATTAGTAAAACACCACCTGTTTTGTGCCCGTGGATGTAGGCTGGATTTTATCCGTCGAACCACGTTAACTTCTTGTGTCAATCCGCGTGCTTTTCTCCCTCCGCCAAAGTTTGTTTTTGGTTGTCCTCGTAACCAAACAAATTCACTGCTGGAGGAAGGTTGAATCCCGGGAACAATACATTTCCGTTATTGTCCCTGAGACGAAAACCAACCGTCAACACTTATATATATATATATATTCTTAGCATATGATTTATTGTTAGATATGTGATCTGTTTGATAAATTAAATTTGTTTAGTTTTCAAATAATTTTATTGTTAACTGTGTAATTTGTGATATGGGCTTGTGGTGATTTTATATTTGTTGGAGATTAAGCATCTATCTTATGTTTTATGAAAGCTGGATAGTTTATGCAATTGTTTTTCAATAATACTTTGCACTGGCAGAGCCAGAAATTTGATCCAGGAGGGGCTTGTTATCTATAATGTGTTAAAGTTCTCCCATGATAACTTGGTTGCTTCATGTTGAAGAGACGCTCATTTCTCTAAGAACTTGAACTTGAAAATGAAGGAAACTTTTTCTATACTTCAAATTTTTTAGAATGAATGTTTTTGGATTCTTTTGGATGATTAAAAAAATGAATTCAAGCACTCATTTTTATAGACATTGAATGTTGCCTTTGAAAACACATCATTTTGTTAATGAAGGCAATTCCTTGAAGGGTTATAATCCTCGATGGAGTCCTTTCAACCTAAGGGTTATGTTCATTCCCATTAAAAAATATATTATTTCATTTAAACCTAAAGGTTTAGTTTTTTTCATTTAAGGATTTTATCATTTCATTCTATATATATATATTTATTTATACACTATATTTTTAAAAAAAACTCAACTAGGCTAAATTCAAGGGCTTCATGAGTTGTCCTAAATTTTGAGATGACATAAGAGAGTTCCTGAAACGAAACCCCTATTCATAAACAATAAAAAGTATAAAAAGTCATTACACATAAAATTTAACATTTTGTTTAGATTTTGGATAAAATTTTGGGACCCCTCTGACTGAATAGTTGGTTGATTGATTTAAAGTGGCGACCAAGAAAATTAACAAAAATAAAAATTAGAAGATAAAAATATTTTACTTTAAGATTTGATATTTTAAAATTTTGAAATTTTAGAAGGATCTTTTATATTAAATAAAATAATAATAAGGAAATGGTATCGATTAGTACAAATTTTGGAGGAGGCACATGAGGTTTTTTTTTTTTTTTTTTGAAATTGTAGGAAATCTTACCGTCAAACCACTCCTTACGAGTTTAAATAGAGTATGTAAAATCTCGACTGTCTCAGGCTCTTACAAGAAACACACTTCATGAATTCGCATTCAAGATCTTAAGGTGAGATCATTAACCATACACCACCAAATCATGCCCCTTGGGGACGGTGGAACAAGAGTTTTGAGGTAACAGAAAGTTAATAAGTGTATAAAGAAATATTATATGTTTACTTATTATAAATTGTCAGTAATAGTAATTTACGATGAAATGTATTTTAATAATAAATAAATTTATTAAAATAAGTGTATTCAAAGAAATTTTTAGAGTACAAATAGTCTCCTCGTAACCTTTATTTTAATCTAATGAGTTTTAAGTCAAACAAAACCAAACAAAGTATTTTCCCTAAAAATGTGCAAACCTAACCAACTTATGGTTCAACCCGTGATCCGCGGCGTTGGTTTGCCCAACCCACGCTGATTATATGTTAATTATTTTTATTTTTAATTAATATGATATTTTTAAATATGATATTACTGAATTTATATTTTAATCTTTTTTTTCTTTCCCTTGGATATTATGGGTGGAAAAATCTCAATTTATACTATTTGCGGGTTTTGTGGGTTGAGTCCTAACTCAATCCAAGTCAAAATAGGGGACCCAAAAAAAAATGATTTTTGACTGTATTTTATTGAATGGAGGGAGTTGTAATTTTATTTTACTTTCTGAAAATATTGAAAATTTCATCACTTTCAAATCCACGTCCTCAACTCAAATTTAGGATTCGAGTCTCTTTGGGCCTATATATATACACACATGATTTATAGTAATTGCATCCATCAAGCCCCAACAGAAATCATATCACCTTAGAGGAAGCTCCTAAAAACGAATGAAAATGGAGATTGAAATCATTTCCAATGACTGTATCAAGCCCTCTTCTCCAACACCCCATCACCTCAAAAACCACAAGCTTTCATTCTTGGACCTTTTTGTTCCTCCTTGTTATATTCCCCTCGTCCTCTACTATCCCTTTAACCTAGCCACAAACCATTCCTCATCCAATATTGATTCCATTGTTTCCACAAGATTGCAACTACTAAAACAATCTCTCTCAGAAACCTTATCTGATTTTTACCCATTTGCAGGGAAGATTAAAGACCTTCATTCCATTGACTGCAACGACGAGGGAGTTTATTTTGCAGAGGCACGAGTCAAAAGTCCTCTACATAAATTTCTCAACAACACTGACAGCTCTGTGATAAAAAACTTCCTCCCTGATGGTGCAAAATGGATTACTGAACCAGTTGTTGGAAATTATGTAGCTGGTGTGCAATTAACAACATTTGCTTGTGGTGGAATTGTTGTTGGCATAATCGTTTCACATATGATTGTCGATGCAACAGCATTAAGCTCGTTTATCAAGAGTTGGGCTGCCATGGCTTGTAAGAATAATACTGAACCAGCAATTACATGTCCTAAATTTGATGCTGCATCTTTTTTTCCTCCAAATGATACGTACCAGAGTGAATTAAACTGGCCACCAACTATTTCCTCATATGTAACACATAGAAAATGCGTTACTGGGAGATTTGTATTTGATGCCTCGGCAATAGCCAGCCTCAAGGCCAAGACAGCAAGCTCAAGGGTGCAAAATCCAACACGCGTTGAGGCTGTAACCTCACTGCTGTTCAAATGTATCATGTATGTTTCAAAAGCAAGATATGATCATGATGATTCTGACAAGCCATTAGTACTGAACCATGCAGTAAATTTGCGTCGAAAAGCCACACCACCTTTCTCGGAGTACCAAATGGGGAATTTGGTATGGTTAACATCTGTTGTATGCAAAAATGATCAGGAATTAGAGTTGCATGATATAGTATGCCAACTGAGGGAAGCAAAAATAAAAATTAATGGAGATTTTTTGAATGGCCTACTAGGAGATAAGGGGTTGCATAATTTTATTGAAGCAGTCAAACATGAAAGAGAAACAAGTGTTGGTGGAGCAGCAGATGGAATTATTTTTAGCAGTTGGTGTAACATGGGGTTTTATGATATTGATTTTGGATGGGGGAAACCTGCTTGGATGAGCATTTTGGATTTTGTTTCATGGTTTTTTGATTTTGATTCGATCATTCTCATGGATACAAGAATGGGAAATGGCATTGAAGCGTGGATGTTTTTGCCTGAGGAAGATTTGGCTAAGCTTGTAGTTGACAAAGAGCTTCTTTCATTTGCTACTCTCGATTCAATCTAATGATGTCATTGTTAGATTCCAGGTAATAATAAGATTTCATTTTGTAATCAAATAATAATTGCTCCTTTTTTGTGCCTGTATTAATACTGTGAACGCGACTCTGTGTCAGCAACCAAGCTTTTAATAATTAATATTAATATATATATATTATATATATATATTAAATAATACCCTTTTGGTGGAGGGCTTGGTTGTCACTGTAATATATGTTATTAATAAAAATAAAATTATTATTGTTTTTCCATTTTACCGAGTAGTCATATATGTACCAACACGATCATTCTACAATCACGGGAAAGTCTTCAGTAGTCTAACGGACAGCCGATCTCCTCAATTTTTTTCTCCAAAAATTAGTACTAAAAAAATGCTCTTGTGATCATCTTATTCTTTGTTAATGTGTCTTAAGTATTTGGTTACAACTTACAAATAGTATGCTTCATGAATATTTAAGTATAACTTAAATTAATTACATCATGAATATTAAAATTAAACCTAATATCAATCCACATTTTTTTGACATAAAATATTAAAATGATCATTAATAGCCCAACCCATTTTTTATTTTTTTATTTTGTTTTTAAAATAAAGTTAAAGGCTAAATTTATTGTTTGTTTTAAGTCAATAATAGATCATATATTTTTATGGTACGTTGATTAGACTCATTGATATGTTCTCTTCAGTGTGTGAGGTACTTGATATTATTATGGATATGATGGTACAGGTTCATAACAAAAAGTTAGATGCAGAAATTTTGTTGGAGATAATGCATTCCTATGACTATTTGTTCACTATGCATTTGATGAAAAATATATTGGAAATTACCAATAAATCGTCACTAACATTGCAAAGAAATTAAAGACCAATATCAGATCGAAAATGCAATTAATTTTGTGTCAATATTTAAAAAATAGTTGCTAGAGATGAGATCTAATGATGATAAATGGAAGGCTTTGTTAGAGTAAATGTGTACATGAAATTATTGTGCCTAATATGGATGGAGAGTTTGTAGCTCGTAACGCTCGAGGCGTAGAGCAGAAAAAATCACAAACTTGCAACATATTCGGGTTGAAATTTGCAACATTATTATAGATTTGCAATTTCAGAACTAAACAACTGTTTCTCATGATAAAATAATGAGTTGTTTTTATGTGTGGGATGTCTTGTTGTAAATTTCTCAAATTCATTAAATATGATATGTATATCATTGGGATTTTCAAGGGGTGTATGAGAGGTTGCAATCCTTGGAGAGTTGCAACCCACCCCAAGGGGTGTCATATTGGCACCCCTCAATGCCTTATAAAATGAGGCTTTTATTCCAAATGGAATATACATAAATATACAAGTAATATCCAAGAATTAAAAAGGCACTGTGTTGTTTTCTTTGTTTTGAGAAAGAGATCCACCATTTGGATCCAAGTTCATACACTTGTTAAGGAGTGCTCATTGAACAAGAAGAATCCAAGTAATCATGGGAGAACGTTGGCAAAACGAATCCGTAAAGCACCTGTGACGGAGCCAATAAGTTCTTAAGGACAAATATCATCTCGACTTGGAGTATCAAATCGGGTTTTTCTGGTTCTTATTGTTTTAGGTTTTTATTGCATCTAGATCTACTTTTCTGGTAGTTAGATGTGTTGTTTTCATGTTGTATCACTGTTTATTGACACTAAATTACCAACAATCTTAAGAACTTATCGCATTCTAGTGTTGTTAGACTGTAAATTCGCATGCCATGGTAGAAATTTTCTGGAAAAAATACGTAATGTGCATGTAAACCCGTAGGGCGTTCGAACGCTCAACGCACGCGAAGGCATAAATCTGAAAATTGTAAGGACGTTCGAACGCGTCTTCAAACGCAACTCGAACGCAAGCCTTCTGCCTTAGAACGTTCGAACGCGTACTAAATGTAACTCGAACGCAAACTATCTGGAATCATTCCGTTCGAACGCGTTCTCGAACGCTATACGAACGTGAACTCTCTAGAATCATTCCGTTCAAACGCGTTATCAAACGCTACTCGAACGTGAACTCTCTGGAAACACATCGTTCGAACGCGTTGTCAAACACAACACGAACGCACCCACACTGCCAATCTCATTCGAACGTATATACGAACACGACACTAACGATTATTTTAAACTGCAAACTTAAATTAATATTAACTTAGTAAATCATATACTGTAACATATTAATCTTGGTAGTATATATTTAAGTTATTATTAGGTTGTTCAATTATCACAGGCAAACACATAGTGATAAAGTTGAAATTGATTGTGTGTTGCATACTTGGTTGAGAATTTAAAGTATAAACGTACACGAGAAATTACATTCAATCTTGATTGACACTTTTACATATCTACATTGTTTGTACTATTGTATAAAGTGTAGTTCTGAGTTTGAATTGCTAAAAGATCTTATTGAAAAAGTATTTAAAGAATATTCTGTCAAAAAGGCGATATTCGTTTATTCATTTTTCTAAAGAATCTTTAGTTAAAATTCAAGGACTTGTGTTTATTGGAATCACCGTCCAATAGAACAACAAGTGGTTACCTAGTACATCACTTTGAACAAGATCATTCGTTGATCGTTGTGCAATTTATCTTTGTAGACTAATTGACCCATATTGGATTTTCCAGTTATAAACACTACAAGAATTAGACCATTTAGCGTCGAATTATTTCGACGCCATAAGTGAAGGTTTCGACGCAAATGACATTTAGCGTCGAAAAAATTAGACGCAAAAAATGGACGATAAAATGTCGACGAAAATCACTTTTAGCGTCGAAATAATTCAATGCGACGCTAAAAAACAGTATTCTGCGTCCAATTTGTTTCGACGCTAAAAGTAAATTGTCCGACGCTATTTGTATATTTGGCGACGAAATAATTCGACGAAAAATTCAAACTTTTAGCGTCGAAAAGTGTCGACGCTAAAGTATATTAAAAAAGTATTATATGTAAGCTTACAGCGACCATTTTTGTTACTATTAGCGTCGAAATAGTCGACGCTAAAAGTTTGAATTTTTGTGTTGAAACTTGTCGAAACTAACGTATATTAAAAAAATATTATATGTACGCTTACATCAGCCATTTTTTATTATTAGCGTCGAAATATTCGACGCTAAAAGTAAAAAATTAGTAATTTACTTATTTTTTGGTTAAAATATTTAATTTAGTTGAAAAAAATGTAATTAATAACAAAATGACGAAATATTATATTGAAATTTGTTTTAGAAAAAAGAAATATTATATTAAATCTATTTGTTCAAAATGTTTATACAAAACCAAATATAAAATTAATTGCTACTGTGATGGGGGGACGCTCGAGCCCGATGCACCATGACTCATTGAGGCCTCGAACATCTGACGGAAAGCCAGCAATTGCTGTTCCAATTGCTCCATCTTCTTCTCGTGGTCCATCATCTTCTTCTCGTGGTCCACCGTGACCTGTTGTAGCTTCTCCTTAGTCTGCTGCAGCTCGTCTTTGGTGGTGACTAACTCGTCTCGAAGAGAGACATTGTCCGAATTACCACTATTTTGCGTGCAGATGACGTTGGCTTCTTACGAGTGCCAAGACCAACGTTGTAAGCTGTCTGATTCTTGAAAACCAATTGCGACAGCTGCTCATCTGGTATGGGGTCGGACCCTGTCTCCTGAGTTTGATGTTGGAGTTCCATCATTTCGTTCTGTTTCAAAAAATAAGTTAATATTAGAATTTGAGAAAAAAAAATTAACATATATATATTAATTATTTTATTTTAAAAAATGAAACTTACATAGCAGCGTTCGGCTTCTTCATTTATCCATCTGTTCCTCATTGTAATGCGTCACACGGAAAAAATCTGGAAATGATTGCACCTCACATGTGCTACTCTGTTATAAACATAAAATAAATTCAATATTATTCAAGATTAGTAAAAAAAATTAACTGTTAAATTTTACGTTATGATATATTTACCTCAGAATGTTCGGCACTATGTTGGATAAATGGCTTCGAACCTCCACGGTGGTTAAAACGCAAGTGACTTCGATTTTCCGCATTTGCGTGACATTTATCCTGTATTTACCAACACTGTAAGTACCGAAAACAAAGATAATTATAAATTTCCGTTTATTTCAAAATTTACCTCGTGTTTTTTGCTAGACCAAAGCTCACATAAGAATGTCCAATCTTGTTCCTCTATAAAATCAGGCTTGTGTTGTGGAGCATTTGAAGGTCCATGTTCGTCGAATATTGGTTTCAGGACTTTTGTTCTATAATCTTTATAATTTTTCCCCATGTGGTAGTCAATATATTGTTGGACATTCACTTGGGTCAGATCGAAGTCGAACCATTCCTACATGAAAATTCGAGTAAAAATAAGTATAAAATAAAAATGTTAAATAAAAAAAATATCGAAAACTTACAAGTAGCGAAGGGAATAGCTGGTTCATTTTCGTCTCCCACGGTATCTTTCTCCAAGATACGTAGTTTTGGGGAGCTTCATATCGAGCTGTAGCTCATATGGCTGTATTAAACGCTGAATGAATTATGTTCCGACTTGAGTGTGTCCATCATCTGATATCTCTATCCGGATACGGCCGTGAGCCTTAACGTACTTAGCCAACCCCATGCCACGGGTGCGTCCTCGACCCTTCACTGTACTGGACTCACCTGTGCTAGCAGAGAAATCACCAGGGCCAGTTGCCCTTGCTGATGTAGATGGAGTCGCGGTAGCCCGTTTGCGATTGCCCGATGCCATCTGCAAAAACCCGTCGCATTAGCGTCATCAAATTCCAAAGTTCTTATACATATACATACATATCCATACAAGTCAATACAACTTAACAAAAGCGCTTATAACATCGAATGCTCACTTTCGTTTTCAAATTCATTCATTCATTTATTCATTTCACATATGCATTCATTATCCATATAATCTACGAGTTCCATCATACACGTACATACACACAGTCACACATACAATCATCATACAACCAACCACGAAGCACATTTAACAACTAATACACACGACTTCTCATGCACACGCATAACCATAACAAACATTCCAAAACACATACTATACTATATGAACTTTCGAATTCCAAAACACATACAAACATTCCAAATTTAGAATGTTCTGGGCAGAACAGCATGTTCGTCGTCCATTTAACAACGTGTCGATCATCATCATTCATCATTCATTAGCGTCAATAATCATCATTCATCAACAATCATCATCAACAATCATCATCATCATCATCATTAATGATTCACTCTTTTAACAATCATCATCATACAAATTCATCATCATACATCAACAACCATAAATCATATCATGCAAATTCATCATCAACTTCAACAATCATCATCATCAACAACCATAAATTATATTGACAACCATCACCATCATCATCATCATCATCAAATTAAAATCAAAAAGTGAGACTTACCTTAAATTCGTTGCTTGCGATGTCTAGAAGCCGAGAATGCAGAAGAAGAGAGTGCCTTGGGCGAATTTTGCTCGTTTGAGCCGAGAAGAAGAGGTCTATGGTTTTAGGGATTTAAACGACATTTAGCGTCAATTTATTTCATTTTAGCGTCTAATACTTCGACGCCAATAAGTAGGCGGTTTATTAAAATTTAAGGTTATTTTCCGGGAAATTTAATTTTCATATTTAGCGTCGAAACACACAATTCGACGCTAAATGTACATTTAGCGTCGAATTAATTTGATTTTAGCGTCGACTATTTCGATGCAAAAAAATGGGCGGCTTATTAAAAATTTAGGGTTATTTTTCTGGGAAATTTAATTTTTATTTAGCGTCGAAATACAATAATCGACGCTAAATGTAAGACATCTAGCGTCGAAATACAATAGTCGACGCCAAATTTCTTACATTTAGCGTCGAAGATTAATCGGCGCTAAATGTAAGACATTTACCGTCGACTTTTGTATTTCGACGCTAGATGTCTTACATTTAGCGTCGATTATTGTATTTCGACGCTAAATGTCTATCATTAAAAATAATAATTAAAAACAAATAAATCATAGTTATACTATTAATCATTACGTTAATATTTCAACCATATCTAAAGAGTAATTAAAATCAACAACCATACATTATAATCCATAAAATTATTCATCAATCACAAAATACTGTAACTTCATAATTAATCACTATTATCGTCGGTATTTGAGGATTCGTGACTGGAATCGAAGTCATCTTCAGTGTCAAATTGTTCTTCACTTGCTACTTCAACGCTCACTTCAGAATGAGGAATTAGCTCAACGTCTGTACTAGCTCGAGTTAATGTGATATTTTCAGAAACGTTGACAGTTGGTCCAAAAAATATCTGTTCATGAACTTCAAAATTGCCGGAGACTTCTTGTGTTTCATCTGATATGTCAACTCTATCTTTCTCCTGCGTGTCCCAAATGGCCCTATGTTGTAACTTTTCTACCACCATCCATCCAGTTCCTAACTTAGGATCAGGTATATATATCACTGAACGTGCTTGCGTACAAAAAATGTATGGATCATTCTTGTACCAAAAACGTTGAACATTAATTGACGTGAGATGATTACTAACTTGAATTCTCATCTTTCTGGCATTTGTGTCAAACCACTTACATTGGAATAGCACAATATGTCGTCTAGGTCGATATATCAACTCAATGACCGATTGCAATACGCCGTAGAAGTCAATTACATCTGAGCTGTGTTCTCCTTGGACTACAATTCCAGAATTTTGAGTCACATGAGTAACATCTCGCTGTTCGAAATGAAATCTAACTCCGTTGACAATACATCCATTATACTCATAAGCCTGCTTTTGAGGCCCATAAGCCAAAGAAACCAACGAGGATTGCCAGTCCAATTGACCATTTTGCACTTGATTAATAATCTGACAGTGAAATATATGTGTTAATATAACAAACTGAAATGTCTAATGTTAGGATCAAAATAAATATAAAGTATTCTAACTTACAGTTGTCTCAAACCATTTAAGAAATTCTTTTTTGTGGGTTTCATCAACATTATGGTCACCATCATATTGTAACATTGTTAGATGTTGCCTACAATAAATTATCACGGTTAATGTATGGAAAAAATACAGTAATGATGCACCAGAAAAACTTATGTTAAATACGGTTGCACTTCATCACAATTACTCAATATAAACCAATGCGCACATTGAACTTCCTGAAGGGTTAGTAATTTGACACCTACTGCCCCAAATGTTCTGTAATTTTGACGGAACACTGTGATCTCTTGGTTATTACTTGCATCTCCATCATAGTTTCGTGGCCGACGATTAAAATGAGTTTCAATATTCTGCATGTACATCGAACAAAATGTTATTGCTTCACTTATTATAACAGCTTCAGCTATCGAACCTTCAGGGCGTGCCTTGTTTTTCACATATTGTTTGTAATCTCCCAAAGCTCTGCAGATATGACAACAAGTTTGCATTAAGACTAAATTCTATGCACATAAAAATGGTTACAAATTTTCTTATATAAAACTGTATATATATATATATATATATATATATACAATACCTCTCAATTGGATACATCCATCTGTAATGGACAAGACCTCCCTTTCTAGCTTCAGCCGGTAAATGCACAGCCAAATGTACCATGACTCAAAGAAAGCAGGTGGCAAAATTCACTCCAGCTTGCATAGGATTATCACGATTCCTCGCTCAAGGTCGTCAATAACAGATGTGTTTAATGTTCTCTGACACAATTGTTTAAAGAAGCCACATAGATCAAGTACGACGTCGCATACATTCGGGGGGAGATAAGTAGACCCGGCCACGGTTCCGGTTCGGAACCGGACCGAACCGGTTGGAACCGGAAGGTTCCGGTTCCAAACGGTTCCGGTTCCGGTTCCAACCGGTTCCGGTTCCGGTTCCAACCGGTTCCGGAACCGAACCGGAATGGGACCGGTTCGGTTGGGGTTCCACCCCAACTAGAACCGGTCCGAACCGGTGGAACGTACGGTTCCACCGGTTCAGACGGTTCCAACCGGAACCGTCGGGTTCCTGTTGGAACCGTAGGGTTCCAACAGGAACCCTACGGCCCCCAACGGCTACTAGCCGTTGGGGGATGCAGGGAGCCGTTTGGCTCCCTGCCAAAAAAAAAAATTAGAAATTTTTTTTTATTATATAAAATAAAAATTACTAATGTACCCCTAATAACGGTAATAAAACGGTTATATTTAGGAGCATTTTTTGTATCAAAAAAATTCTAAAATTCTATAAATATGATTCATTTTTCATAATTTCATCACACCAAATTCTCAACTCTCTCATTTTCTATAATCTCTTATTCTCAATCTTACTTCAATACAATTCTCTTATTTTAGTTGTTAATTTGTTATCATTCGCATCGCGCAATTATTCAAATGGCAAGCTCATCCGAGAACATAATGTCAAATATGCCAACCCAAGAGAGCGGCCCTAGTGTCAGTGCACAATCACAGAGAAGAGAAGTTAAGGCTCGGTCATCCGATATTTTCAAAATTCATTTTAATTTGGAACGCCTAGAAGATGGTTCACAACGAGCAATTTGCAACTATTGTGGGGTTATCTATAAATTTTCTGGTGGATACGGCAATATGATCAAGCACATGGAGAAACATCATCCGGTTGAATTTGGCATTGATACGACGCAGACTCAAATGGCCAGGTACGCATCATCTAGTAGATGTACGAGTAGTGTAGATTTATTTAAATATTCTGATGCAAAAAATAGAGAAGAATTTGCGAAATTAACATGTATGGCACATCTTTCTTTAAGCTTTGGTGAAAAACTTCATTTTATTTTACTAATTACATGCATAATGCTTTAAACCCTGCTGCATGTAGAATGACTCGAAACACAACAAAACGTCATATTTTCAAATTATATAAAGATGGTAAAATTATTTTAAATGAAATATTTAAAGAGATGAAAGGTCGTATTTCTATATGTTCTGATATTTGGAGTGACCATTGGCAAACACACTCATACATGGGTGTGACTTGTCATTGGATTGATGCATCATTTACCATGCAAAAACGACTTATTGCATTTAGAGTTTTTGATTACCAACATACTGCACATAATATTATATAGAATGATGAAGGTAATTTTTGATGAATATGGTTTAGGAGAAAAAATTTTAACAATTGGATTTGATAATGCATCTGCAAATACTGCATCCATCAATGATTTAAAAGAAATATGTCAACCAAATTTAGGGGGTCGATTTTTTCATATTCGTTGTACATGTCATGTCCTAAACTTATGTGTGCAAGACGGTCTAAAATTATTATCTCCTTTCCTTGATCCTATTAAAACGACACTTAACTGTATTTGGTCATATTCTCAAGTTAGGAGGGAATGGACCAAGTTTTGTAAAATAAATGGTATTAAACCGATTAAAATTTCTAGAGATGTTCCAACACGTTGGAATTCTACTTATTTTCTTTTATGTCAAGCACTTCAATACAAAGATGCATGATGTAGTTTTTTTTCTCAACATGTTCAAAATATCACACTTTATCCTAGTCAATGGGATATTTGTGAAAGAATTTTAGATATTTTAAGAGTTTTTAATGATGCTACTTTAGTTTTTAGCGGTGTTTATTATCCCACTGCACATTTATTTCTTCTTGAGAGTTTGAATATTGTTGGCACTCTCGATGACATGTGTTAACAGTGACGACCCTAATGATATTGTTTTGCTCGAAGCCATTACTGTTATGAAGGTAAAATGGTTGAATTATTTTATAGAAATTCCTTTACTTTATCTTATTGCTGCTGTTTTTGATCCTAGATTTAAATTAGAAGGTTTGAATGGTGGTTTACAAGCTTACTATGATTATTTAGGAATAATAAATGATGTTGATATTACGAGCATAATGACGAATTTAAGAAGTGATTTAATTATTTTATTTAATGATTATATTGTAAGATATAACTTAGGAACAGTAGGTCAATCTAGTAGTAGCGAACCGGTAATTCAACCAAGACTTAGCGCAGGGGATCGTTGGTTATTGCAACGAAATAAAAAATCCAGGGATACGACAACAACTAATAACCCTGAATTAGATAATTATTTATCTACAAATTTTGAGTTTTCTAATGAAAGTTTATGCAGTAAAAATTTTAAAATCCTTGAAAGGTGGAACCGGCATCAAAATATATATCATGTTTTATCTATTATTGCTAAAGAGATATTGACAACACCTATTTCCACCGTTGCGGTTGAGCAAGCCTTCAGCTTGAGAGGTAATATATTGGAAGCTAGGCGATCTTCATTACATCCAAGCACTCTAGAAGCAACAGCTTGTGTGGATGATTGGACTCGAGCTAATATGAGACAACAAGAAGATGCCCCCGATGATTTTGAAGATTTGTTCGATAATGCTTCTGCAACAAGTGCAAGCGGAAGCTGCGGAACCGGAGCCGAAGGATCAACTGATAATGATGATTGATAATTGTAAAATTATAATTTACAAAGGGGATATGTCTTAAACTTGTAATGGAACTACGTGAGCTTTGATTCCTCCCACCATTGGAGGATACGTAGGCAACTTAAATTTTAAAAAATTTAAGCTCAAGCTCTTCAATGTAATAATTTTTTTTTTATTTATAAATTTAATCTCATTTTTTTTAATTAATAAATTTTTTTTTTATTTAAGCTTTGACTCCTCACATTTTTTTATTTTAATTAATTAAAAAAAAAGAACCGAACCGAACCGGAACCGAACGGTTCGGTTCCGGTTCGGTTTTAGGTTCCGGTTCCACACTTGTGGAACCGGAAACCGGCCGGTTCGGTTTGGTTCCGAACCGCCGGCCGGGTCTGGAGATAAGGTCGAATGCCAACAGGAAGGAGAATCTCGAGCAGCACATGACAATCGTGACTCTTTAATCCCGTTATTGTATCATCCCTGACCCAACGCCCAATATTGGATGCATAATTATCAGGGAATTTAACCATTTTCAGCCAATCACAGAATGATTTTATCTCTGATTGATTGAGCACATAACTAGCAGGAGGCTTAATAAAACCTTGAGAGGCGACTTGTAAATGCAATTCACTGCGAATTCTAAGATCTTGTAGGTCCAATCTAGCATTTACAGTGTCTTTTGTCTTACCTGGAATATTGAATAGTGTACCCACTAAACTCTCACAAATATTTTTCTCTATATGCATTACATCCAAATTATGTCGCAAACTCAGAGTCCCCCAATATTCTAACTCAAAGAAAATACTCTTTCCTGTCCAATTCAACTATTCAGGTAACCGTTTTCGATTTTTATCTCTATTATTATTATGTTTACCTGGTGTGATGTCTTTGAGATGTTGATGTTGGCAAAGTATGTCAAATGCAGACAATCGACTGGGCTTACTCTGAGGTTCATGTTGCCCGTTAAATAATTTACTCCTCCGCCAAGGATGACTCGAGCTCATCTAAATTAAGCTGCAATTTTCCTACGAGCTCATCTAAATTAAGCTGATTGAGGTCATTACTTTCCTCGATGGCGGTGATTTTGGGTAGGAACTTATCAGGTAGGGATCTCAGGATTTTCCTAACTATCATACTGGTAGGAATAGTCTCACCTAGGTTAAAACTAGAGTTAACAATATCGTTAATCTCAGCATAAAACTCATCAAAGGTCTCATCTTCTTTCATTCTGGCGACCTCAAACCTAGTAGCTAAATCCTGGAGTCTATTATTTTTAACAGACAATGTGCCCTCATGCACAGTCTGCAGGATGTCTCATGCATCCTTGGCTATCTCACACATTGAGATTCTCCTAAACTCAGCAGAACACACAGCACCATGTATGGCATTAACAGCCTTGATGTTCCTATTGCTAGCATCAAATTCATCCTTGGTCCAGGTCAATTTATCTTTAGGGGAAGATACCCCATCAACAACAACAACGGGAGGTTTCCACCCATATTCAACAGTCATCCAGACCCTCTCGTCTAAGGACTTAAGGAACGCTCTCATACGAACTTTCCAATGCAAATATTCTGTGCCATCAAAGAATGGCGGACAATTTAAGGGTTGACTACGCTCCATAGCTAATGGGTCAAGGATCGAGTTCAGGCTCTGATACCAATTGAAAATTCGAGGTTATCCAAAGTTCTGACCCTATGCGGAATTACAAACAATAAGCAGGACAAGTCCTGATACTGCTACTATGGAATTGCAACAGGCAAATTAACAGGCAACCACAATAACAAACAAATAAAAAATGCTGCAAATATAAAAACAATAACGATAAATAAAGCAGCAAATAAAATCAATCACACAAAATTCAACACAATAATTTTGGTGACGAAGTGGAAAACTCGTTAGAGTAAAAAACCACTCCGGGTATATCGGCTACCAGCCCAATCCACTATATCGAGAAAAACTTACAACGATGGTCAAGACCTAAGGTGGCAATTCCACAGACTCAAGTACCTCTATACTGCAAGAACTCAAGGCAACTCCTCAAGCCCGTGACCCACGGTTTTCTTCAGAACCTCTGAAGTCTCTGAGTAGATTGTATCACCTCTGAACGCCGGAACTCCGACTACCAAACTTCCTCCTATAGAACTCTAAATGATTAGGGATTTTGGGTTAGGTTGTGTTGAAGGTTTATCAAAGAATGGATTTCACCATTAACAAAGAAGACATGAGATTCAAAGAGTCTTCAAGGTGAAATCAAAGAGAGTTGAAAGCTTTGAGAGTATTTGGCTCAAGGGAAATATCCTTCAACTGATGAGAATGGCGGCTAAGTGTTATATTTATAGGTAGGGTGAAAACCTAGGGTTTTGCAGGCCAAAAACGCGTCCAGATCGCAGTCGCGTTCGAACGCTTACTAGAACGCTACACGAACGCGCCCTTTCTGTGAAGACTCGTTCGAACGTCAATCGAACGCACAACGAACGTGAACTCTCTGGAATGATCTCGTTCGAACCCAACAAGAACGAGACTCAAACATTGCTCTCTGGAATTCCCGTTCGAACCCAATAAAGAACGTGCCACTAACTCCACACGTTCGAACCCAATTACGAACGCAGCATCAACGCCACTCGTTCGAACACTGCAACGAACGCACCACGAACGCATGTCTGATGCACAGCAGCCAAAACCAGTCCAATTGCACAAAGATCTTCACGACATATTACAACTCAATTGAACTTATTTTGTCACGGACACATGCCAATAAAAATGGAACTCACAGTTTGACTTTTCCTTTTTCCTTTCCTTTCAACTTTCCTTTGAACCAAACAGCATTCTCAAATCCTTTCAATACTTGTTTGATTATATACGTCCACAAATATATTCTTAAGGAAGATGAAAATGAAACTATATATTATGCAATGTTTTCAATCTATGAAGCCTCGGCGAGAGTAATTGTAATTAAAATTATAATTGACTTTGATTTATCAATATAATTTTTTGGTGAAAATTTTATCATTCTCGATCGACTCCCTACCCCAATCTCCTGTCTTCGCCCCTGTCTACAATGCTTTCAAATTTGCATTTTTCAATATTACGTGTGGCTAATTCTTAGAAGACAAAAGGAAAAAATAAATACTGTTTAAAGTGTGAATACAGCAATTGACTTGCAAAGTACAAACGACAACATTTTTGATTAAAAACAATTATCCTGGTTTACAGTTAAACCAAGAGCCAAACACATAAAATTGGTATAACCCTAAATTACCAATACTCACGCACTTGAACTTGAACACCCTCAAATTGTTCCTTGGCCACCCAGAATAGTTTGCTTGAAATTCTTGTTCATCACACTGATGTAAGTGTTGACCCTTCCTTGAACCCCCACGAAAAATGCTTCCAGTACATACCAAATTTGAAAACACAACAGCCCCGATAACGCTTTTGAACGATGATTTAAGTAAATTCCAAATTCTTTAGGTAAATACCAAATTTCTGCGCTTTTAGGTAAAGTTCTTTGAATCTTTTGATTATTTTATCCAGTTTCTTGGTTTGACACTTTTGATTATTTTTTATTAATATTCTGTCTTTTGCTTGAAACTGATAAAATAGGCAAAACTGTGAAAATCAAGTTTAAGACCTGTGAGCTTGCTTAATTTTCTGGTGCAACAGTCATATTTTAGTGTTGATATCTCTTTTTCAAATTATTGACAAATATTTTCAATTTATTCTCTTGTAACTTGGAAAAGTCTCAGTGTCACAGTCACATATTAGAAAATTGTAAAGGAGCTTGTTATGACTTTTCGATCAGCAAGCTTGTGCAAACAACAGACAAGTCCCAAAGTTCTTTGAATCTTTGATTATTTTATCCAGTTTCTTGGTTTGACACTTTTGATTATTTTTTATTAATATTCTGTCTTTTGCTTGAACTGATAAAATAGGCAAAACTGTGAAATTCAAGTTTACTGCTTGAATATATACTGCTTGCTGTCATAATGTTGCAGCTTTGGTAAAATTATATGTGGTATTTGAATATTTTATCACAGTCTATGTTGAAAATGTGTTATGCATTTTGCAGTTGATTTGGAATCATAATGTCATCTAGCATAAATGCAAATTCAGTGGAACGGCGATAATGTCGCAAATGCCCCAACGGTTACCAAAAGTTATGGACTTCTAATACATCAAGGAATCCAAATCGAAAGTTTTGGAAATGCAAAGATTGTTTGGCCTTTGACTGGAATGACGATGATCAATGGGTGGAAGATTGAAATAGTTCGAATCTATATGAAGATTGTAATTTTTTTTAATACAATTATGATATAGTTATGTTATGAAATAAAACGATGTCGTTTTAATTTATGACAATTTTCTGTCATATTGTTTTATAATAAATTATTAAAAAATGGAAAATATAAAACATTATATATATATATATATCATATTATTTATGACATATTTGTAAACACACTTGTCATAATTTCATAACACAAGTCGTTTGTGACATAAAATCATCATCGATTTATGACATATTTCATGACATTATTTTTCTGTCATAAAAAAATGTCATATATTTGTGTTTTTGTAGTAGTGACTTAATGTTTATTAGTGGAAATTTAAGAGTTATAAATTATATTAAGTTAACTATAAAAGTATTCTTAATCTAGGTAAATCAATACTTGCACTAAGGTTTAGTTATTAAAAAAAAAACCTATAAATGGAATAGGTTAAAAGACACGTATAGTTTGAGAAAATGTTAAAAGACTCATATTGCTTGGACGGTCCTAATTAATTTTTTTCATCTATCATATCTATCTACAATATTACGAGTAGCGTATCGTGCAAGTTATCAGCTAATTATATAATAAACGAGAACACATGCTTTGTACGAGCACATCAAAACTAGTCATTGATTACACCATTTTAGTGGTAGATTCTAAGTGAAAATAATCTTTAATGATGTCTAGATTTATTAACTTTGAGTATCAACCATTGGATTTATTTAAATGAATAGATATATTTTAATTTATATATTTTTATCAAAAAAACGAAGTGTTGTTGGAATAAATTAATTGCAAATTGATTTAAAAGTATGATATCAACTTGATATTGTAACAATATATCTATACAATATTGACATGAAATTTATGATACTCATAAATCATGCAAAAATGATAAACCATTTTTTATTTCTAGAAAAATGAACCGTAAATGGTGTCTATCAAACTCGTTTTTATTGCTATTTATTTTTACAAGGAAAAAAATGGTGGGTAGAAACAATAAGCATATACTCTATTTTTGAATTAATTTAAACCTTATCAAGGAAACACATGCCTTGAATTAATGTTTTTCATATGAGCTCTCACTTTCTTATTTATTTTTTCAAACGAGGAACGTTATTTTTAAAAAAATTAAGGATTATATTTTAAAAAATGAAAGAGTTTTTGTTAGAAGAAGACGATGTCATGTATTAAATTGATATTGCAACGTTGTTTCTATACGATAGAATGAATTTTATATTTAAAATATGATATTTATAAATCATGCAAAAAATGATAAACCCATTTTTCTTGGAGAAATCTTAAAAGGGTTAAAATCTTTACGGATATTCCAATTCAATTTTTTTTTTCATTTAGTCTATTTTTATATCAAATGACACAAATATGGCTAAAAAATGAATTAATAAAAAGTTTGCGACTAAAAAAAATAAAATAAATGAAAATGTTGCCAATTTAGGGAGCAAAAAAGAGATTTTTTAAGAATGAAAACCCCTAACTTGAACCATCTCTATATCTACATATATAAAAGTTAAATTTTTAAATTTTCTCACGAGTTGGTGACAATTTATATTAAAATTATAAAATAAATTAATAAATCTATTAAATAAAAATCATAATATAAAAAAATATATATTTAATTTTATAAGAAGTGGTATTATAACAAGAAAACATATTATAGTATCCTATTTAAAATAAAAATAAAATAATATTAACCTAATCTATACAATTAATTTTTTTTATTAAATTATAAAATTAAAATATCTCTACAATTATTTTTATTATTAAAATCGAGATAAGAAACTTTATCAGTAACAACTGCAACTATGAAGAGGAATATTTTATGCAATGATGATTATCAAGAATCGATTACGTAATAGTATATGAGATAATTGGCTTAATACTTGTTTGATTACATACGTCCACAAAGATATTCTTAAGGAAGATGAAAATGAAACTATATATTATGCAATGTTTTCAATCTATGAAGCCTCGGCGAGAGTAATTGTAATTAAAATTGTAATTGACTTTGATTTATCAATATAATTTTTTGGTGAAAATTTTATCATTCTCGATCGACTCCCTACCCCAATCTCCTGGCTTCGCCCCTGTCTACAATGCTTTCAAATTTGCATTTTTCAATATTACGTGTTGCTAATTCTTAGAAGACAAAAGGAAAAAACAAATACTGTTTAAAGTGTGAATACAGCAATTGACTTGCAAAGTACAAAGGACAACATTTTTTTAAAAAAACATTTCCCTTCACGTGTTAGACTAAATAGGTTAAGGCCCACCTGGTGAGCCCAATATTATCATAATTGGGCCTCTCTAAATTAAAGTATAACCCAAAGCAAATAATGAAAAAATTAAAAAGAGCCGTTTACTTTGGAAAGCTGAATCTTAGGTTAAGCAGTATTATATGTAGGGATGGAAAAACGAATCAATGAATTGAATTTGTATCGAATCATAAATGAATCGAAACAAAATGTGATGGATTCGTATTCAATTCGTTTATTAAACGAATCTTACGAATATTCTTTTAGTCATGAAATTATTTAATAAAATAATTTACCACAGTTGATTTACATTAATTCTTCATAAATATGAAATATGTAATTAATATATTTATTAAAAATACTTCATCAAATATCGAAAATATTACTTTTTCTATGATAATTAGCTGTAATTTCTCGAATTTTAATTGAAAAATAACAATAACTAGTAAATAAAAATAATAAAACGAATCAATAAACTTAAATTCGTATTCGATTCGTTTAATAAACGAATCAAATCGAATTGATTCATTTATTAAACGAATCTATTTTTTCAAACCCGTATTCGCTTTAAAGTGAATCGAATCGAACGAATAAACGAATCCCTAATTATATGTTATGTGCATTTTGGGCGTGAAAAATGACAATTTCCCATTTAAAAGATAGGATTATTTGCACTCTAAAAATATCTTTAAATATTCTATTATCATGTACATTTATATGATAAGTTTAAAATTTTGTATTTTATTTTATACATTCTTTAATATATCAAAAAAATCACTATTTAAATCATTTAAATTGATTATTTTTTTTAACTCTACCACTCATTAAAATATTTAGTACACTCAAAAAAATAACTTAAAACACTAATTTTCCAATAAATCTAACTTCTTTATTTTTCGCCGATATTTCAATTACTTGTGTAGGATTGAAATTAGAGCGCGAAATGTCATAACTATAGCCGCTGGTTTAAATTTACTTGTCATGAATTATCCTTAATAGTAATTTTTATCATGAGTATTTTAGTAATAATTAATTTTATTCAAATATATGTATTCAAATAATTTTTTTGAGTACAAATAGTCCCACCCGGCACCCTTATATGAATATTACTAATTGATATTTATATTCTTTAACCTCTTATGTACATGTTAGAAAAAATATTTAAGTTAAATAATTTAAAAATAAATAGAGTTGATTGATTGATACCAAAATATATATTATATTTATTTAAAAAACTTAACCGGCTATAAAAATTATTGAATGTAAAAATACATATATTTGTAGTATTTTACTTAAACAATACTACAAAGTTCATTTATGATATAAATTGTTCAAATTATGATGATCAAGTTTACTATAAAATGATTGATAGTATGAAAAGAAAAAAAAATAATTAAATTTTTATATAAATTCAAATATGAGATCAGATGGTTCTATAAGGCCTATATGGAGCTAGTGATGGGAGCCTTCCGGGTGGGGAGGTTTAGATACTGCTTCGTAGCTTCCTCGTCTTCACGTGTTATTGTGGGTCATAATTAGGAAATGTAAATTATTATATGGATCTAGTCCAAATCTTTATAGGTCTAAAAAATTTGGATATGTGAGATTTCAAGGCCCGCATAAATCTCCAAAAAATATATAAATATAACCTAGATTCAAATTCGAATTCAGATTTTAAAATATAAATATAAAGTAAAAAATCCGGATCAGAATGTATTAATATATGAATCCAAGTTTTTTAAAAAATATGTATGTACATCGAGTATACTCACATCCGGATAAATTTTTTCGGATTCATAAAATCAAATTCTGATTCGATTGTAGCAAGATCCGGATGTAGATTCGAATTTTACCATCCTAATCATAGTGGACGAAAGGAACATATAGAGAAAAAGAAAGCTTGTGGTTTATGAGGTGAAGGAGAAGAGGGTTTTGATGCAACTTTGGAAATTATTTCATCCTCCATTTTCATTAGTTTCTACATCTTCCTCTTAAGGTGATATGAAAGCTTGTTGGGAATTTATAGATAGTAACCAAGAATATTACTTCCCTAAAGTTGTCTAGACGTCGCATTTTAAATGATCGATTTTTTCTATCTATCCCGACTCTATTTTTGAGGGATTTTGAAATTATACCAAATCGATGCTGATTTTTGGATCCTATTATCATTTCAAAACTTAATTTCTTGAGATATTTTTATTTTATTTCGTTTTTTTATTCAAATTGAACCTCTAGAAACCTTATTCCTACCCATTACTCAAACAACATTTCTCTAAAAAAAATTTGTCCAAATTCCATCCAATTTGTCTAAAAATTGGATGCGCCTTGCTATGCTACCAAGTCGGGTCATCTATGAGGCCTTCATTATGCTTTGCTCTTCTGAACATCTTTCCAACTCGGGTCATGATCTTCTATTGGTAACACCTCGGGTCGGACATCAAGTGCAATCCTTTGCTGACCTCCACGGTAGGCCAGATGCCTCAGCCTTGGGCTTGTGCCATAAAATTTGTCATAATTTTACGACACAAGTCGTTGTGACATAAAACCATCATCGATTTATGACATATTTCATGACATTATTTTTCTGTCATAAAAAAGTGTCATATATTCGTGTTTTTGTAGTAGTGACTTAATGTTTATTAGTAGAAATTTAAGAATTATAAGTTATATTAGTTAACTATAAAAGTATTCTTAATCTAGGTAAATCAATACTTGCACTAAGGTTTAGTTATAAAAAAAAACCCTATAAATGGAATAAGTTAAAAGACACGTATAGTTTGAGAAAATGTTAAAAGACTCATATTGCTTGGACGATCCTGATTAATTTTTTTCATCTATCATATTTATCTACAATATTACGAGTAGCGTATCATGCAAGTTATCAACTAATTTATATAATAAACGAGAATACATGCTTTGTACGAGCACATCAAAACTAGTCATTGATTACACCATTTTAGTGGTAGATTCTCAAAGTCAAAATAATCTTTAATGATGTCTAGATTTATTAACTTTGAGTATCAACCATTGGATTTATTTAAATGAATAGATATATTTTAATTTATATATTTTAATCATAAAAATGAAGTGTTGTTGGAATAAATTAATTGCAAATTGATTTAAAAGTATGATATCAACTTGATATTGTAACAATATATCTATACAATATTGACATGAAATTTATGATAAAAAAAAATATGATACTCATAAATCATGCAAAAAATGATAAACCATTTTTTATTTCTAGAAAAATGAACCGTAAATGGTGTCTATCAAACTCGTTTTTATTGCCATTTATTTTTACAAGGAAAAAAATGGTGGGTAGAAACAATAAGCATATACTCTATTTTTGAATTAATTTTAACCTTATCAAGGAAACACATGCCTTGAATTCATGTTTTTCATATGAGCTCTCACTTTCTTATTTATTTTTTCAAACGAGGAACGTTATTTTTAAAAAAATTAAGGATTAAATTTTAAATAATGAAAGAGTTTTTGTTAGAAGAATACGATGTCATGTATTAAATTGATATTGCAACGTTGTTTCTATACGATAGAATGAATTTCATATTTAAAATATGATATTTATAAATCATGCAAAAAATGATAAACCCATTTTTCTTGGAGAAATTCTTAAAAGGGTTAAAATCTTTACGGATATTCCAATTCAATTTTTTTTTTCATTTAGTCTATTTTTATATCAAATGACACAAATATGGCTAAAAAATGAATTAATAAAAAGTTTGCGACTAAAAAAAATAAAATAAATGAAAATGGTGCCAATTTAGGGAGCCAAAAAAGAGATTTTTTAAGAATGAAAACCCCTAACTTGAAACATCTATATATCTACATATATAAAAGTTAATATTTTTAAATTTTCTCACGAGTCGGTGGTGATAATTATTGATGTTAAAAAATACATATATTGTAGTCTTTTATTAAAATACTACAAAGTTCATTTATGATATAATTGTTCAAATTTGATGATCAAGTTTACTATAAAATGATGATAGTATGAAAAGAAAAAAAAAAAATAATTAAATTTTTATATAAAAAAATATGAGATCAGATGGTTCTATAAGGCCTATATGGAGCTAGTGATGGGAGCCTTCCGGGTGGGGAGGTTTAGATACTGCTCGTAGCTCTTTCTCGTCTTCACGTTTATTGTGGGTATAATTAGGAAATGTAAATAATATGGATCTAGTCCAAATCTTTATAGGTCTAAAAAATTTGGATATGTGAGATTTCAAGGCCCGCATAAATCTCCAAAAAATAATAAATATAACCTAGATCAAATTCGAATTCAGATTTTAAAATATAAATATAAAGTAAAAAATCCGGATCAGAATGTATTAATATATGAATCCAAGTTTTTTAAAAAATATGTATGTACATCGAGTATACTCACATCCGGATAAATTTTTTCGGATTCATAAAATCAAATTCTGATTCGATTGTAGCAAGATCCGGATGTAGATTCGAATTTTACCATCCTAATCATAGTGGACGAAAGGAACATATAGAGAAAAAGAAAGCTTGTGGTTTATGAGGTGAAGGAGAAGAGGGTTTTGATGCAACTTTGGAAATTATTTCATCCTCCATTTTCATTAGTTTCTACATCTTCCTCTTAAGGTGATATGAAAGCTTGTTGGGAATTTATAGATAGTAACCAAGAATATTACTTCCCTAAAGTTGTCTAGACGTCGCATTTTAAATGATCGATTTTTTCTATCTATCCCGGCTCTATTTTTGAGGGATTTTGAAATTATACCAAATCGATGCTGATTTTTGGATCCTATTATCATTTCAAAACTTAATTTCTTGAGATATTTTTATTTTATTTTATTCGTTTTTTTATTCAAATTGAACCTCTAGAACCTTATTCCTACCCATTACTCAAACAACATTTCTCTAAAAAAAATTTGTCCAAATTCCATCCAATTTGTCTAAAAATTGGATGCGCCTTGCTATGCTACCAAGTCGGGTCATCTATGAGGCCTTCATTATGCTTTGCTCTTCTGAACATCTTTCCAACTCGGGTCATGATCTTCTATTGGTAACACCTCGGGTCGGACATCAAGTGCAATCCTTTGCTGACCTCCACGGTAGGCCAGATGCCTCAGCTTCTGGGCTTGTGCCATAAAATTTGTCATAATTTTACGACACAAGTCGTTTGTGACATAAAACCATCATCGATTTATGACATATTTCATGACATTATTTTTCTGTCATAAAGTGTCATATATTCGGTTTTTTTGTAGTAGTGACTTAATGTTTATTAGTAGAAATTTAAGATTATAAGTTATATTAAGTTAACTATAAAAGTATTCTTAATCTAGGTAAATCAATACTTGCACTAAGGTTTAGTTATAAAAAAAAAAAACCCTATAAATGGAATAAGTTAAAAGACACGTATAGTTTGAGAAAATGTTAAAAGACTCATATTGCTTGGACGATCCTGATTAATTTTTTTCATCTATCATATTTATCTACAATATTACGAGTAGCGTATCATGCAAGTTATCAACTAATTTATATAATAAACGAGAATACATGTTTTGTACGAGCACATCAAAACTAGTCATTGATTACACCATTTTAGTGGTAGATTCTCAAAGTCAAAATAATCTTTAATGATGTCTAGATTTATTAACTTTGAGTATCAACCATTGGATTTATTTAAATGAATAGATATATTTTAATTTATATATTTTAATCATAAAAATGAAGTGTTGTTGGAATAAATTAATTGCAAATTGATTTAAAAGTATGATATCAACTTGATATTGTAACAATATATCTATACAATATTGACATGAAATTTATGATAAAAAAAAATATGATACTCATAAATCATGCAAAAATGATAAACCATTTTTTATTTCTAGAAAAATGAACCGTAAATGGTGTCTATCAAACTCGTTTTTATTGCCATTTATTTTTACAAGGAAAAAAATGGTGGGTAGAAACAATAAGCATATACTCTATTTTTGAATTAATTTTAACCTTATCAAGGAAACACATGCCTTGAATTCATGTTTTTCATATGAGCTCTCACTTCTTATTTATTTTTTCAAACGAGGAACGTTATTTTTAAAAAAATTAAGGATTAAATTTTAAATAATGAAAGAGTTTTTGTTAGAAGAATACGATGTCATGTATTAAATTGATATTGCAACGTTGTTTCTATACGATAGAATGAATTTCATATTTAAAATATGATATTTATAATCATGCAAAAAATGATAAACCCATTTTTCTTGGAGAAATTCTTAAAAGGGTTAAAATCTTTACGGATATTCCAATTCATTTTTTTTTTCATTTAGTCTATTTTTATATCAAATGACACAAATATGGCTAAAAAATGAATTAATAAAAAGTTTGCGACAAAAAAAAATAAAATAAATGAAAATGGTGCCAATTTAGGGAGCAAAAAAGAGATTTTTTAAGAATGAAAACCCCTAACTTGAACCATCTATATATCTACATATATAAAAGTTAAATATTTTTAAATTTTCTCACGAGTTGGTGATAATTTTATATTAAAATTATAAAATTAAATTAATAAATCTATTAAATAAAAATCATAATATAATAAAAATATATATTTTAATTTTATAAGAATTGTATTATAACAAGAAAACATATTATAGTATCCTATTAAAATAAAAATAAAATAATATTAACCTAATCTATACAATTAATTTTTTTATATTAAATTATAAAATTAAAATATCTCTACAATTATTTTTTATTATTAAAATAATAAATTATTAATATAAGAAACCTATTACAATATAAAAACTTAATCTACTATTAAAGTAAGAAACTTATTAATTAATTAATTATAAAATTATAAAATTAAACAATAAACCTATTATAATAAGAAAATATATTATAATATCTCATTAAAATTAAAAATATACATGACATGAATCTCTACAATTAACCTCTATAATTAATTTTTTTTATCATTAAATTATAAATTAAAATATATTTATAATTAAATTTTTATTAAATAAAAATACATATTACAATAAAAATATATATTATAATTTTATAAGAACTGTATTATAATAAGAAAACATATTATACATGTATTACAATTAAAAAATACTATTAAATTATAAAATTAAATTAATAAATCTATTAAATAAGGAACCTATTATAACAATAGAACATATTATACTATTTGATTAATTTTTGAATAATATCACAAATAATCTGATAAAGTGTGTGTATATATATGTGTGTAAATTCAATATTTTTAAAGTTTCTCATTGCGTCACATGACACTTAATCTCTACAATTAATTTTTCTTACTACCTGTTATAATAAGAAGATATATTATAATATTCTATTAAAATAATAAAAATATGTGGCACATAATATCTACAAATTGATATTTTTATTATTAAATTATAAATTAAAATAAAAAATCTATTACAATATAAAATATAATCTCATATTAAAATAAGAAACTAAAATAGTAGCTATACCCACAAAACCTAGCCAATTTTTTGGATTCCAAGTATATTATTATTTGTTATTATATTTTGAATTATTTCTATAAGTTTTTTTTTTATTTCATGAATTTTTTATTATTTACTGTACTTCAAGATGAAGACTCTAACTATCAGCTATTGCATAGTGAATTAAAAATATTATTTGAGGATTGAGAGACAAACGAATGAGACATAAAAATTACGTGTAAGTAAATCAATTGTCTCATTTAAATTATTAAGCCGATAATATTTCGAACATTTACAATATCAATATTTAAAATATATGTTCAACTCGCACAAAATGCGGACTCTGGACAAGTTTAAATTAAATTAACTAACTATTTTAAATCTACACACTCATTAAAATAATCAGTGTAGTATACAAAATAACTTAAAACACACATTAAAATGATATTATTTACTTATTATTGTTATTTCTTTCATCGTTTACAAAAGAACAAAAGAAAAAGGGACGTTTCTGGAAAAAATAATCGACAATAATTTATACTCTTGATTAACAAAAATAGTAGACAATAGCTCTTTCAAGTTTGAACACCTCATTGGTCTCCTCTCTCTTTCTATGTTACCTCAAACTCTCCAATTACCTCAAACTCTTTCAAATCCAAGACTCTTTGGGCCTATATATACACACATGATTTATAGTAATTGCATCCATCAAGCCCCAAAAGAAATCATATCACCTTAGAGGAAGCTCCTAAAAACGAATGAAAATGGAGATTGAAATCATTTCCAATGACTGCATCAAGCCCTCTTCTCCAACACCCCATCACCTCAAAACCCCCACAAGCTTTCATTCTTGGACCAATTCGTTCCTCCTTGTTATATTCCCCTCGTCTTCTACTATCCCTTTAACCTAGCCACAAACCATTCCTCATCCAATATTGATTCCATTGTTTCCACAAGATTGCAACTACTAAAACAATCTCTCTCAGAAACCTTATCTGATTTTTACCCATTTGCAGGGAAGATTAAAGACCTTCATTCCATTGACTGCAACGACGAGGGAGTTTATTTTGCAGAGGCACGAGTCAAAAGTCCTCTACATAAATTTCTCAACAACACTGACAGCTCTGTGATAAAAAACTTCCTCCCTGATGGTGCAAAATGGATTACTGAACCAGTTGTTGGAAATTATGTAGCTGGTGTGCAATTAACAACATTTGCTTGTGGTGGAATTGTTGTTGGCATAATCGTTTCACATATGATTGTCGATGCAACAACATTAATCTCGTTTATCAAGAGTTGGGCTGCCATGACTTGTAAGAATAATACTGAACCAGCAATTACATGTCCTAAATTTGATGCTGCATCTTTTTTTCCTCCAAATGATAGGTACCGAAGTGAATTATACTGGTCACCAACTATTTCCTCATCTGTAACACATAGAAAATGCGGTACTGGGAGATTTGTATTTGATGCCTCAGCAATAGCCAACCTCAAGGCCAAGACAGCAAGCTCAAGGGTGCAAAATCCAACACGCTTTGAGGTTGTAACCTCACTATTGTTCAAATGTATCATGCCTGTTTTAAAAGCAAGATCTGATCATGATGATTCTGACAAGCCATTATTACTGAACCATGCAGTAAATTTGCGTCGAAAAGCCACACCACCTTTCTCGGAGTACCAAATGGGGAATTTGGTATGGTTAGCATCTATGTTATGCAAAAATGACCAGGAATTAGAGTTGCATGATTTAGTATGCCAACTGAGGGAATCGACAACAAAAATTAATGGAGATTTTGTGAACGGCCTACTAGGAGATAAGGGGTTGCATAATTTTATTGAAGCAGTCAAACATGAAAGAGAAACAAGTGTTGGTGGAGCAGCAGATGGAATTATTTTTAGCAGTTGGTGTAACATGGGGTTTTATGATATTGATTTTGGATGGGGGAAACCTGCTTGGATGAGCATTTTGGATTTTGTTTCATGGTATTTTGATTTTGATTTGATCATTCTCATGGATACAAGAATGGGAAATGGCATTGAAGCGTGGATGTTTTTGCCTGAGGAAGATTTGGCTAAGCTTTTAGTTGACAAAGAACTTCTTTCATTTGCTACCCTCGATTCAATCTAATGATGTCATTGTTAGACTCCAGGTAATAATAAGATTTCATTTTGTAATCAAATAATAATGCTCCTTTTGTTCCTGTATTAACACTGTGAATGCGACTTTGTGTCCGCAATCACTAACAAGGAGCAACCCAAGCTTTTAATATATTAAATAATACCCTTTTGGTGGAGGACGTGGTTGTCATTGTAATGTATGTTATTAATAAAAATAAAATTATTATTGTTTTTCCATATTATTGAGTAGTTAAATATGTGCCAACACGATCATTTTACAATCAGGGGAAGGCTTTGGTAGTCCAAGGGGGCAGCCGATCCCCCTCAATTTTTTTTTTTTTCCCAACGATTAGTACTAAATAAATAATATAGATGTGACTCTATATTTATAAATTAAAAAATGCCCTTGTGATCCTCTCATTCTTTGTGAATGTGATGATTTATGAATATTTAAGTATAACTTAAATTAATTTGATCATAAATATTTAAAATTAAACCTAATATCAATCCAAATTTATTCGACATAAAATATTAAAATGATCATTAATAGCCCAACCCATTTTTTTTTTTTGTTCGTTTCTAAATTAAACTTAAAGGCTAAATTTATGGTTTGTTTTAAGTGAATAATAGATAATTATGTTACTCATTGCTATGTTCTCTTCAGTGTGTGAGGTACTTGATATTATTATGGATATATATGATTGTACAAGCTCATAACAAAAAGTTGATGCAGAAATTTTGTTGGAGATAATGCATTCCTATGACTATGTGTTCCTAATATGGATGAAGAGTTTGTAGCTCGTAACGCTCAAGGCGTAGAGCAGACAAAATCATAAACTTGTATCATATTGATCGTGTTGAAATTTACTACACTATTATATATTTATGATCTTATGGTACTTGAAAATCAGTTTGAAACTTATATTATTGATATGCGATCAAGTGAAGAGTTCAAAATTGTTGAGGATGTTGCCAGTCTTTCCAAAAAAAAAAAAAAACAAGATAAGAAACTTTATCAGTAACAACTGCAACTATGAATAGAATATTTTATACAATGATGATTATCAAGAATCGATTACGTAATAGTATAGGAGATAATTGGTTTAATACTTGTTTGATCTCTAAATTAAAGTATAACCCAAAGCAAATAATGAAAAAATTAAAAAGAGCCGTTTACTTTGGAATTAAAGCTGAATCTTAGGTTAAGCAGTATTATATTTAGGGATGGAAAAACGAATCAATGAATTGAATTTGTATCGAATCATAAATGAATCGAAACAAAATGTGATGGATTCGTATTCGATTCGTTTATTAAACGAATCTTACGAATATTCTTTTAGTCATGAAATTATTTAATAAAATAATTTACCACACTTGATTTACATTAATTCTTCATAAATATGAAATATGTAATTAATATATTTATTAAAAATACTTCATCAAATATCGAAAATATTACTTTTTCTATGATAATTAGCTATAATTTCTCGAATTTTAATTGAAAAATAACAATAACTAGTAAATAAAAATAATAAAACGAATCAATAAACTTAAATTCGTATTCGATTCGTTTAATAAACGAATCAAATCGAATTGATTCATTTATTAAACGAATCTATTTTTTCAAACCCGTATTCGCTTTAAAGTGAATCGAATCGAACGAATAAACGAATCCCTAATTATATGTTATGTGCATTTTGGGCGTGAAAAATGACAATTTCCCATTTAAAAGATAGGATTATTTGCACTCTAAAAATATCTTTAAATATTCTATTATCATGTACATTTATATGATAAGTTTAAAATTTTGTATTTTATTTTATACATTCTTTAATATATCAAAAAAATCACTATTTAAATCATTTAAATTAATTATTTTTTTAACTCTACACACTCATTAAAATATTTAGTACACTCAAAAAAATAACTTAAAACACTAATTTTCCAATAAATCTAACTTCTTTATTTTTCGCCGATATTTCAATTACTTGTGTAGGATTGAAATTAGAGCGCGAAATGTCATAACTATAGCCGCTGGTTTAAATTTACTTGTCATGAATTATCCTTAATAGTAATTTTTATCATGAGTATTTTAGTAATAATTAATTTTATTCAAATATATGTATTCAAATAATTTTTTTGAGTACAAATAGTCCCACCCGGCACCCTTATATGAATATTACTAATTTGATATTTATATTCTTTAACCTCTTATGTACATGTTAGAAAAAATATTTAAGTTAAATAATTTAAAAATAAATAGAGTTGATTGATTGATACCAAAATATATATTATATTTATTTAAAAAACTTAACCGGCTATAAAAATTATTGAATGTAAAAATACATATATTTGTAGTATTTTACTTAAACAATACTATAAAGTTCATTTATGATATAAATTGTTCAAATTATGATGATCAAGTTTACTATAAAATGATTGATAGTATGAAAAGAAAAAAAAATAATTAAATTTTTTATATAAATTCAAATATGAGATCAGATGGTTCTATAAGGCCTATATGGAGCTAGTGATGGGAGCCTTCCGGGTGGGGAGGTTTAGATACTGCTTCGTAGCTTCCTCGTCTTCACGTGTTATTGTGGGTCATAATTAGGAAAGGTAAATTAATATGGATCTAGTCCAAATCTTTATAGGTCTAAAAAATTTGGATATGTGAGATTTCAAGGCCCGCATAAATCTCCAAAAAATATATAAATATAACCTAGATTCAAATTCGAATTCAGATTTTAAAATATAAATATAAAGTAAAAAATCCGGATCAGAATGTATTAATATATGAATCCAAGTTTTTTAAAAAATATGTATGTACATCGAGTATACTCACATCCGGATAAATTTTTTCGGATTCATAAAATCAAATTCTGATTCGATTGTAGCAAGATCCGGATGTAGATTCGAATTTTACCATCCTAATCATAGTGGACGAAAGGAACATATAGAGAAAAAGAAAGCTTGTGGTTTATGAGGTGAAGGAGAAGAGGGTTTTGATGCAACTTTGGAAATTATTTCATCCTCCATTTTCATTAGTTTCTACATCTTCCTCTTAAGGTGATATGAAAGCTTGTTGGGAATTTATAGATAGTAACCAAGAATATTACTTCCCTAAAGTTGTCTAGACGTCGCATTTTAAATGATCGATTTTTTCTATCTATCCCGGCTCTATTTTTGAGGGATTTTGAAATTATACCAAATCGATGCTGATTTTTGGATCCTATTATCATTTCAAAACTTAATTTCTTGAGATATTTTTATTTTATTTCGTTTTTTTTTTCAAATTGAACCTCTAGAAACCTTATTCCTACCCATTACTCAAACAACATTTCTCTAAAAAAAATTTGTCCAAATTCCATCCAATTTGTCTAAAAATTGGATGCGCCTTGCTATGCTACCAAGTCGGGTCATCTATGAGGCCTTCATTATGCTTTGCTCTTCTGAACATCTTTCCAACTCGGGTCATGATCTTCTATTGGTAACACCTCGGGTCGGACATCAAGTGCAATCCTTTGCTGACCTCCACGGTAGGCCAGATGCCTCAGCTTCTTGGGCTTGTGCCATAAAATTTGTCATAATTTTACGACACAAGTCGTTTGTGACATAAAACCATCATCGATTTATGACATATTTCATGACATTATTTTTCTGTCATAAAAAAGTGTCATATATTCGTGTTTTTGTAGTAGTGACT
Organism: Zanthoxylum bungeanum; assembly: GCA_019454045.1. Lineage (NCBI taxonomy): Eukaryota > Viridiplantae > Streptophyta > Magnoliopsida > Sapindales > Rutaceae > Zanthoxylum > Zanthoxylum bungeanum. The sequence continues at coordinate 823,219 of SKCR01036381.1, forward strand.
TAATGTTTATTAGTAGAAATTTAAGAGTTATAAGTTATATTAAGTTAACTATAAAAGTATTCTTAATCTAGGTAAATCAATACTTGCACTAAGGTTTAGTTATAAAAAAAAAAACCTATAAATGGAATAAGTTAAAAGACACGTATAGTTTGAGAAAATGTTAAAAGACTCATATTGCTTGGACGATCCTGATTAATTTTTTTCATCTATCATATTTATCTACAATATTACGAGTAGCGTATCGTGCAAGTTATCAACTAATTTATATAATAAACGAGAATACATGCTTTGTACGAGCACATCAAAACTAGTCATTGATTACACCATTTTAGTGGTAGATTCTCAAAGTCAAAATAATCTTTAATGATGTCTAGATTTATTAACTTTGAGTATCAACCATTGGATTTATTTAAATGAATAGATATATTTTAATTTATATATTTTAATCATAAAAATGAAGTGTTGTTGGAATAAATTAATTGCAAATTGATTTAAAAGTATGATATCAACTTGATATTGTAACAATATATCTATACAATATTGACATGAAATTTATGATAAAAAAATATGATACTCATAAATCATGCAAAAATGATAAACCATTTTTTATTTCTAGAAAAATGAACCGTAAATGGTGTCTATCAAACTCGTTTTTATTGCCATTTATTTTTACAAGGAAAAAAATGGTGGGTAGAAACAATAAGCATATACTCTATTTTTGAATTAATTTTAACCTTATCAAGGAAACACATGCCTTGAATTCATGTTTTTCATATGAGCTCTCACTTTCTTATTTATTTTTTCAAACGAGGAACGTTATTTTTAAAAAATTAAGGATTAAATTTTAAATAATGAAAGAGTTTTTGTTAGAAGAATACGATGTCTGTATTAAATTGATATTGCAACGTTGTTTCTATACGATAGAATGAATTTCATATTTAAAATATGATATTTATAAATCATGCAAAAAATGATAAACCCATTTTTCTTGGAGAAATTCTTAAAAGGGTTAAAATCTTTACGGATATTCCAATTCAATTTTTTTTTTCATTTAGTCTATTTTTATATCATGACACAATATGGCACACTAAAAAGGCTAGAAAAATGAATTAATAAAAAGTTTGCGACTAAAAAAAATAAAATAAATGAAAATGTTGCCAATTTAGGGAGCAAAAAAGAGATTTTTTAAGAATGAAAACCCCTAACTTGAACCACTCTTATATCTACATATATAAAAGTTAAATATTTTTAATTTTCTCACGAGTTGGTGACAATGTTATATTAAATTATAAAATTAAATTATAAATCTATTAAATAAATCATAATATAAGAAAAATATATATTTTAATTTATAAGAAGTGTTTATAACAAGAAAACATATTATAGTATCCTATTAAATAAAAATAAATAATATTAACCTAATCTTACAATTAATTTTTTTATTAAATTAAAAATTAAAATTCTCTACATTTTTTTATTATTAAAATCGAGATAAGAAACTTTATCAGTAACAACTACTGCAACTATGAAGAGAATATTTTATGCAATGATGATTATCAAGAATCGATTACGTAATAGTATATGAGATAATTGGCTTAATACTTGTTTGATTACATACGTCCACAAAGATATTCTTAAGGAAGATGAAAATGAACTATATTTATGCAATGTTTTCAATCTATGAAGCCTCGGCGAGAGTAATTGTAATTAAAATTGTAATTGACTTTGATTTATCAATATAATTTTTTGGTGAAAATTTTATCATTCTCGATCGATCGACCCCAATCTCCTGGCTTCGCCCCTGTCTACAATGCTTTCAAATTTGCATTTTTCAATATTACGTGTTGCTAATTCTTAGAAGACAAAAGGAAAAAACCAATACTGTTTAAAGTGTGAATACAGCAATTGACTTGCAAAGTACAAAGGACAACATTTTTTTAAAAAAACATTTCCCTTCACGTGTTAGACTAAATAGGTTAAGGCCCACCTGGTGAGCCCAATATTATCATAATTGGGCCTCTCTAAATTAAAGTATAACCCAAAGCAAATAATGAAAAAATTAAAAAGAGCCGTTTACTTTGGAAAGCTGAATCTTAGGTTAAGCAGTATTATATGTAGGGATGGAAAAACGAATCAATAAATTGAATTTGTATCGAATCATAAATGAATCGAAACAAAATGTGATGGATTCGTATTCAATTCGTTTATTAAACGAATCTTACGAATATTCTTTTAGTCATGAAATTATTATAAATAATTTACCACAGTTGATTTACATTAATTCTTCATAACTATGAAATATGTATTAATATATTTATTAAAAATACTTCATCAAATATCGAAAATATACTTTTTCTATGATAATTAGCTGTAATTTCTCGAATTTTAATTGAAAAATAACAATAACTAGTAAATAAAAATAATAAAACGAATCAATAAACTTAAATTCGTATTCGATTCGTTTATAAACGAATCAAATCGAATTGATTCATTTATTAACGAATCTATTTTTTCAAACCCGTATTCGCTTTAAAGTGAATCGAATCGAACGAATAAACGAATCCCTAATTATATGTTATGTGCATTTTGGGCGTGAAAAATGACAATTTCCCATTTAAAAGATAGGATTATTTGCACTCTAAAAATATCTTTAAATATTCTATTATCATGTACATTTATATGATAAGTTTAAAATTTTGTATTTTATTTTATACATTCTTTAATATATCAAAAAATCAACTATTTAAATCATTTAAATTGATTATTTTTTTTTTAACTCTACACACTCATTAAAATATTTAGTACACTCAAAAAAATAACTTAAAACACTAATTTTCCAATAAATCTAACTTCTTTATTTTTCGCCGATATTTCAATTACTTGTGTAGGATTGAAATTAGAGCGCGAAATGTCATAACTATAGCCGCTGGTTTAAATTTACTTGTCATGAATTATCCTTAATAGTAATTTTTATCATGAGTATTTTAGTAATAATTAATTTTATTAAAATATATGTATTCAAATAATTTGTTTGAGTACAAATAGTCCCACCCGGCACCCGTATATGAAAATCACTAATTTGATATTTATATTCTTTAAACTCTTATGTACATGTTAGAAAAAATATTTAAGTTAAATAATTTAAAAATAAATAGAGTTGATTGATTGATACCAAAAATTATATTATATTTATTTAAAAAACTTAACCGGCTATAAAAATTATTGAATGTAAAAATACATATATTTGTAGTATTTTACTTAAACATACTACAAAGTTCATTTATGATATAAATTGTTCAAATTATGATGATCAAGTTTACTATAAAATGATTGATAGTATGAAAAGAAAAAAAAATAATTAAATTTTTATATAAATTCAAATATGAGATCAGATGGTTCTATAAGGCCTATATGGAGCTAGTGATGGGAGCCTTCCGGGTGGGGAGGTTTAGATACTGCTTCGTAGCTTCCTCGTCTTCACGTGTTATTGTGGGTCATAATTAGGAAATGTAAATTAATATGGATCTAGTCCAAATCTTTATAGGTCTAAAAAATTTGGATATGAGATTTCAAGGCCCGCATAAATCTCCAAAAAATATATAAATATAACCTAGATTCAAATTCGAATTCAGATTTTAAAATATAAATATAAAGTAAAAAATCCGGATCAGAATGTATTAATATATGAATCCAAGTTTTTTAAAAAATATGTATGTACATCGAGTATACTCACATCCGGATAAATTTTTTCGGATTCATAAAATCAAATTCTGATTCGATTGTAGCAAGATCCGGATGTAGATTCGAATTTTACCATCCTAATCATAGTGGACGAAAGGAACATATAGAGAAAAAGAAAGCTTGTGGTTTATGAGGTGAAGGAGAAGAGGGTTTTGATGCAACTTTGGAAATTATTTCATCCTCCATTTTCATTAGTTTCTACATCTTCCTCTTAAGGTGATATGAAAGCTTGTTGGGAATTTATAGATAGTAACCAAGAATATTACTTCCCTAAAGTTGTCTAGACGTCGCATTTTAAATGATCGATTTTTTCTATCTATCCCGACTCTATTTTTGAGGGATTTTGAAATTATACCAAATCGATGCTGATTTTTGGATCCTATTATCATTTCAAAACTTAATTTCTTGAGATATTTTTTTTTTATTTCGTTTTTTTATTCAAATTGAACCTCTAGAAACCTTATTCCTACCCATTACTCAAACAACATTTCTCTAAAAAAAATTTGTCCAAATTCCATCCAATTTGTCTAAAAATTGGATGCGCCTTGCTATGCTACCAAGTCGGGTCATCTATGAGGCCTTCATTATGCTTTGCTCTTCTGAACATCTTTCCAACTCGGGTCATGATCTTCTATTGGTAACACCTCGGGTCGGACATCAAGTGCAATCCTTTGCTGACCTCCACGGTAGGCCAGATGCCTCAGCTTCTTGGGCTTGTGCCATAAAATTTGTCATAATTTTACGACACAAGTCGTTTGTGACATAAAACCATCATCGATTTATGACATATTTCATGACATTATTTTTCTGTCATAAAAAAGTGTCATATATTCGTGTTTTTGTAGTAGTGACTTAATGTTTATTAGTAGAAATTTAAGAATTATAAGTTATATTAAGTTAACTATAAAAGTATTCTTAATCTAGGTAAATCAATACTTGCACTAAGGTTTAGTTATAAAAAAAAACCCTATAAATGGAATAAGTTAAAAGACACGTATAGTTTGAGAAAATGTTAAAAGACTCATATTGCTTGGACGATCCTGATTAATTTTTTTCATCTATCATATTTATCTACAATATTACGAGTAGCGTATCATGCAAGTTATCAACTAATTTATATAATAAACGAGAATACATGCTTTGTACGAGCACATCAAAACTAGTCATTGATTACACCATTTTAGTGGTAGATTCTCAAAGTCAAAATAATCTTTAATGATGTCTAGATTTATTAACTTTGAGTATCAACCATTGGATTTATTTAAATGAATAGATATATTTTAATTTATATATTTTAATCATAAAAATGAAGTGTTGTTGGAATAAATTAATTGCAAATTGATTTAAAAGTATGATATCAACTTGATATTGTAACAATATATCTATACAATATTGACATGAAATTTATGATAAAAAAAAATATGATACTCTCATAAATCATGCAAAAATGATAAACCATTTTTTATTTCTAGAAAAATGAACCGTAAATGGTGTCTATCAAACTCGTTTTTATTGCCATTTATTTTTACAAGGAAAAAAATGGTGGGTAGAAACAATAAGCATATACTCTATTTTTGAATTAATTTTAACCTTATCAAGGAAACACATGCCTTGAATTCATGTTTTTCATATGAGCTCTCACTTTCTTATTTATTTTTTCAAACGAGGAACGTTATTTTTAAAAAAATTAAGGATTAAATTTTAAATAATGAAAGAGTTTTTGTTAGAAGAATACGATGTCATGTATTAAATTGATATTGCAACGTTGTTTCTATACGATAGAATGAATTTCATATTTAAAATATGATATTTATAAATCATGCAAAAAATGATAAACCCATTTTTCTTGGAGAAATTCTTAAAAGGGTTAAAATCTTTACGGATATTCCAATTCAATTTTTTTTTTCATTTAGTCTATTTTTATATCAAATGACACAAATATGGCTAAAAAATGAATTAATAAAAAGTTTGCGACTAAAAAAAATAAAATAAATGAAAATGGTGCCAATTTAGGGAGCAAAAAAGAGATTTTTTAAGAATGAAAACCCCTAACTTGAACCATCTATATATCTACATATATAAAAGTTAAATATTTTTAAATTTTCTCACGAGTCGGTGATAATTATTGAATGTAAAAATACATATATTTGTAGTATTTTACTTAAACAATACTACAAAGTTCATTTATGATATAAATTGTTCAAATTATGATGATCAAGTTTACTATAAAATGATTGATAGTATGAAAAGAAAAAAAAATAATTAAATTTTTATATAAATTCAAATATGAGATCAGATGGTTCTATAAGGCCTATATGGAGCTAGTGATGGGAGCCTTCCGGGTGGGGAGGTTTAGATACTGCTTCGTAGCTTCCTCGTCTTCACGTGTTATTGTGGGTCATAATTAGGAAATGTAAATTAATATGGATCTAGTCCAAATCTTTATAGGTCTAAAAAATTTGGATATGTGAGATTTCAAGGCCCGCATAAATCTCCAAAAAATATATAAATATAACCTAGATTCAAATTCGAATTCAGATTTTAAAATAAATATAAAGTAAAAAATCCGGATCAGAATGTATTAATATATGAATCCAAGTTTTTTAAAAAATATGTATGTACATCGAGTATACTCACATCCGGATAAATTTTTTCGGATTCATAAAATCAAATTCTGATTCGATTGTAGCAAGATCCGGATGTAGATTCGAATTTTACCATCCTAATCATAGTGGACGAAAGGAACATATAGAGAAAAAGAAAGCTTGTGGTTTATGAGGTGAAGGAGAAGAGGGTTTTGATGCAACTTTGGAAATTATTTCATCCTCCATTTTCATTAGTTTCTACATCTTCCTCTTAAGGTGATATGAAAGCTTGTTGGGAATTTATAGATAGTAACCAAGAATATTACTTCCCTAAAGTTGTCTAGACGTCGCATTTTAAATGATCGATTTTTTCTATCTATCCCGACTCTATTTTTGAGGGATTTTGAAATTATACCAAATCGATGCTGATTTTTGGATCCTATTATCATTTCAAAACTTAATTTCTTGAGATATTTTTATTTTATTTCGTTTTTTTATTCAAATTGAACCTCTAGAAACCTTATTCCTACCCATTACTCAAACAACATTTCTCTAAAAAAAATTTGTCCAAATTCCATCCAATTTGTCTAAAAATTGGATGCGCCTTGCTATGCTACCAAGTCGGGTCATCTATGAGGCCTTCATTATGCTTTGCTCTTCTGAACATCTTTCCAACTCGGGTCATGATCTTCTATTGGTAACACCTCGGGTCGGACATCAAGTGCAATCCTTTGCTGACCTCCACGGTAGGCCAGATGCCTCAGCTTCTTGGGCTTGTGCCATAAAATTTGTCATAATTTTACGACACAAGTCGTTTGTGACATAAAACCATCATCGATTTATGACATATTTCATGACATTATTTTTCTGTCATAAAAAAGTGTCATATATTCGTGTTTTTGTAGTAGTGACTTAATGTTTATTAGTAGAAATTTAAGAATTATAAGTTATATTAAGTTAACTATAAAAGTATTCTTAATCTAGGTAAATCAATACTTGCACTAAGGTTTAGTTATAAAAAAAAACCCTATAAATGGAATAAGTTAAAAGACACGTATAGTTTGAGAAAATGTTAAAAGACTCATATTGCTTGGACGATCCTGATTAATTTTTTTCATCTATCATATTTATCTACAATATTACGAGTAGCGTATCATGCAAGTTATCAACTAATTTATATAATAAACGAGAATACATGCTTTGTACGAGCACATCAAAACTAGTCATTGATTACACCATTTTAGTGGTAGATTCTCAAAGTCAAAATAATCTTTAATGATGTCTAGATTTATTAACTTTGAGTATCAACCATTGGATTTATTTAAATGAATAGATATATTTTAATTTATATATTTTAATCATAAAAATGAAGTGTTGTTGGAATAAATTAATTGCAAATTGATTTAAAAGTATGATATCAACTTGATATTGTAACAATATATCTATACAATATTGACATGAAATTTATGATAAAAAAAAATATGATACTCATAAATCATGCAAAAATGATAAACCATTTTTTATTTCTAGAAAAATGAACCGTAAATGGTGTCTATCAAACTCGTTTTTATTGCCATTTATTTTTACAAGGAAAAAAATGGTGGGTAGAAACAATAAGCATATACTCTATTTTTGAATTAATTTTAACCTTATCAAGGAAACACATGCCTTGAATTCATGTTTTTCATATGAGCTCTCACTTTCTTATTTATTTTTTCAAACGAGGAACGTTATTTTTAAAAAAATTAAGGATTAAATTTTAAATAATGAAAGAGTTTTTGTTAGAAGAATACGATGTCATGTATTAATTGATATTGCAACGTTGTTTCTATACGATAGAATGAATTTCATATTTAAAATATGATATTTATAAATCATGCAAAAAATGATAAACCCATTTTTCTTGGAGAAATTCTTAAAAGGGTTAAAATCTTTACGGATATTCCAATTCAATTTTTTTTTTCATTTAGTCTATTTTTATATCAAATGACACAAATATGGCTAAAAAATGAATTAATAAAAAGTTTGCGACTAAAAAAAATAAAATAAATGAAAATGGTGCCAATTTAGGGAGCAAAAAAGAGATTTTTTAAGAATGAAAACCCCTAACTTGAACCATCTATATATCTACATATATAAAAGTTAAATATTTTTAAATTTTCTCACGAGTCGGTGATAATTTTATATTAAAATTATAAAATTAAATTAATAAATCTATTAAATAAAAATCTCTTAAATTAATAAATTGGGCCTCTCTAAATTAAAGTATAACCCAAAGCAAATAATGAAAAAATTAAAAAGAGCCGTTTACTTTGGAAAGCTGAATCTTAGGTTAAGCAGTATTATATGTAGGGATGGAAAAACGAATCAATGAATTGAATTTGTATCGAATCATAAATGAATCGAAACAAAATGTGATTGATTCGTATTCAATTCGTTTATTAAACGAATCTTACGAATATTCTTTTAGTCATGAAATTATTTAATAAAATAATTTACCACAGTTGATTTACATTAATTCTTCATAAATATGAAATATGTAATTAATATATTTATTAAAAATACTTCATCAAATATCGAAAATATTACTTTTTCTATGATAATTAGCTGTAATTTCTCGAATTTTAATTGAAAAATAACAATAACTAGTAAATAAAAATAATAAAACGAATCAATAAACTTAAATTCGTATTCGATTCGTTTAATAAACGAATCAAATCGAATTGATTCATTTATTAAACGAATCTATTTTTTCAAACCCGTATTCGCTTTAAAGTGAATCGAATCGAACGAATAAACGAATCCCTAATTATATGTTATGTGCATTTTGGGCGTGAAAAATGACAATTTCCCATTTAAAAGATAGGATTATTTGCACTCTAAAAATATCTTTAAATATTCTATTATCATGTACATTTATATGATAAGTTTAAAATTTTGTATTTTATTTTATACATTCTTTAATATATCAAAAAAATCACTATTTAAATCATTTAAATTGATTATTTTTTTTAACTCTACACACTCATTAAAATATTTAGTACACTCAAAAAAATAACTTAAAACACTAATTTTCCAATAAATCTAACTTCTTTATTTTTCGCCGATATTTCAATTACTTGTGTAGGATTGAAATTAGAGCCCGAAATGTCATAACTATAGCCGCTGGTTTAAATTTACTTGTCATGAATTATCCTTAATAGTAATTTTTATCATGAGTATTTTAGTAATAATTAATTTTATTCAAATATATGTATTCAAATAATTTTTTTGAGTACAAATAGTCCCACCCGGCACCCTATATGAATATTACTAATTTGATATTTATATTCTTTAACCTCTTATGTACATGTTAGAAAAAATATTTAAGTTAAATAATTTAAAAATAAATAGAGTTGATTGATTGATACCAAATATATATTATATTTATTTAAAAAACTTAACCGGCTATAAAAATTATTGAATGTAAAAATACATATATTTGTAGTATTTTACTTAAACAATACTACAAAGTTCATTTATGATATAAATTGTTCAAATTATGATGATCAAGTTTACTATAAAATGATTGATAGTATGAAAAGAAAAAAATAATTAAATTTTTATATAAATTCAAATATGAGATCAGATGGTTCTATAAGGCCTATATGGAGCTAGTGATGGGAGCCTTCCGGGTGGGGAGGTTTAGATACTGCTTCGTAGCTTCCTCGTCTTCACGTGTTATTGTGGGTCATAATTAGGAAATGTAAATTAATATGGATCTAGTCCAAATCTTTATAGGTCTAAAAAATTTAGATATGTGAGATTTCAAGGCCCGCATAAATCTCCAAAAAATATATAAATATAACCTAGATTCAAATTCGAATTCAGATTTTAAAATATAAATATAAAGTAAAAAATCCGGATCAGAATGTATTAATATATGAATCCAAGTTTTTTAAAAAATATGTATGTACATCGAGTATACTCACATCCGGATAAATTTTTTCGGATTCATAAAATCAAATTCTGATTCGATTGTAGCAAGATCCGGATGTAGATTCGAATTTTACCATCCTAATCATAGTGGACGAAAGGAACATATAGAGAAAAAGAAAGCTTGTGGTTTATGAGGTGAAGGAGAAGAGGGTTTTGATGCAACTTTGGAAATTATTTCATCCTCCATTTTCATTAGTTTCTACATCTTCCTCTTAAGGTGATATGAAAGCTTGTTGGGAATTTATAGATAGTAACCAAGAATATTACTTCCCTAAAGTTGTCTAGACGTCGCATTTTAAATGATCGATTTTTTCTATCTATCCCGACTCTATTTTTGAGGGATTTTGAAATTATACCAAATCGATGCTGATTTTTGGATCCTATTATCATTTCAAAACTTAATTTCTTGAGATATTTTTATTTTATTTCGTTTTTTTATTCAAATTGAACCTCTAGAAACCTTATTCCTACCCATTACTCAAACAACATTTCTCTAAAAAAAATTTGTCCAAATTCCATCCAATTTGTCTAAAAATTGGATGCGCCTTGCTATGCTACCAAGTCGGGTCATCTATGAGGCCTTCATTATGCTTTGCTCTTCTGAACATCTTTCCAACTCGGGTCATGATCTTCTATTGGTAACACCTCGGGTCGGACATCAAGTGCAATCCTTTGCTGACCTCCACGGTAGGCCAGATGCCTCAACTTCTTGGGCTTGTGCCATAAAATTTGTCATAATTTTACGACACAAGTCGTTTGTGACATAAAACCATCATCGATTTATGACATATTTCATGACATTATTTTTCTGTCATAAAAAAGTGTCATATATTCGTGTTTTTGTAGTAGTGACTTAATGTTTATTAGTAGAAATTTAAGAATTATAAGTTATATTAAGTTAACTATAAAAGTATTCTTAATCTAGGTAAATCAATACTTGCACTAAGGTTTAGTTATAAAAAAAAAAACCCTATAAATGGAATAAGTTAAAAGACACGTATAGTTTGAGAAAATGTTAAAAGACTCATATTGCTTGGACGATCCTGATTAATTTTTTTCATCTATCATATTTATCTACAATATTACGAGTAGCGTATCATGCAAGTTATCAACTAATTTATATAATAAACGAGAATACATGCTTTGTACGAGCACATCAAAACTAGTCATTGATTACACCATTTTAGTGGTAGATTCTCAAAGTCAAAATAATCTTTAATGATGTCTAGATTTATTAACTTTGAGTATCAACCATTGGATTTATTTAAATGAATAGATATATTTTAATTTATATATTTTAATCATAAAAATGAAGTGTTGTTGGAATAAATTAATTGCAAATTGATTTAAAAGTATGATATCAACTTGATATTGTAACAATATATCTATACAATATTGACATGAAATTTATGATAAAAAAAAATATGATACTCATAAATCATGCAAAAATGATAAACCATTTTTTATTTCTAGAAAAATGAACCGTAAATGGTGTCTATCAAACTCGTTTTTATTGCCATTTATTTTTACAAGGAAAAAAATGGTGGGTAGAAACAATAAGCATATACTCTATTTTTGAATTAATTTTAACCTTATCAAGGAAACACATGCCTTGAATTCATGTTTTTCATATGAGCTCTCACTTTCTTATTTATTTTTTCAAACGAGGAAAGTTATTTTTTAAAAAATTAAGGATTAAATTTTAAATAATGAAAGAGTTTTTGTTAGAAGAATACGATGTCATGTATTAAATTGATATTGCAACGTTGTTTCTATACGATAGAATGAATTTCATATTTAAAATATGATATTTATAAATCATGCAAAAAATGATAAACCCATTTTTCTTGGAAATTCTTAAAAGGGTTAAAATCTTTACGGATATTCCAATTCATTTTTTTTTTTCATTTAGTCTATTTTTATATCAAATGACACAAATATGGCTAAAAAATGAATTAATAAAAAGTTTGCGACAAAAAAAAATATAAGAAATAAAATAATATTAACCTAATCTATACAATTAATTTTTTTATATTAAATTATAAAATTAAAATATCTCTACAATTATTTTTTATTATTAAAATAATAAATTATTAATATAAGAAACCTATTACAATATAAAAACTTAATCTACTATTAAAGTAAGAAACTTATTAATTAATTAATTATAAAATTATAAAATTAAACAATAAACCTATTATAATAAGAAAATATATTATAATATCTCATTAAAATTAAAAATATACATGACATGAATCTCTACAATTAACCTCTATAATTAATTTTTTTATCATTAAATTATAAATTAAAATATATTTATAATTAAATTTTTATTAAATAAAAATACATATTACAATAAAAATATATATTATAATTTTATAAGAACTGTATTATAATAAGAAAACATATTATACATGTATTACAATTAAAAAATACTATTAAATTATAAAATTAAATTAATAAATCTATTAAATAAGGAACCTATTATAACAATAGAACATATTATACTATTTGATTAATTTTTGAATAATATCACAAATAATCTGATAAAGTGTGTGTATATATATGTGTGTAAATTCAATATTTTTAAAGTTTCTCATTGCGTCACATGACACTTAATCTCTACAATTAATTTTTCTTACTACCTGTTATAATAAGAAGATATATTATAATATTCTATTAAAATAATAAAAATATGTGGCACATAATATCTACAAATTGATATTTTTATTATTAAATTATAAAATTAAAATAAAAAATCTATTACAATATAAAAATATAATCTCATATTAAAATAAGAAACTAAAATAGTAGCTATACCCACAAAACCTAGCCAATTTTTTGGATTCCAAGTATATTATTATTTGTTATTATATTTTGAATTATTTCTATAAGTTTTTTTTTTTATTTCATGAATTTTTTATTATTTACTGTACTTCAAGATGAAGACTCTAACTATCAGCTATTGCATAGTGAATTAAAAATATTATTTGAGGATTGAGAGACAAACGAATGAGACATAAAAATTACGTGTAAGTAAATCAATTGTCTCATTTAAATTATTAAGCCGATAATATTTCGAACATTTACAATATCAATATTTAAAATATATGTTCAACTCGCACAAAATGCGGACTCTGGACAAGTTTAAATTAAATTAACTAACTATTTTAAATCTACACACTCATTAAAATAATCAGTGTAGTATACAAAATAACTTAAAACACACATTAAAATGATATTATTTACTTATTATTGTTATTTCTTTCATCGTTTACAAAAGAACAAAAGAAAAAAGGACGTTTCTGGAAAAAATAATCGACAATAATTTATACTCTTGATTAACAAAAATAGTAGACAATAGCTCTTTCAAGTTTGAACACCTCATTGGTCTCCTCTCTCTTTCTATGTTACCTCAAACTCTCCAATTACCTCAAACTCTTTCAAATCCAAGACTCTTTGGGCCTATATATACACACATGATTTATAGTAATTGCATCCATCAAGCCCCAAAAGAAATCATATCACCTTAGAGGAAGCTCCTAAAAACGAATGAAAATGGAGATTGAAATCATTTCCAATGACTGCATCAAGCCCTCTTCTCCAACACCCCATCACCTCAAAACCCACAAGCTTTCATTCTTGGACCAATTCGTTCCTCCTTGTTATATTCCCCTCGTCTTCTACTATCCCTTTAACCTAGCCACAAACCATTCCTCATCCAATATTGATTCCATTGTTTCCACAAGATTGCAACTACTAAAACAATCTCTCTCAGAAACCTTATCTGATTTTTACCCATTTGCAGGGAAGATTAAAGACCTTCATTCCATTGACTGCAACGACGAGGGAGTTTATTTTGCAGAGGCACGAGTCAAAAGTCCTCTACATAAATTTCTCAACAACACTGACAGCTCTGTGATAAAAAACTTCCTCCCTGATGGTGCAAAATGGATTACTGAACCAGTTGTTGGAAATTATGTAGCTGGTGTGCAATTAACAACATTTGCTTGTGGTGGAATTGTTGTTGGCATAATCGTTTCACAATATGATTGTCGATGCAACAACATTAATCTCGTTTATCAAGAGTTGGGCTGCCATGACTTGTAAGAATAATACTGAACCAGCAATTACATGTCCTAAATTTGATGCTGCATCTTTTTTTCCTCCAAATGATAGGTACCGAAGTGAATTATACTGGTCACCAACTATTTCCTCATCTGTAACACATAGAAAATGCGGTACTGGGAGATTTGTATTTGATGCCTCAGCAATAGCCAACCTCAAGGCCAAGACAGCAAGCTCAAGGGTGCAAAATCCAACACGCTTTGAGGTTGTAACCTCACTATTGTTCAAATGTATCATGCCTGTTTTAAAAGCAAGATCTGATCATGATGATTCTGACAAGCCATTATTACTGAACCATGCAGTAAATTTGCGTCGAAAAGCCACACCACCTTTCTCGGAGTACCAAATGGGGAATTTGGTATGGTTAGCATCTATGTTATGCAAAAATGACCAGGAATTAGAGTTGCATGATTTAGTATGCCAACTGAGGGAATCGACAACAAAAATAATGGAGATTTTGTGAACGGCCTACTAGGAGATAAGGGGTTGCATAATTTTATTGAAGCAGTCAAACATGAAAGAGAAACAAGTGTTGGTGGAGCAGCAGATGGAATTATTTTTAGCAGTTGGTGTAACATGGGGTTTTATGATATTGATTTTGGATGGGGGAAACCTGCTTGGATGAGCATTTTGGATTTTGTTTCATGGTATTTTGATTTTAATTTGATCATTCTCATGGATACAAGAATGGGAAATGGCATTGAAGCGTGGATGTTTTTGCCTGAGGAAGATTTGGCTAAGCTTTTAGTTGACAAAGAGCTTCTTTCATTTGCTACTCCAGTCTAGATACCCTCGATTCAATCTAATATTGTTGTCATTGTTAGACTCCAGCCTCCAGGTAATAATAAGATTTCATTTTGTAATCAAATAATAATGCTCCTTTTGTTCCTGTATTAATACTGTGAATGCGACTTTGTGTCCGCAATCACTAACAAGGAGCAACCCAAGCTTTGAATATAGATATCCTTTTGGTGGAGGACGTGGTTGTCATTGTAATGTATGTTATTAATAAAAAGAAAATTATTATTGTTTTTCCATATTATCGACTAGTCAAATCTGTGCCAACACGATCATTCTACAATCAGGGAGAAGGCTTTGGTAGTCCAACGGGGCAGCCGATCCCCCTCAAATTTTTTTTTTTCCCAACGATTAGTACTAAATAAATAATATAGATGTGACTCTATATTTATAAATTAAAAAATGCCCTTGTGATCCTCTCATTCTTTGTGAATGTGATGATTTATGAATATTTAAGTATAACTTAAATTAATTTGATCATAAATATTTAAAATTAAACCTAATATCAATCCATATTTATTGGACATAAAAATATTAAAATGATCATTAATAGCCCAACCCATTTTTTTTTGTTCGTTTCTAAAATAAACTTAAAGGCTAAATTTATGGTTTGTTTTAAGTGAATAATAGATAATTATGGTACGTTGATTATATACTCATTTTCCATGTTCTCTTCATTGTGTGAGGTACTTGATATTATTATGGATATATATGATGGTACAAGTTCATAACAAAAAGTTGATGCATAAATTTTGTTGGAGATAATGCATTCCTATATATGACTATGTGTTCCTAATATGGATGAAGAGTTTGTAGCTCGTAACGCTCAAGGCGTAGAGCAGACAAAATCATAAACTTGTATCATATTCGTGTTGAAATTTACTACACTATTATAGATTTATGATCTTGTGGTATTTGAAAATCAGTTTGAAACTTATATTATTGATATGTGATCAAGTGAAGAGTTCAAAGTTGTTGAGGATATTGTCGATCTTTCAAAAAAAAAAAATCGAGATAAGAAACTTTATCAGTAACAACTGCAACTATGAAGAGAATATTTTATGCAATGATGATTATCAAGAATCGATTACGTAATAGTATATGAGATAATTGGCTTAATACTTGTTTGATTACATACGTCCACAAAGATATTCTTAAGGAAGATGAAAATGAAACTATATATTATGCAATGTTTTCAATCTATGAAGCCTCGGCGAGAGTAATTGTAATTAAAATTGTAATTGACTTTGATTTATCAATATAATTTTTTGGTGAAAATTTTATCATTCTCGATCGACTCCCTACCCCAATCTCCTGGCTTCGCCCCTGTCTACAATGCTTTCAAATTTGCATTTTTCAATATTACGTGTTGCTAATTCTTAGAAGACAAAAGGAAAAAACAAATACTGTTTAAAGTGTGAATACAGCAATTGACTTGCAAAGTACAAACGACAACATTTTTGATTAAAAACAATTATCCTGGTTTACAGTTAAACCAAGAGCCAAACACATAAAATTGGTATAACCCTAAATTACCAATACTCACGCACTTGAACTTGAACCCCTCAAATTGTTCCTTGGCCACCCAGAATAGTTTGCTTGAAATTCTTGTTCATCACACTGATGTAAGTGTTGACCCTTCCTTGAACCCCCACGAAAAATGCTTCCAGTACATACCAAATTTGAAAACACAACAGCCCCGATAACGCTTTTGAACGATGATTTAAGTAAATTCCAAATTTCTTTAGGTAAATACCAAATTTCTGCGCTTTTAGGTAAAGTTCTTTGAATCTTTTGATTATTTTATCCAGTTTCTTGGTTTGACACTTTTGATTATTTTTTATTAATATTCTGTCTTTTGCTTGAAACTGATAAAATAGGCAAAACTGTGAAATTCAAGTTTACTGCTTGAATATATACTGCTTGCTGTCATAATGTTGCAGCTTTGGTAAAATTATATGTGGTATTTGAATATTTTATCTCAGTCTATGTTGAAAATGTGTTATGCATTTTGCAGTTGATTTGGAATCATAATGTCATCTAGCATAAATACAAATTCAGTGGAACGGCGATGATGTCGCAAATGCCCCAACGGTTACCAAAAGTTATGGACTTCTAATACATCAAGGAATTCAAATCGAAAGTTTTGGAAATGCAAAGATTGTTTGGCCTTTGACTGGAATGACGATGATCAATAGGTGGAAGATTGAAAGAGCAATGAACTTAATAATGACATTTTACTAGGTGAAATCCGGAAGTTGATTAGAGCTTTCCTGACATTTTACTATACTTATAATATGTTATTTAATTTAAGAACTTTCCTGATAATGTATATTGCTTTAAGCAACACATATCTTATTTTATTTAAGCAGCTTTCTTGACAAAGCCAGCGACACTTTTTTTTTTTCCCAAGAAAACTATCATTTACAAGATCATGATCACACTAATTTATAGTAACAGCCAAGGCACAATATGGTTCATAACAGTAAACCAATCTGAATGATCTTGCTAAACTGCAGCTTCTTCCTTCTATTACCAGCCATTTACAAAACCACATACAAAATAAAGTCTATATCAAAAATCTAGTAATTTTATCATCTTCATTATAGGAGTAGTAATTGCTGAAATCCTCCAAATGAACCAGCCACTACAGAAGTGTCTTGTAATGTGGTGCATATTACAAATGAATCAAACAACCATTACTCGATGTCGTTTGAAAAGCCGCTTCTCCCACAAGCAAATGTCACGTACCTAACATTCCTATCACCCCCTTTTACTTACTTCTCCGCACTACTGGAAACACATTCCGTATTCTTTGTAATAACTAAACATCTCATTAGCATTATCAAAAACCATATTGTCTTTGATTTATTACCATCAATTTCATTAATATTTACATTTACATCCTCATCCTCTTCAAATTCAGTGTTTATTTCTAAATTCTTCATTATCTGTCACCCCCGAACTATAAATGGAGCCTGTATAAAAAATGATAAACATATATTTTTACCAAAGCTGCAACATTATGACAGGAAGCAGTATATATTCATCTTCAGAGGTCTCGTGCACAACCAAATATAAAATGATAGAAGCTTGAAAAAGAATCATTCGTTGCAATTATTATTCATTAAAAATTCATTAAAATCTGACTGTTGCAACAGATAATTAAGCAAGCTCACAGGTCTTAAACTTGAATTTCGCAGTTTTGCCTATTTTATCAGTTCAAGCAAAAGACACAACATTAATAAAAAATAATCAAAAGTGTCAAACCAAGAATCTGGATAAAATAATCAAAAGATTTGTAAATATTTTCAATTTACCTAAAAGCGCAAAAATTTGGTATTTACCTAAAGAAATTTGGAATTTACCTAAATGGTCGTTCAAACGCTTTCTCGAGGCTGTTGTGTTTTCAAATTGGGGCTGTTGCTGGTTTTGGCAATTTAAAGCTATACCAATTGATTCGTAGAGAGCTGATAACATGTACTGAAAGTATTTTTCGTGGGGGTTCAATGAAGGGTCAACACTTACATCAGTGTGATGAACAAGAATTTCAAGCAAACTATTTTGGGTGGCCAAGTAACAATTTGAGGGGTTCAAGTTCAAGTGCGTGAGTATTGGTAATTTAGGGTTATACCAATTTTATGTGTTTGGCTCCTGATTTAAGTGTAAACCAGGATAATTGTTTTTAATCAAAACGATCCGTTCTGCGTTTTTATCGGTAAAAAATGAGGTACGTATATCATTTCTGTTTTTTTAAAAAACATTTCCCTTCACGGGTTAGACTAAAAAGGTTAAGGCCCACCTGGTGAGCCCAATATTATCAAAATTGGGCCTCTCTAAATTAGAGTATAGCCCAAAGCAAATAATGAAAAAATTAAAAAGAGCCGTTTAATTTGGAAAGCGAATCTTAGGTTAAGACCGTATTATATGTAGGGATGGAAAAAGGAATCAATGTATTGAAGTTGTATTGAATTCTAAATGAATCGAATCAAAATATGATAGATTCGTATTCGATTCGTTTATTAAACGAATCTTAATATCATGATTTGTATTCGATTTAACGAATCGAATACTAATATTCTTTTAGTCATGAAATTATTAATAAAATAATTTACCATACTTGATTTACATTAATTCTTCTTAAATATATACATATGAAATATGTAATTAATATATTTATTAAAAATACTTCATCAAATATCGAAAATATAACTTTTTCTATGATAATTAGCTATAATTTCTCGATTTTTAATTGAAAATAATAAGAAGAAATAATAAATAAAAATAATAAAACGAATCAATTAACTTAAATTTGTATTCGATTCGTTTAATAAACAAATCGAATCGAATTGACCAATTTATTAAACGAATCTATATTTTCAAGCCCGTATTCGCTTTAAAGTGAATCGAATCGAATCGAACGAATAAACGAATCCTGACCCAAATTGCCACCCTAATTATATTTTATGTGCATTTTTTGGCGTGAAAAATGACAATTTCCCATTTATTTTTTAACATGAGTGTAAATGTATGCAAAAGATATGATTATTTGCACTCTAAAAATATCTTTAAATATTCTATTATCATGTACATTTATATGATAAGTTTAAAATTTTGTATTTTATTTTATACATTCTTGAATATATCAAAAAAATCACTATTTAAATCATTTAAATTATTTATTTTTTTAACTCTACACACTCATTAAAATATTTAGTACACTCAAAAAAATAACTTAAAACTTTAATTTTCCAATAAATCTAACTTCTTTATTTTTCGCCGATATTTCAATTACTTGTGTAGGTGTGAAATTAGAGCGCGAAATGTCATAACTATAGCCGCTGGTTTAAATTTACTTGTCATGAATTGTCCTTAATAATAATTTTTATCATGAGTATTTTAGTAATAATTAATTTTATTAAAATATATGTATTCAAATAATTTTTTTTGAGTACAAATAATCCCACCCGGCACCCGTATATGAATATTACTAATTTGATATTTATATTCTTTAACCTCTTATGTACATGTTAGAAAAAATATTTAAGTTAAATAATTAAAAAATAAAAAGAGTTGATTGATTGATACCAAAATACATATTATATTTATTTAAAAAACTTAACCGGCTATAAAAATTATTGAATGTAAAAATACATACATTTGTAGAATTTTACTTAAAACAATACTATAAAGTTCATTTATGATATAAATTGTTCAAATTATGATGATCAAGTTTACTATAAAATGATTGATGTAGTAAAAAAAAAAAAAATTAATTTTTTTTATATAAATTCAAATATGAGATCGGATGGTTCTATAAGGCCTATATGGAGGTAGTGATGTGATGGGATCCACCCAGTTGGGGAGGTTCAGATACTGCTTCGTAGCTTCCTCGTCTTCACTTGTTATTGTGGGTCATAATTAGGAAAGGTAAATTAATCTGGATCTAGTCCAAATCTTTATAGGTCTAAAAAATTTGGATATGTGAGATTTCAAGACCCGCATAAATCTCCAAAATATATATAAATATTACCTAAATTCAAATTCGAATTCAGATTTTAAAATATAAATATAAAGTAAAAAATCCGGATCAGAATGTATTAATATATGAATCCAAGTTTTTTCAAAAATATGTATGTACATCGAGTATACTCACATCCGGATAAATTTTTTCGGATTCATAAATCAAATTCTGATTCGATTGTAGCAAGATCCGGATGTAGATTCGAATTTTACCATCCTAATCATAGTGGACGAAAGGAACATAGAGAAAAAGAAAGCTTGTGGTTTATGAGGGTTTTGATGCAACTTTGGAAAATATTTCATCCTCCATTTTCATTAGTTTCTACATCTTCCTCTTAAGGTGATATGAAAGCTCGTTGGGGATTTATAGATAGTAACCAAGAATATAACTTCCCTAAAGTAGTCTAGACGGCGCAATTGAAATTATACCAAATCGACGCTGATCCTCTTATAATTTCAAAACTTAATTTCTTGAGATATTTTTGTTTTGTTTTATTTTTTTTAATCAAATTGAACGTCTAGAAACTTTATTCCTACCCATTACTCAAATAACATTTCTCTAAAAATAATTTGTCCAAATTCCATCGAACCTTAACCCTAATTTCAAAACTCCTAAGCGACCTAAGCTCGAGACTACCGCCCGACTAATGCACATTGCCATTAATATACCCATCCAAAGAATTCAAATTGATATTATATCACATGGGATATGGATATTATCATCTGCTATATTGCCAAGGAAAAGCAGATGACAGCCATGTATCTATCCGGAATTGTTTTGTTTCTTCTTTCATTCCAGAAAATATTGGTGAAATGATAACAAGTGAGGTATACATATAACTGCGCTTCAAGCTAATATTCCAAACAAGTTTTCAGTAGAAATGAAACATATCTTTGATTCGTCCTCCCCACATCTCTCTCCCTACTTCTGCATTTCCTTCCACTTTATCCATGGCAGCAGGAGAGCATTTTTTTGTTCTCCTCCTAATAGCATTTTGTGGTTACGACTTACGAGTTAGTAACAGTCTTGGGTAACATCAGCAAGAAGTTCTAGCCAGGAACAACTGACCGAAATATGCAGAGCAAATCGCTTTTGCAGCCCGTTAAATGCACCCGCACCCACATCCTGGACCATCCAAAGATTCAAAAGCATGAATGCTTCAGTACACATGTCAATACAAACTTTATTTAAAAAGCAGACGATAATGAAGGAGATTGGTACCATTCAGGAAATTAAAAAAACGCAGGAGGTGAGATACATCTGAAGGAATTTTACTGTGATCACTGCAATGAATTGGGGAGAAAAAAATAGCTTAATTATTGATATAAAGATAACAATGTAGCTAAAAAGAGTAATTAAGAGAATTAGTGAATTACCATTTCTAAAGATTTTTGGTGAGACAGAGATGGAACAAAAGTAGCTTGATTTCGGTTCACTGAAACTGAGTGCTCTGAGCATTCACTTCTAACTGAACGGAATAAATCTGATCCCGAGGGAGTGGTGTCTGAAGTTCCCTTGCCGTTCTTATGACTTGATAGCCTGGCATTGACTCCACTGGTTGGATCAGTATAACCAGCTCCTGACTGTCGCCACCAAAACGTAAATAGGCAATTAAAAGCCAATCAATGGAGTGAAAAATAAATATTAATAATTCCAGCATCATATTCATGTTCTAGAAAGTGGCATTGGTGAAGGAAAATGCGGTAGAGCTCGAATGACTTCTCATTCTCCTCAAGAAATGTGCATATACAGGTATGACAATCACCATTTGCAGCAATGCAATTTTTCCTATAAATGAGGTTAAAATTCTTAATTAACCAAGTAGCAATTAGTCAACATTCTTACCACACATCACTAATACATTACTGCTGGTGAAAATAAGTAAGTGGAATCAGGGCATGAGATTGAGCCCAGAGCAGAAACTTAAAGAAGGTATAAATGATCAGCAGCCAAAAGAAAATTTACACCATACTCACATTTGAAAAGTCTTTAATGTGCACAATGATGACTGTAATATCATCTGTCCGGTTTTCATTCTCCAACCACAGTTTGTATGATTCTCCAGCAATGGCAGAACATGCATCACGGGGATCTGTATACTTTGCCGCCTAAACAGATATGAAATAAACTAAGATATAGACTAGGGGCTATGTCAATTTAATATTTTATGAAAGAAACCCTCAAGAGCAAATTATGCATCATGTGGACAAACAGGAAAGTCGGCAGTTGCATAATGCAAATGACATATTTGATGATATAAAAATTATGGAAGATAAGCAAGTTCTAAAGAAAATATGAAATATATACAGTAATATCCACAACAGAAGTAGAACAGCAAGTACAATGGCCAATGTTACTCTTATCAAGTTAAATGCAGCAGGTTGATGCGTACTGCAAAATGATGTAGGATAGAGACAGATGCTCTAAGGTCCAAAACACTCGAAAAAATGAAAATGCATTAACACTGAATGTGCACTGATATGATATGAATAAAAATATATGAGGCAAATATTAGAGTCAAATACATCTGCTCTGATGCACTTAACAAAATGCGTACATGCAGAACTCAGTGCTGGAAGTACGTTTGGAAGCAAACAATAAACTCTAGTTCTAGTCCATAAAAACCATCAACATTCGTGAATATGTGTTATCATCTTGGTAATGTATATGGAATTCATCACAACCACTTTCAAGCAAGACACTGAGAGTGTCAATGTTGAATTGATTATGTTATTATCCCTTTCTGCTATGTAGTAATCAAACTGAATAAAAGTGCTCTCAAATGCTATGGAAGTAAACTTGAAAGCCATAACGTCTTTGAGCATCCGATGTGCCCTAGTCAATGAATGCAAAGAAACTATGGGAGAACTTTATTATGGATTGATTGTTTACCAATAAAAGCAAATTAGCATGCAAATAACAGTTCACTAGCAGACAAGAGTTACGGCTATAAAGACAACTATAGACAACATTATAAAACCATTTAAGTGCTGCTCTTGAATGTTTAAAAACAAAATGGTTTACATTTCTACACTTATAGGAATATAATTTTCCCGTAGCAGAAAAAATGAGCATCAAGCAATTGAAATTTTCACCAAATCAACAATCACAACAATGAAGAAATGATTAGGGATACAGTCAACAAGAAAGGAGATAATCGAAGATCCTTAGTATATCTAAACATTTATCAAGTCTCGTACCATATCAACAACAGCTTGGCTCGAAAGGAACTCAAAAACTCCATCACTGGCAACAACAATGAACAAATGATTAGGCGTAAGCCGAACCACTGACACCTCAGGAACTGCAACCACACCGATTTTCTCAGCAGTACTATCTCCAACGCTTCTAGTAAAAGCAGTTCCTGGATACATGCCATTCTGAACCCATAACCTGGGAGGATCACCTCCTTGACTCTCTTCATCACCCCATGTCTGAATATTTGGGTCCTTAAACCCTTCCACTTGATCAACACTCAGAACCCTAGCCCCACAAATCTTCACTCTCTCGCACTCATCTTTCCTAAATGGTGTTTGATCATGAGACAAGTCCTCAGCAACAATTCTATTCCCATCTTTTACAGCAATCACAGCCCTAGAATCACCCACATTAGCAACATAAATCTTATCCCCAACAACAAGAACTGTAATCGCAGTGGTACCACTCATTGTATCATCAATTTCACTCGAATGCAACTCATTATTTACAGTTAAAAATGCTGAATCATAAGCATTAACAGGATCATCCAACAACATGGGATTATTTGCCAATTTCTCTACTAATCTTTGCTGAACAAAGTTTGAACATTGAGTACCAAATTGACCATGCCCATCAAACACACCAAAGAAATGAACATCTGGGTTACCTTGAACATGCGTTTTGATGCAATAACTATCTTGGTTTTCCTTATCAGGCGAGTCTGGATAGTAACCACGTTGTGTTAAAACAGAGTACTCCAAATTGAAGTTATATGAAGGAACAGAAGCAGACTCTAGTGATGTTTGCGTGAGTAAATGTTTGCCATGGAGACTGTAAATTTCTCGAGGAGAATCAGCAGCTGATGATTTTGGGTACCGACCGCAACACTTCCCATGAACACAACCCATGCCTTTTTAACAAGTGAAATAACAATCGAATTAAAGAGAGAATTCAATTAGCAGAACAGGTGTCAGATAAAATTCTTCAAAGAATTTTTTTTTTAAAAAAAAAAAAGTTGAAAGCAAAAAATTGAACACAAGAAATTTTTGGTGAAAATGGTGAAATGGGTGCTTTTCAATTTCAAGGCTTTGGTGTTTTCATGGTAGTTTCATAAAGAACCTATTTTGGAAAAGACCCAACATGGAGAAAGGTATTACTTTTCAAAGAGAATTTTTCAACCCAATTAGCAAGCGAAGGTAGGATGATGATGGTTCAAAGAACCAAATTAATCAACCCTAGAAGATAAGCAAAAAAGTTTGGCACATTTTGGACTGAACATGAAGCTTCTTGTTTCTTTCTTTTTAATTGATGTGGGATTTTCAAAGAAATTGTGTACCTTTTAAGGGGGGGCACAACACAACACAAAATCAGGGCTCAAAAAAAGAAAAACAAGAAAATGGCAAAAACAAAAACAAAAACAAAAACAAAAAACAAACAAAAAAAAACTCTATAAACAAAATTGGGGCTTGTTTTTCAAGAGAGAAAGGGAAAGATGGGAATGCATGGGAGATGGGTTTGTTATTGTTTTTGTTTTTGTGTTGCAGGAATACCAAAAAAAATAATAATAATAAAGGCTCAGCTTCCAAGGAAACCCACACGAAGACAATAGTAAAATGAACATGTCAGAGATTGCTCAATCAATATCTTATATTAAAAAAATTATATATAAAGGGAGAAAGATTTATTTAGATGTCCATAAGAATTTGATTTGAGAGAGATTCATTAAACAATAAAGATCAATAGTTCAGCTTCATTCACTTTATTGGATATTTGGTAAATTAGATAGAATTGGAGGGTTCTTCTACAAAATTTTGGCCATCTCTTAATTAACAAAGCTTTAATATATATATATTTTTTCTTTTTATTATTTATTACAATTACAAAAAAAAAAAAAAAAAAATCCTTTAACTAAAATAACGTAGACATATGAAAATGACAACTATCATTGCTACAACATAATTTTTAAAATAGAGTAATGATATTCCTACGGTCAAATATACTTACTTTTGTAGATGACGACAACAATAACTGCCGTTTTGATTTAAAATTTGTTATCCCAGCTTCGACATGCTTTCGTTGCCAAACATCCCTGCAAAGTGAACAAATTTTAATTTTTCTCTTCCTTGCTCCAGCAGCACTTCGTTGAACAAACATAATTTTTCTGTGGTCGTGCTCCAGCAACACTTCGTTGAACAAAGCTGGGCGCCGTCTGTCTGCAGCTCGTCAGAGTAAGTTCTAGGGTTTCGTTGAACAAAGCACTTCCTGGCTCCAGTAAGTTCTAGAGTTTCATTTATTACTGAAATTTTGCTTACAAAATAAAATCATTCACTTGTTATAATTGATTTTGTTGAAATTGAACTTTGAACATATACCTTTTCACTTACCCATAAATTATTTTATCTCCCTTCCTTTTCTTTTATCCAATAAATTAAAATTAGAATGCTTGCGAATTAGGTACGATTTAATGTAAAAAGATGTACCTTTTTATCTTAATAATTATATATATAAATAGTTTTATGAATGTGATTATTTGTCTCTATTAAAATTTTGGGTCAGTAATCATACCTCGATCTTAAAGAATAAAAAAAAATGTCTTTTATTAGAACACATTTTCTAGTAATTTTTGATTATTAATTTCGGTCATGCCATCCCACCAAAAACTCTTACATTGCAGGAGATATTGCAAGTTCTAATTATGTTTTAAATTGGATTGATATTCTGTGTAAAGATTTAGGAAAACAAAATTTTGGTTTTGAAAAAAGTTCTTGTAATATTGTTGGGAGTTCAGAGACTGTAGTTGAAAGCATTCGTGATCCAAAAGTTACTCGTGCTAAAGGTCGTCCTCGCACTCGAATGCTGCAGTCAATAAAATTTAAGAACATAGAAAAATAAAACATCATAAATGTATGAGATTACTGTAATATTGTGAAGTGAAATGTGTTTAGTAAAGTAACTGATATGTTATTTGAATTTGCATGCAGATAGAACATAAACCTACCACAGTACCATATGTTCCTGCCACAGTACCATACGAACCTGCCACAACACCATATGTTCATGTCATTGCACCCGATGTTAATGAGGTATGTTTGTAGTTTTGTTATTTGAAATCGATAGGACATTTCTAATTCTGTTTTAGATTGTATATGATTGTCTAATTCATTTGTAATATGTATCACACTACATGACACTTCCGTCATGCCTGAAACATTTGGAGATGCTGATTCATTTGGAGATGATGATTCATTTGGAGGATTTAAGCAATTACTACTCCAATATAAATGCTGATTCATTTGGAGGATTTCCAATGTCTTAGAAGATGTCCAGTTGACTAGAAACAATATGTAATCCACATTATCTACTTCATTTGGAGAATTGGCCATTTTTACTACTCCAATTTTTTGAAATAGAGTTTATATGTAATCCACATTATCTTAAATCAATTCATCAGACTTATATGTTATGTTTGTTTGTTAATTCATTCGTTACTTTGGATGCCATAACGAGTGGCTTTGTTCAAAATATGCTCAAAGATGTGAAAATATGCTCAAAGTATGCTCAAAGATGGCTCAATAAAAACTTTTTTAATAAAATAACATATTATACATTGTCAACAGTTCTCCTTAAATAAAATTACATATTATAAATATGATACATAGTAATAGGAAAATAATTATTTCTGCTGCATATTTTTGAATGAGACTAATCTCTCAATTTCGTAGTTCATCCCTAATGCAACTAATCTCTTGGGTCAACTTCCGAATTTCACCTATTATAAAATCATTATTACTGTCATTGCCTTTCCGATCTTCCGTCCATTGATCATCGACATTCTAGTCAAAGGCCAGATAATCCTTGCATTTCCAAAATTTTCGATTTGGATTCCGTGATGTAGTAGAAGTCAATAACTTTTGGTATCCGTTGGGGCATTTGCGGCAACGTCACAGTTCCACTGAATGTGCACTTGTGCTATATGACATTATGATTACAAATCAACTGCAAAATGCATCATAATAAATATATTATAAACAGAACAATCTTCAAGTAAAGAAGTAACAAAAACTTTTATGTATTGGAACATTTAATATTGATACAAAGTTTGGTGAAGTAATAGCATTAGCAGCTGCACACTGTCCTTTTGAAAAAAGAAAAGCGCAGAAAGATAGTAGAATGTACATGGACATGGTGATGGAAGGACCTTCCTGTTGCACTGTGTCTGTGAGTGAGGTGTGAAAAATTATAGTGGGAAGTGGTCCCTGCTAATATGGGCTACCACTTAATTCAACAATTCTAAAAGAAATACCTTGAATACTTAGTTTGGGTTGTATACATGAACTGGGTCTCAAATCAATAAAGCAGTAGTATTCATCATTTCATATCTCTCACTTGATATCAGAGCTTTAAAGGCTTCTCCAAGCTCATTTATGATCCAAACAACTGGAAATCAAACATTCACATTTCCAAATCCAATCAAACTTGAAGATGCAAATTACCTAAAGTGGAAAACTCAGGTGTTAGCTGCAATTCGTGGCAATGATTGGAGCAACACTTGAAGTTTTATGTCAAACAAATATATAGAAACAAAATGTCTCTTCAACAAAATGTTTCAACAAATTCACTCCATTCTCAGCAATTAAGCACTCAATTTTACTGAATCAGGATACTTCAAAATGTGTGTATGCATATGAACAATCAAGCATCTTTTTACATTAAATCGTACCTAATTCGTAAGCATTCTAGGTTTAATTTATTGGATAAAAGAAAAGGAAAAGAGATAAAATAATTTATGGGCAAGTGAAAAGGTCTGTGTTCAAAGTTCAATTTCAACAAAATCAATTATAACAAGTGAATGATTTTATTTTATAAGCAAAATTTCAGTAATAAACGAAACCCTAGAACTTACTGGAGCAAGGAAGTGCTTTGTTCAACGAAACCCTAGAACTTACTCCGACGAGCTGCAGACAGACGACGCCCAGCTTTGTTCAACGAAGTGCTATGCAAAATTTCAGTAATAAACGAAACCCTAGAACCTTCTGGAGCAAGGAAGTGTTTTGTTCAACGAAACCCTAGAACTTACTCCGACGAGCTACAAACAGACGGCGCCCAGCTTTGTTCAACGAAGTGCCGCTGGAGCACGACCACAGAAAAATTATGTTTGTTCAACGAAATGCTGCTGGATCAAGGAAGAGAAAAATTAAAATTTGTTCACTTTGCAGGGATGTTTGGCAACGAAAGCATGTCAAAGCTGGGATAACAAATTTTAAATCAAAACGACATCTATTGTTGTCGTCCTGTACAAAAGTAAGTATATTTGGCAGTAGGAATATCATTACTCTTTAAAATATTAATGTGTGAAACTGAAAACCTATATATAACATTTATGAGTAATGATACACTCACACACACTTTTACTTAAAGTTTTACTAACTCTCTCACTGTAGCTACAATGATTTACTGTAGATCACTGTAGCTACAGTGAGAGAGTTTGTAAAATTTTAAGTAAAAATGTGTGTGAGTGTATCATTTTTGAACATTTATATGTGCGGGGTGCTTCCCCCTCCTATTTTGTCCTCATATAAATGATTTCTTTACCTCTCAAAATCTATTCTATATGTCTATTTTGTTTGATTAATTAATTAATTTTATTTTTTATTTTATAAATTAATTTTGTTTTTTTTATTTTTGTTAAATTTATATAATTGATTACGTATCTAATACTTCGTACCATAATTGATTACGTATTTTAGCGTCGTACGATAAATGTTCCCACCACCACGTTAGGATGGGTGGTACATGATAATAAGGGTGTAAGAAAACTTACATGAAGTGTCTGCCAATATGAACAATAGCTATTTCTTGACGCTCTTGGTCTCGGACTACATGAGACCTTAATGGCAAGTGAGTATAATAACTTCAAACATTCTCACCAAATGTATGCAATACAAGATTATACCTTGATGCGATGACAATTCATAAACTCATCGAGTCCATCCAAAGTACCTCTAGTGCCAGCAACTCAAAAAAATACAGTAAGTAAAATAGATTGTCTGCCCAGTCGTTTAATGGATAAAGTCGATCATATAAATCCTTATTTTGTTGAATATTTTCAATAAGTTCGTATCGTACTTGAATGTCTGTGATTTCGTTGATATCTGGATTTGTAAGATAATCATGAATGTATTTTTTTCTTAATTAATTGCTCCAAGACATATTGAATAAAAATTAGACTACACGTTTAGCTTATTTGTTTGTGAAAATGACATTGTAAATGCTTTTGATTCTCGTAGTATTTGACAGGTCTTTTAAAATACTAATAATTTCACGAGGTGCGGTGTTGTTGACCATGTCGAAAATAAATTGTTTCTCTATTGGTTTTAGCCTGGACAAATACTCATGGCCATCAATATATTATGCTATTTGATGGTTATGGATAGACCCGGCCAAGGTTCTGATTCGGAACCCTAACCGAAATGGTTGGAACCGGACCGTTTCGGGACTGGAACCGAATTTGTTCAGTTCGGTTAGGGTTCGTCCCTAGCCGAACGGAACGGAACCAGATGGTTCCACAGTTCCAACCGAACCGAACGGTTCCGGTTATAACTGTTTTACCCAATTTCGAGTTTCCTACTGAAAGTTTAGCGGGAGGAATTTTTCAATACTTGACTGGTGGAACCGACATCAAAATGTCTATCATGTATTATCAATTATTAGTAAAGAGGTGCTGACAGTACCTGTTTCCACCGTTGCGATTGAGCAAACCTTTAGCTTATGAGGTACTATTTTGGAAGCGAGACGGTCTTCATTACATCCAATCACTTTAGAAGCAACAACATGTGTGGATGATTGCACCGAGCTTATCTGAGGCAACAAGAAGATGCCCCCGATGACTTTGAAGACTTATTCGACAATGCATCTGCAAGTGCAAGTGGAACGGGAGTTGAAGGATCAACAGACACTGAAACGGAACAAGAGCTGAATGATCAACAGACACTGAAGCGGAACGAAAGCTGAAGGATCAACAGACACTGATAATGATGATGATTGATGAGTAAATAATTATAAATTGTAACGGAGAACTATCTTTAAAATGTAATGAAACTACGTGAGCTTTGATTCTTTTCACCATTGGAGGATACATATGCAACTTAAGTTTTTAAAAATTTAAGTTCAAGCTATTTAATTTTATTTTTAATTTAATGTAATTTAAATTCAAATTCATAATTTTAAATAAATTTTTTAATCTCATTGTTTTAAAAAAATCATTATTAAATTTTTTTTTAAAAAATCTGCAGAGAACCGGAACTGAACTGAACCGTTGGCCGGGTCTAGTTATGGAAACCACAAGTAACCCTTAATCCCCACATAACACCGTCTGAAGGTATTGGTATACATCGCAGCTCAAATGGGCATTCACATTTTTAGTCTCGGTATTTCTTATTATGGATTGCCAATCAACAGGATACCGTGGGCCGTGGCAATTTGTACTTTCCTCATCTTTCACACGTAAGATGACACTTTTGCAGTTTGCCCCTTTTAAATTGGTAAAAATTTTAATCACTACCATAATATCATCTTCCAGACCAACTCTTTTCACCCAATTTATCATATCTTCTCTATTTTCAAAAATCTATATAAAAAATATAACGAAAATGTATAAATAACAAATATGCATAATTTCTCTACTTTCAAAATAAATAACGAATATGCATAAGACAACGATAATAACTAACCCGGTATGTAGTAAATTCAGGTGTATAATCGCGACTATTGTTGGAGATGCTCTCCCCATTTAGAACATCATTCTCACATGATCAATTATCTGAAAATGAACCCAAGTTGTAGCCATACATAATGTTCTACTAATATAATAACTTTATTATAAGAAGAGAGAATGATAGGCTGAAAAGGAAAGAGACAGGTAGATGAGAGAGACTCAAATGATCTTCTAAATGATCTTACCTTCAAACTTACAAACTACCTCTTTATATAAGACATAAAAGCAAATAAAACAAATAAATTTTAATAAAATAAAAGTAGATATAGACACTACTTTACGAAAGCAAATAAGATAAATAACTTTTAATAAAACAAAAATAAAAATAGAATCAGAATCAACACGACTTTTAATAAAGCAAAAATAAATTTCCCTACTTTCAAAATAAATAAATAAATATGCATAAAAAGCATATAAGATTTATTAAACAAATAAACTATATAAACTATAAATATAAAAATATTAAAAGTAAAATAAGAAAAACAATAAGGGGAAATTAACGCATTTCAACCGGTGAGCGGAAAAATAAAAAAGCAAGAAAAGTATTAAAAAATTAATTAAGGAGAAAAATAAAAAAGAAAAGTATTTTAAAAATAAATAAAAGGGAATAGAGAATGAGGTATTGTGGGAAATAAAATTGAAGAGAAAGAATGAATGTGCATAATTAATAATATTAAAATATCGAGACAAAGCGAAAAATCATAATCTCTCCTTATAGGCACATGTCCATAAGACAAAACATAAATCACAAAATATGGATGACGATCAAAACTATACAAGCACTGATATGTTTAATCTGAAAACAACTTATCAAAAAAAAAAAAAAAAACACACGTTACACCCTACAAAAATCCCACAGGATTCTGGAATCCTTATCATTATTATTGCTAAGTGTTATTTGTTCTCATTTTTGTATTGAATGATACTTAAAGATGAATTACTTGAAGTCTTGAAGTGGATTTATATTTGTGTTTGTGAGATTTTATGAATCCATTTTCAATTATATTAAATACACATTAATTGATCAAGTGTTAGAATCCAAAGTTTATAGCCTAATCATTAATTATAATTCAAGTGACCCTCATGTAAGTTTCTATATAAAAATGAAACGATGATATAAATAATTACAAGGCACATGACCATTTATAATTTACTTAATTATATGTCACATCTATTGCAAGCATAAGATTTTTGTAATTTCCTTATTAGTTACAATTTCAAGTAGTACATAAATTATTGTCTATCTTGTGTTGAATTCTTATACTTCTACTCTTTATTTCATCATTGTAAGTATTACAATAAAAGGAAGGGATTAACTACTAGATAATGACATAATTACAAATATTTTAAAATTGAGATCCCTTGATTTTCCCTTCATTTTCTCATCTTGATGGTGTAATCTTATTAGACCTTACTCATTTCCAATAACATCAAGACACGCACTATGTATACATAACTCTCTTTTAACACTTTTTTTTTTGAAATCGTTGGAAACCTCACCGCCAAACTATCATTTCCGGGCTTAAGCGGAGCAGGTAAAACCCCCGGTTGTCTCAGACTCTTACAAGAAACGCATCTCCTTAATCGGAACCCAGAACCTCAATATGAGATCATGAACCCTACACCACCAAGACACGCCCATTATGGACAACTCTCTTAACACAATAAACATTTCACAACTAATGAAGTAAACTGTTATCCACTTCATTTTCAATTGAAACTTTAAAGCCTAGTGAAGCTCAATATCTCACTTTCTTGAAGGTCTTCATCTCATGTCATGCATTATGAAAGCAAATATTGAGTCTTATAGATTGTGTCCTTAACCTATTTTGGAAGTTTCTCTTGGTTTTTAGAATAACAAAGACACCTCATAAAGAAAGTGAAAGAAGATAGTTGTTGAGAGAAGCAACCAAGATGTGTGTGACTTGAGGGTGTCTCCAAGCAATGCAAAATTCCAAAAGTGCTTTTTGGGAAATGCTTCTTTACGTTGGGTTTTTTTTTTCTTCATGGGGACTAATACTAATAGTATGTCTCTCATGACCGTCCCCAAGGGGTGTGGCTTGGTGGTGTAGTGTTGGAAATTAATTGTTGTTAATTATTTGGTGTTGTTAAATAACAACAATTAGTAATAATTCATTTGGAAATTATTAAGTTAATTATTTGATGTTGTTAAATAACAACAATTAGTAATAATTTCATGTTGGAAATTATTAAGTTAATTATGTGGTGTTGTTAAATAACAACAATTAGTAATGATTTCATTACTAAGTAAACAACAAGAATTGTTAATCAAATAATTAAGTAACAACAAGAGTTGTTAAGTGACAACAATTAGTAAAATGTTAAATGGGGAACATATGGTACACCCATGATGGTAACTTTTTGGAAGGGTTAGAAAAGGTCATTATGCATCCTAATAATGTGATTAATAGTAATCAATGCATGTGATTACATAGTGATTTGATTTCCCTCCTATAAATAAGACCATTTGCTTATTGAGTTAAACAATCAATTAAGTTTGATTAAGAGGTCTCTACAAGTTTAAGGTATGCAATTGTGTTGTGATTAACTTAGATTTATTTCAATTAGCATGTAAATAAATCTAGGACTAGTAATACATGTATGGTTAGATCCTAAGAGGACAACATGTATTATATTAGGGATTATGTTCCTAACATTGGTATCAGTAGCTTAAATGCATGTATTCTAGTTGGATTACACAAAAATTGCATGAACAAGCATGAAAAAGGTTGAAAATGCTTCTGGTTTTTGTTTTTCAAAATGATTTTCTTCCAACTTTGGGCCGTAATACTCTATGTAGAAAATTGATAATCGCATGTTCAAATATGTTTTGAAAACTAGGTCATGAGATCTTCATTTGATATATCATTTGCTTAATTGGATTAAAATGAGAAAGATATGGACCCTAGAGTTGGCGAGATGAATATGATTTTACTCAGAAAAACACTCTCAGAAGAGCCGTACTACATGTCATCCGGTATTATAAAGTCAAACGACAAGTCGTCCGATTGTTGTACGACAAGTCGTATGCTAAGAGCTCAAAGGGACGACATGTCGTCCATGTGTCACCCAACCGACAAGTCGGTTACACATATAATTTCAAACCGACATGTCATACAGTCACGGAACACTCGGACGACATGTCGTCTGCGCGTGTAACTGGGCGAGGCCTGCCGGCGCTGAGGGCGCATGGGAGCCCTTGGCCGGCGCGTGGAGGCGCTTGTTGACCACTTCATGTGGCGCGTGTATGGCGGCGTGGACATCTGTGTTGGCCCGTTTGGTCATGTCTGTATGGTTGCTTCGGTAATTCCGATCCGTCATGGTTAAATGTCTAATCCTTTTTTGTATATTGTATTAATCGACCATGATAAATATGTTTTATCATATAAATTTGTGTTTATGATAAATATCTTTGTGATGTTTATTTTAGTCAATGTAACTTTGTGTTTCATTGTATTGATTTTTTCTGTATTTGTTGCAGGAAAATCATGGCGATTATTCGAAGAATTGCAAAAATGATTACGACACCCACAAACCAGGAGATGATATCAGACATGTTGATGGAAATTGATAAATATGGAATGAGTGAAAGCGATGATATGATTTCGCATATCATCACTTTCAATAACATGTTACAGGAGTCTATCTGGGCAGGTAATTGGATAGGACAGCCGAAATAGATTCAGATTACTGAGAAAACACTCTCCCCAAGATATGGCAAAAACAACTTACTCGTATTTGGATATTAGTAAAATGTGAGGAAAAACATGTTCCTTATAATAAAGCCATTGAGAGGTTAGCGTTCAGTATATACGACATAAGGCAAATAATACTATTTTTCCTTCGATGTCCCTGAAACGTTGTAAGGATCCTAAATTTGCTATAGGTTTTCCATGGCTGTCCAAGATCAATTACGAGTTACCCAAAGAGTTTGAGGATTCGTATCCAAAAACATATGAGTTGGGACTCTACACTGGGAAAATTATTATTGTAAAATATTGATTTCTTTCATGTTATTTCTGTGTGTAATGATGTGTTTTTTACGGCATGTAAATATTGTATTATATGTATGAATGTTTCATGTTGAATTTAATTTATGTAATTAAATCAATGATTGTCATGTACAATAATCGCATGATTAAGATGTTCTAAGAATTTACGTAATTTTTAGAAAATGATTTTACATGATTGATTATGTTGATAATATTTTTACATTGGGTAATTGGATGATGATTGGACACATAGTGGCTTTTGACTCCAAACCCATTGAAGATTTTATTAAACATAATTGTTTCATGATAAAATAAATAAAAGTATTAACATTTGTGCATGAATGTCTGTAGAAACTTGTGTTTTTTATATGGCTTCCGCAACAAAGAACATTATTGCTGAACTCAACAAGGGTGAGACTGAATGGCGATAATTATGAAATTTGGAACATGAAAATCCATATGTGCTAGAAGAACAAGAGGTTCTTGAAACTTTGAAAATGAGCATGGTGAACCTGAACAGGGCACTACGGCCCAACACAAGCGAGACCGAGAGGCTTATGAGGCCTGGAAGAAAAAGAATTCCATTGCCCGCATTACGTTGCTGAGCAGTATGGATAATGACCTAATGAAAGAGTTCAGGAAATATGACATGGCTAAGGACATGTGGTCCACACTAGCTGAAAAGTTTGGTAGTACCTCAATAACCAAACTCAGGTCACTGACAATCAAGTTTGACACATACAAGAAACGCCCTGAGTTTACTATGTCAAAACACTTGAGGCAAATGTCAAACTGATTACTGAACTGGCAGATGTTGGACATGTTCTTACAGATGAACAGAAAGTCCAAGCGGTCATTCGTTCTCTTCCAATAGCTGGGAGCATATGAAAATGCATTTGACCCACTGGACTTAGGACGAAGAAGATTGAAGATATAAGTGAAACGATTGCGCTAAGTCAAGATAGAAGTCTGATAGATAGGAAGACAAATACAGACTCACACCTGGGGGTTTCAAAAAGAAAAGAAAATTTCATGGTGTGGGTTTCCAGTTCGGAAAAGAACAAAATTCTTCTAAGCCAGAAAAAAAACAGAAAACCAACCAATCATCATGGGAAATGAAAACGTCCTACCAAAAAGAAAAACATGGCAAAGGTTAAATGTTTTAATTGTGGTAAGAAAGGTCATTTTGCTCGTGACTGCACTGAGCCTAAAAAGGTGAATACCTTTCGTGCATATTAAATGAAATATGTGTTTCAAGTTCAATCTTTCTAACTGAATCTAATCCTTTGTGGACTGTAGACTCAGGAGCCACAGACCATGTAGCGAAGGATAGAGATGCCTTCGTGGAATTTCGGCGAATTTCACCTGGGGTGAAGTGGATATATGTTGGCAACAACTCACGGGTTGAAGTCAAAGGCATAGGAACATGCAAGTTAGTCATGCATGGTGGAAAAACTTTACTACTACATGATGTATTGTTTGCTCCACAAATTCGTCGAAATTTAGTATCTGTGTTGGTTTTGGTTAATTTAGGTTTCAATTTGAACTTCCATATAATTTGGTGTTGATTTGTACTTAGGTACAATACACTATGGTTCTGGTTATTTTCTTGATGGTTTTATGTATTGAATGTTGAGTGTTTCAATCACAATTCCAGTTTTTCATTTGTTACTTCAACTGTCAGAGATGATAGTGATGTAACTGTGTGGCATGCTAGACTTTGCCACATTGGCCAGCAAAGAATGAACAGATTAGCCAAAGAAGGCTTTCTGGGAAATATTGAGAAGGTAGAATTGTCAACCTGTGATATTGTTTGGCAGGAAAAACTGCGAGAAAACCATTTGGAAAAGGGACTAGAGCAGAATTTCCATTACAATTAATTCATTCAGATATCTGTGGTCCAATGAATGTCAGGGCAAGGCATGGAGCATCTTATTTCATACTCATTATAGATGATTTTACTCGCTTTGGTTATGTCTATTTGATTGCTCATAAATCCGAAGCAGTTAGAATGTTTCAAGAAATTTATGAATTGACAGAAAATCAATTGGACAATAAAAATTAAAGCACTACGCACTGACCGTGGTCGTGAGTACTTATCTGATCAGTTCAGAGAATTATGTGATGAAAAAGGAATTAGTCGTCAGTTGACTACTTCTGCTACTCCTCAACAAAATGGTGTTGCGGAAAGAAGAAATAGAACTCTTCTTGAAATGGTTAGGTCTATGATGGCACAAAAAAATTTGCCAATAACCTATTGGGGTGATGCATTATTAACTGCCACATATGTACTTAACCGAGTGCCATCTAAATCTGTGTCCACCACACCATATGAGTTATGGACAGGTCGTAAACCAGATATTCACTTTCTAAAACCTTGGGGTTGTGCGGCTTATGTTCATGTGCGTTCTCACGAACATGGAAAGTTAGGCCAAGAGGAAAAAATAGTATCTTCATAAGATATTCTGAACAATCAAAATGATATGTTTGCATAGGTGAACATGAAAGTGGAGGCGTGACAGAATTTGAATCACGAGATATCACATTTTTAGAAAATGATTTTCCTAAGCAGGGAGAGATAGGTCAAGATTTATCTCTATATGAACTCAAGATCACATGGATCACATGATTGGTGAACACTCGGGTTTACCTAATTCAAGTGGGAGTGATGAGAGAAATTTGAGAAAACATGATGAATCTGTTTCACATGAATCTCAAAATGATGAATTAGTTTCACACGAGTCTCATTACGTGATCCGAGTGGGAGTGATGTACATAATCCTAGTGGGAGCAATGTGCACGATCCAAATGGGAATAATATCGAAAGTGAGAATCAGTTCCACCACTAGAATCCCAATTGCGACCGTAATCGTATAGGCATTCCTCGACGTCGTTTCGATATCGAAGGAGAACCTTTATGATTCTACCTCAAGATGATGAAGAACCTAGAAACATAAGAGAGGCTTTTCAGTGTCCTGCTAAGAAAAAATGGATGAAAGCAATGAAGAAGAGATGGAGTCAATGAGGTCCAACCAAGTTTGGGAATTGGTTGATTTACCCAAGGACGTAAAGCTGTTAAGAGCAAATGGGTTCTTAAAATAAAGCGTAATGCCGATGGCAATATCGAAAGATATAAAGCACGCTTGTGGCAAAAGGGTATACGCAACAGGAAGGAATTGACTACGAAGAGACTTTTTCACCTGTTGTAAGGTTTACCTTAATTCGCTTGATTCTGGCTATAGTAGCAAGTATGGATCTAGAATTACATCAAATGGATGTAAATACATCTTTTTCTCAAGAATGAGAGAACTTGATGAAGAAATCTACATGGAACAACCAGTAGGTTTCATAAAAGAAAATGAAAAGGAGAAAGTAGTAGACTTTTAAAGTCTATTATATGGTCTCAAGCAATCGTCTAGACAATGGTATACGATTCCACAATACAATCATTTCGAATGATTTCACAATGATAGATGAGGATCATTGTGTGTACACCAAGAGAGATAAAGATAAGTTCATTATCTTATCTTTGTACGTGGATGATATACTTATAGCCGGAAATGATAAGGAGTTTGTAAAACACATTAAAGAATGGTTATCATCTAACTTCGAGATGAAAGATATGGGTGAAGCTGCATATATTCTTGGGGTTAAGATCTCAAGAAATCGTTCAAAGAATTTATTATCTCTTTCACAAGAGTCATATATAAAGAAAATTCTTGAACGCTTCCAAATGCAGGCTTGCAAACCCATTGATACTCCTATCACGAAAAATGAAGCTTTAAGTCGTAGATTGTGTCCTGAAACTCCACAGGAAAAGGAACAAATGAAGAAAGTTCCTTATGCAAATGCAGTTGGAAGTTTAATGTACGCAATGTTGTGTACTAGACCTGATATCTGTTTCGCTGTTGAATGGTAAGTAGATACCAATCCAATCCATGACTAGCACATTGGAAAGCATTTAAAAGAATATTTAGGTATCTGAGAGGGACAGCTGATTACTCATTGTGTTATCAAGGAAATGATCTGCAATTGAGA
This sequence comes from Zanthoxylum bungeanum, assembly GCA_019454045.1. NCBI lineage: Eukaryota > Viridiplantae > Streptophyta > Magnoliopsida > Sapindales > Rutaceae > Zanthoxylum > Zanthoxylum bungeanum. The sequence continues at coordinate 862,996 of SKCR01036381.1, forward strand.
GGCTATACTGATGCTGACTGGGGAGGAGATTTAGATGAAAGAAAATCTACCTCCGGTTTTGTTTTCTTGCTAAACATTGTGCCATTTCATGGAGCAGTAAGAAACAGTCTTGTATAGCCTTATCCACAATGGAGGCTGAATTTGTGGCATTTTCATCAGCAGTACAAGAGGCTGTGTGGTTGAAAAGGTTCTTGGATCATTTGGGTATGTCAAATGAAGCTTCTGGTCCAGTATTAGTTAACTGTGATAGTGAAGCAGCGATAGCCTACACAAAAGACCCAAAATTTCATTGTAAAACGAAACATATAGATACCAAATATAACTTTGTGAAAGACATAGTTGCACGAGAAGAGGTAAACATGAAGTACATTTCTACGCAAGAAATGGTAGCAGATCCATTGACCAAGCCTGTTCCTAGAGATGTCTTTGTTAGACATGTAAAAACTCAGAGATTGCGTAGATGTTAATGTGCTTACATATTATGATATGTATTTTTCCCAAATAATGTTTACTAATGTTAATACTCATTGATATTTGTGTTCAATGCTTACATGTTATTATGTTGATACATGTTTAAACAAATATACTAGTAGTTAGTATGAGAAGTATGTCGGACAAGAGAATGATTGGCCCTCTCACACGGGCAATCGCCTCCATTACTTTGTGTTAATGAGAGATAAGACAAATTTTTAAGCTAATTATCTGAAGTGATAATTTAGAGAGCTCAAGCTTGAAAATTAAGTAATGTCGCTATGAGGTCACTTTCTCTGTGATATGACCTAAGGTGAATAAGTTCGTTTCACCTTACTTGTCTTAATGTCAGTTATGAGTTAGACATTGTGTTTGTCTGAACTATAATCTGTACGGTATTTTATGAGACATGCGCTTCATGGGAAATGAGAGAATACCGTAGCACATGTTTTCATACCATGTGTACATTTGTGACAATTGAGGGTAATACAAGTAAAGATCTCAGTCTTGATATTGTGTGACCCTTGAGATTATTTAAATCTCACATTGTACCCTTTAGACTCTTGTCTGCTTCTTAAAACTTAGATTTGATGATCGCTATCTTGGAGTGTTGCTGAAAGATCATGAGAGATTCGATCTGAAAGAACATCTCTGGAAAAGCGAATTGAATCAAAGTTGAGAGATTCGAGAAATGAGAAAGATCATTATATGAGTAATATCACATTAGCTTGTATTCACTGGTCGACCAATTATGTTATTCTATGTGATCAAACATGATTGTGAATACAAAATAAATATTACATTCGAAAAGAGATCGAGAAAGATTTAATGTGAAAATGATCGAGGATACTGCATACATAATCCACTATGGTTCTATCCATTTTTCGAGCGGCTATATATTCCTAACAGATGTATAGCAAGTGAGCTCTCGAAGTATGCTGGTCGCACGGCACAATTGCAAAGTATGAATTATTCTTGTAGAGATAATAAAAATTGTTGATCCCATCATGTGTGAGTGGGAGATGTTGGAAATTAATTGTTGTTAATTATTTGGTGTTGTTAAATAACAACAATTAGTAATAATTTCATTTGGAAATTATTAAGTTAATTATTTGATGTTGTTAAATAACAACAATTAGTAATAATTTCATGTTGGAAATTATTAAGTTAATTATGTGGTGTTGTTAAATAACAACAATTAGTAATGATTTCATTACTAAGTAAACAACAAGAATTGTTAATCAAATAATTAAGTAACAACAAGAGTTGTTAAGTGACAACAATTAGTAAAATGTTAAATGGGGAACATATGGTACACCCATGATGGTAACATTTTTGGAAGGGTTAGAAAAGGTCATTATGCATCCTAATAATGTGATTAATAGTAATCAATGCATGTGATTACATATTGATTTGATTTCCCTCCTATAAATAAGACCATTTGCTTATTGAGTTAAGCAATCAATTAAGTTTGATTAAGAGGTCTCTACAAGTTTAAGGTATGCAATTGTGTTGTGATTAACTTAGATTTATTTCAATTAGCATGTAAATAAATCTAGGACTAGTAACATGTATGGTTAGATCCTAAGAGGACAAACATGTAATTATATTAGGGATTATGTTTCCTAACATGTAGGGTACAGGATCTCACCTTGAGGTTCTGGGTTCGAATCCAGAGGGTGCACTTCTTGTAGAGCCTGGGACAGCCGGTGGTTTTACCTGCGCCGCGGCCCAGAATGGGTGATTTAGTGGCGGAGTTTCCATCGTTTCCAAAAAAAAAAAATGTCTCTCATGACCTTTGAGACCCACCAAACTTTTTGATTCATTTCTTGCTCTCTCTTTCTTTCTATCTTCATCAATAATCTAAGCTTATGCTTTAGCTCATTCACAAGCTTATAAATTAAGTGATTTTTAAATAAGCAGTCCATATAGCTTCTTTGATAAAACGTAATTCATTCACTTTCAGTAACATTGGTGTTAATTATCTTTGACTTTACAATTTCTCCACTATACAATACATGTGGTAGGTAAAAATATGAGTTGGATCAAAAGTCAAAATATTATGATCATCAACCTTTGGATTGCTATTGCTAGTGGACTCCATTACTATATTTTAACATACCATTTTAATCAAGAGTCAAGCTAGCAACAACACATGTACAAAGTACAAACCTCCACACGAAACTTAGCTTCATATAATCAAAAGTAAAGTAAAGCATTAAAACCCAACCCATGGTGCAAAGGCAGCGAAGTTTAAGAAAAACGATATGTTGGAAAACCACAAGCATCATCATGAGAGATAGAATAAATTTTCTTATTTGAGGGGGCTATCACACCAAAACAAGTCAGAAATCCACCCGTTCCGGACTTAAACGAAGCATGTAAAACTTCAGGTTGTCCAAAACTCTTACAAGAAACGTACTCTCTGAATTCGAACACATGACCTCAATGTGAGATCTTAAGTCCTACACCACCAAATCACGTCTCTTGAGAAAGTTGTTAATTCCAAAACATCTATTGTTTGGTTTATATAGTGAAAGTTGTTAATTCCCACTAGCATTGATCAAGCCACATGTTGTGCTCCAATAGGTTAATTTGTACTTTGGTTTTTTATTTAAACTTATTCAGGGATCATTTCTAAGTGACAAAAACACTTAGAATTAGAAAGGATGTATTGCTTTTATTTTCTCAAATTTATTTAATTTGTTGCTACTATGTTATAGGAAGCATCAAGGTCAGAAATCAGAGTTGGACTTTGAAAGAAGCAAGGGCACCTCTTGCTACTATATATGTGGTAAGCCCATAATTTATTTACCTTTAAACTTTTAAATCTAATCCTCAAAAACAACATTATTTGTTTTTTCTAATAGACATTTGTCTTTGCTTCCAAAATGCTATGCTGATTTGCACAGTGTTATGAATGTGTTTTTCATATCAACCATTATTTTTTTTTCCGTTGAAAATTCTGCCGCTAAACCGCCCACTCTTCTAATAAAATATTATTTTATTATGATCTCTCAAAATTTTGTTATTAATATAAGTCCAAACCCACTCAAATAATTAGGGGATTCACTAATTATAAGTTCGTCAACAACATCGTGATATAGAATGTCATATCTAGTGTTTCTTTATTTGGTCATAGATTTTTTTGTTTGTTGGTCTAAAATAAAAAACTCTTCATTTCGTTATTTATATACCTAGTAACAAAGCCACCAACCAAGATTGGGCTTTGGCCCAAACATGAGTGGGCTCAATTAATCTGAAGAGAAAAAACAACCGAATAGACGAGAGAAATAGAAAGTGATAACAATGGCTAGATAAAAATATTTAACCTTTTGTCATTATTATATACATAATTACTTGAATGCAAAGAGAAGCAAATTAAATGGAGTTATTATTACATAATACATAGGGTTTATGTTGTTGACAGTAGCTAGATAAATGATTTTCCATGTTCATTAATTATAGTTTAAAATTGTTATTCTCTCTTTTGTTCTTTTTTTTTTTTTTGGACCATGCATTTCACAAGTATCCATGGGAAAAAGGCCAAGTTCAAATAATTGAGAGTGAACCCTAAAAGGTCATTCATGGGCATTAAATTACGGACAATAGTTTAGAAATCTACTCTCATTAATATATTTACGGTTTTAGGATAAAAAATTACAATGAACCCGGACATAAATTTACGCCCGTGAATGAGTACCAATGGGCTACAGGCCAGTGGCCTAAGCCAGCCAGTATTGTTAATTAAAATATTTTCGTCGAATGGATTTTAAGAATATAGAAAAAATCGGAGAAATTCCATTTATAACAATGGAAGGAAGGTAAATACTTATTAAATGAAAGATATCATTCAATTGATAATACCAGAAATCTTGGGGGAGCTTTATGATAATTACTCTTGCTTCATCCTATTTGCGTTTTATAAGCTGTGGCCAAGAACTACAGTACAAAGTACGCAGAAGACAGAACACTTAGAACAGTGAGTTTAGGCTGGCAGACATTTCACCCCCACGTTTAAAAGTGACAGCCACTAACTCTTTGCCATGTCAGTAATCTGACGTGGACGAACAGACCTAAACTACCATTATGCCCTCATGCTACTACTACACGACAAACATTGTAATTCCAAACTCCATAATTTCAAAAGCCCCGATGATTTCCACGTCATTCCCATAGTCATCCAAAAAGGAGGAAAAAAAAAAGAAATGAAGAAATTCATAGCAACCCAAATAAGATATTCCCATGCAAATTAAATAATTTGATATTATTTTTTGTTTGTATCGGTTATCAAATCAAATTTTATTATGTGTTTATGTTTGTAGATAATTTTTCGATGATTTAATAAGAACATAACATAGAAGTAAGCAAGATGAAGTAATTAAGGAAAAAAAAAAGAAAATTGAACAAATATATGATAGAAGAAAAAAAAAATAAGAGAAAAAACATGGGCCTTTTTGTTTTAATCCCCCACCACTACTACACAAATAACCTCAAAAATCTTAGGCGTGACAAGCCTAAGTGGGGTGCATTATCATTGTGATTCCAATTTCCCCAAGCCTTTTTTGTTACTTCCACGTCATCTTCTTTTATCTTTCTACACAAGTCAACCCAACATTCATCAACCCCATTTCAACCAATCACATTTCTCCACATCATCTAATTTTTGTTTTTTTTTTTTTTTTTTTTTTTTTTAATTTCCTCTACTAAAACCCTAACCCCATGATATCAATTTCCCCTATTAATATAATTATATGATATCTACTACTTCCGGCGGGTGAACGTTTGAAACACGACGCTTCCGGCAGCTGGGAACTCATCCATTACGCAACTCCGGTACTTCAAACCCAGTGGCTCGACTGCATGCACGACACGTGTCCACACCTCATGGCTTGTGCATGTAGTCGACACTGACATTGTAGCCGGTTTAAAAACTTGTACAACTTTCTTCAAAACTTGAACTATATCTTCATGATCATCATAAATGGACCCCACACATTCGAAGCTCGCATAGCTGAAACCATCCTCCGGGGTGACGTGGATAGTCGAGTAACGATCACCGTCAATGCCATTCATGGAGTACCCACATGGGTCAAATGCAAAATCACAAATGATAGAGCTAGGGTTAGGGTTGATACCGCCGATTCCGGTGAGTTCAGTCATTTCTTTACCCGCAGTGTCGCCGTTTTTGCCATCGTCAGGTCTCCGGAAGAATTTACGTGCAAGAACACGATCGAGTTCGGTCATGCAAATCTCCATAGTGAAGGTAACATTATCAGACATCAAATTTGCAGTTTGAGCATCGCTAGCGGTGAAGACATGCCACGAATGGGAGGCCAACTTAGAAGGCATGACAGAGGCTTTACGAAAGCAAAGATGAATGGGTAGATTTTCTTCCAAGTAAAAGACTTCTTCTTTGAAGCTAGAGTGAGGGAAGGGTTGTGATTTGGGGAAAATGAAGCTTCCTCTAGTGTATCTGCAGGCGCATAGAGTGAGATTAAGATGATCAAGAGCATAGTTAATCAATGGACGGATGGATTTGAGGAGTTGGGTGGTCCCACAGGTTTTGATAATGATCTTGGTGGGGTAGACAAATAGGCTTGATTCTGATAACACGTAGGCGTCGAAGTATTGGTTGCCCACAGCGGATACTACAGTGCATTGCACAGCATCTAATACTTCTTGTAGTGACTCAAAATCCAGAAGCCTTAAGCCCATTTCATTGTCAATTAGAGGGTCATTACCAAAGAAGTGAAGCTCTAGGCGCTTCTCAAAACCCTCAAACCCAGAGACAGCCATTGAATTTGAAAAAAAAAGGGTTTTAGTGTGTGTTTGTGATGCAAGAAAGTGGGTGAGAAAATTTATGGGGGGAGGTGAGAGAGAGAGAGTGGGGGGTAAATGGATTTTATAGGGAGTGAGATTGGAGAGAGAGAGTGGGGGGAGGAGAGAGAGGGAAAGGGCATGCGGGTGTGAGGCAACCAAGAATCATGATTGCAGGCATAATGAAGTGAATAAGATGATGATGATGATTTTATATATATATATATATTTTTGTGTGTGTTTGAGAAATGAAAGATTTTTCATCAGAGAGAGTCGACAAGAACATCAAACGGATTTTATGCCCACGCGCATGCATCATCCTATATTTCATATTTTTTGTTCTGTTGTGTTATGTAATTACTGTTTCTGCCAAATTCTATATTGATCTCCAGCTAGTTCTAAATCCAATCATCTAGCTAGTACTATGTTACCATAATGAAACCGGTTTTGACCAAATATGATAGTGAAAATTACGAAAATGACCTAAATTTATGTTCAATTCTCTCAACAATTCGATCAGATAATTAAAAATCCAACCTAAATTTCCACAAGTGATTGTTGTCTATATATAGTCTATATATCTAGTGGGATATTTTACTTGGGGGACATTGATGTCCGAAATCTACATTTTATCTCAGTGAGTTTAAATTACTTCTACTATTGAATCAAATCAAATGTGATTAGGCAACAAACTGAGAATTAGTAGGGAATCATCAAATCATTGGAACTTTTAGTATTGTTTTATCAAGAAATTTGGCAAACAGTGTAAAGTTAACAAAAAAAAAAAAGAGCAAACAAAACCACTAATTAAGATCAATAATGAAGGCAATCCCATCATATGGGTCATTCAAAATAATTTGAACTAGGACATGGGGTCAGAAATATATATATATATATTGAACATTAGCAATTAAAAGTGAACATATTAAAAATGTTCCAAGACTCCAAGTCATTCGCATGACAGTAAAATTGAACACAAAAACATAATCATAAACTGGAGACTAAATGTCTCATTGCACGACAACAAATTTTCATCAATTTTGCTGTTGGAAGTGACTAATTAATGAACTCAATTTGCAGTTTATAGGTGCTCTCAAGTAACTATAGAGTTAATGAAAGATCATAAAATTAACAAGAGATGTAATAGAACAAAATTGAAATTCTTACAAGATAATGACTCATGGGAATTTTTTTTTTCCTTTAATTTTTACACGGGAGGGATAGTTATTGGATAATGGGAAAGTGAAAAAAATAGTATTACACTAAAGCATGATATGAAAACAACTGGTGAATAGGGACAGCTTTGTCCAAAACGAAGAGGGCAAGTGTTAATTAACAAAAGCTAAACGTGCCCAGAAAATCATCAATATTAGTATGGGTAAAAATAATAATTATGCAAGAAACACATATGTTAGCAAAAACAGAAAAAAAAAAAAAAGAAAAAAATAAATTCAAAATCAAAAGGAATTTAGCAGGCGTGGCGGATAAACAATGAAAATATATCCTTGAATTAGGGAGGTCCCGTACGTGAAATGCAAAAGCATTTCAAATCATTTCTATTCTCCATGCAATTTCATGTAGGAGGCATTATCATCATCATCATCATCTTTATTTTATTTTTTATATTTTTTATATTTTTCAATGAGCAGTATATATATACACACACCTTGTTAAGCATATCCTTAATTCAAAAATTGACCCCACTTTCCTTATCAAATGCATTAGAGAGTTAAAAAGCTTTTGAGTTTGAAAAGTTTATGCTATAATCACCATTTCATGTGTATATATGTACAAGATTTATTTTGAAATTGATCCTTTGATTTGTCTATCTTAATGCCTTTCTGTTTTTATAATATATACTACTACAATACATATATTACTTGCCCTAATTTTATGTCTATATTTAAATTTCTCTTTACTCCTTGGGATTTTTATGCATCTATTTTAAGTTTGTAACCATTTAGTGTTAGATGTTTTTTGAGGATGAAGGGTCGCATGGTAAACATCTCTATCATTGCTCATGAGATTAATTTAAACGAGATATTTTTACCTATTAAAATAAATATTTCGAGTTTTTCCAAAATACAAGGAGATTCTAAAAATTGATGCCTAATATTCTTCGGAACTAAATGTCATTAGACCTAGGGGTGACAAAACGAATCAACGAATCGAATTTGTATCGAATCCTAAACGAATCGAATCAAAATGTGATGGATTCGTATTCGAATCGTTTATTAAACGAATCCTAATATCATGATTCGTATTCGATTCGTTTATTCGTTTAGTCAATGATATTATGTAATAAAATAATTTACCATACTTGATTTACATTAATTGTTCATAAATATATACATATGGAATATGTAATTAGTATATTTACTAAAAATACCTAACCAAATATCGAAAATATTACTTTTTCTATGATAATTAGCTATAATTTCTCGAATCTTAATTGAAAATTAACAAGAACTACTAAATAAAAATAATAAAACGAATCCTAAACGAATAAACGAATCAATGAGAGCTTAAATTCGTATTCGATTCGTTTAATAAACGAATTGAATTGAATTGACCCATTTATTAAACGAATCTATTTTTTAAAACCCGTATTCGCTTTAAAGCGAATCGAATCGAATCGAATCGAACGAATAAACGAATCCTGACCCAAATTGCCACCCCTAATTAGACCCAATTAAGTGTCATTTTTGAATTACATAAATAATCCATCGTTAATTTCTTGCACTTTCTAATTTGATCATTGAAATGTTTGAAAAGCTTCATTAATTTCTCATACAATTATAATGAACTTGTGTTGAAATACTTTAAAAAAAAAAAAAAGATTAGGGAGAATATATATAGGATGTGTAAAGTGTAGCTAGTGGTCGGGTTAGCTTTGCTCTTGGTAGTAGTAGTTTCGTAATTGACTTGAACTACCTCTATATATATATATGATCACATTTTCCACTATTGTTGGTTGTTATTTAAGACTTTATACCCAAGATTATATCAATAATTAATTCAACATGATGATGAACTCTAATGAAACTTCACTTAAAGAAGTGTATAAATGTATGGTAACAGTGTAAGATAAGCTAAGTACATAAAGAAAAAATGAAAAAAGAATTTTGTTTAGAAGTTTTAAGGGCAGAAAATAAATGATTCAAAAATGTATGCATCATGAATAAATCTTATGGGTGGCTGGCAGCCCCCATTATGACCACAAACCCACATCTTGTGCTGCACGCGCACGGCGCACCATCACCAAAACTCAAGCACACAACATAAATACACACAAATCACAAGCACAAATGACACTCAACAAACACACATAAATTAAATAGTAATGTTATTCTTTCCGACGCAGATGTTCGATTTCATTAATATCGAATAAGTAAAAATTTTAAGTTGTGACATAATTTTTATATATACGAAAATGAAATCGGATACATATATCGGATAAAATAGCATTTTAAAAATCAAAAGAGCCTAATAACTCATAATAAGGCACAAACATTTTGTTGCTGTTTATTTTTCTCATGTCTTTTTCAAAACAAAATTGGTCAACCACTTCCAAATCTTACTTAAAAAGTCTCAAACACTAACTCTAAAAACAAAATCTCTCCCACCTTTTACATGAAAAGATGTATCCAAAGTCTTAATAATTGTTTATTTTGAAAAAAAAAAAAAAAAAAAAACTTAGTAATTTGAAGAGACAAAGGAAAGGATATTTGATGGCTCTAAACTATTAAAACCCTAACTTTGGTCCCATTGAGTCAACTTTTTAACCCTATAGCTATAGCATATAGAATGAATACAATCACATTCTTTCTCTCCCCAACCCCAACCCCAAAGCCAAACCCAAATCATGTAAGCAAAGCTATAAGCCCTTATGATTTGGTCCCACTAATCAGTTGAATGTCCCAGACAACCACCATGGCACCTGGCCCTACACAACTACACATCATCTAGGGTTTGTGCCCTAACTTATTGGCACATAAGGTCCCATTTATGATCTAGGGTTTCATGTATTTTTTTGCAGACATTAAGTCCCCACTGGGTCCTTTGTTGGGAGACATTTGTATTTGGTGGGCATTCATACAAGTGGCTTTAGCCGTCATATATGCTTCTAGCACGCGTCACATTTTGCACACATGTGGCAAAAATTCTTTTGCTTAGATGAATGTATAGTGAGTTTTTTTTTTTTTTTTTTTGGGTTGATCTAATGAACATCTCTGAGTGCTACTGTACCATGCGCACAAATTATATTTTACAAAAAAAAATTGTACAAGGCCCCCACCACTCTAATTGTGCCACTGTTTTTTAAGTAGTGCTCATCAAAATCTTTAGAAATTCAGATTCATTAATTAATTTCAAGGGATTCATATATATCTCAAGATTGAAACTAACTGTGACAAGTTAAGTCTTTTTCTTTACACTTTGAACTTTATTTTCCCTTCTATATTTAAACAATCTGGATTAGGTGGGGTGTCTCAAATCTCACTCTTTCGATCGACTTCTTCAATTTGTCCATTTTTATTATTATCACTCATGAAATTCCAAAAATTGATAGACAATTTCTTGTTGGTGGGTATAAGCTTTATCTAATAAGGTATGTAACAAAGATTCATGAATGCATTCATGAATCTTTTATTATGAGTTTGGTTGTTCTCATCAATAGTGCTTTTTCACCATAGTGTCTTATGAGTGGAAGACAATGACATCCATTATATGTCTATTGATATAAATAAGAAACTTATAATATTGTTTTTATATATATAAGGGGCGGTTTAAGTTTTTTTTGAGGCCTTAGGCGAAATAAATTTAACGAGACCTTATAAAATTAGAGATATTTTTATAAAAATAAAATAATCATATTATTTTTTTGGAAATTAAGAAAATTAAAAGTAAAATGTTTACTAAAATATAATAATTTTATGCTACAATTAACTAATCAATTAAGGAAATTTTATTATTTTTATATAAAAATTAATAATAATTTTGTAATACACTAAAATTTATATGCACAATTTTTTATGGGGCCATATATTTTGGGTGAAGCCTTAGGCAACTGCCTAAGTTGACTAAGGACCGAGCCACCTATGATATATATATGATTGAAATGAGCCAATAATGCTTAAATGTAGAGAAATTTTTACGTCTAACTTGTTGGTGCATAGTCTCAACCTTACTCTATAAGCCACGTGTCATGTTATCAATTGAATTTTCCTCAATAAGTTTCCTTAGTGAAATTGCGGTAAACAAAGAAATATCCAATAGAATTATAACAATTGCCATAATATTATTAGAGGCGTAACAACATCAGATGGGAGAAGTCAGGATAATCTCTAGAATCCTCAAATTCCGGAGAAAACTCATATATTGATTGACAATGATTCACAGTAACATCATTCCAGAGTGATGTCACTCTTAAGTCAATCCACTACGAAGTCGAAGATGATTCATTTCGGAACTTACGAATCAAAAGGATACGAAATGGAAATACTCTGATCTGAAATCAACACTCCGGAGCATGTATGACAACACACCATAATATCAAGTTAGTGGACTTTAATAGCAATCCACTTAACTTAACATGTAAGCTTAGCTTAACATACATAATAACATGTGTAATTAAAAAGAATAATTATATTACACCTAATCTAACATGTCAACATGATATAGGATAAATGTCCAGCATGCATCTAACATAAGTCCAACGGCTGACAAATGTCACTTGAAGGGTGAAAACATGCACTGACATTAAAAATGTAAGGCTATAGAAGCAAATAGAGAACTTTAATGGCGTGTTTACTTATCATGAATGTGAATGGGGGAATGGAAATCATTTCCATTAGATTTGTTTACTCCCCAAAATTGAATGAGAATGAGAATGAGAATGAGAATAAGAATGGGGTGGGGCCCATATATTTTGGATTAGGGAATGAGAGTCTAATTCCACCACCCCCATGGAAATGAGATTCATTTTCCCATTATTGATGGGAAATTACAAGATTACCTATAATTAATTAATTAATTAAATATTAATGTTAATGTTAATTTATAAATAATAAATAAAATATATAAATAATTAAGTAATAATTAATAATCAAATAATATTTAATATTTTAATAAAATAATAATTTAATACGAGAAATTTATAAGCCTAACTTATAAGTCTAACATGTGGCCATCTATTTTAGGTGAAACCCTAGGCAACTGTCTAAATTGACTAATGGTCGAACCACTTGTGATATATACGATTGAATGAGCTAGTAATGCTTAAATGTACAAAAATTTATAAGTCTAACTTGTTGGTGCATAGTCTCAACCTTACTCTATAGGCCATGTGCCATGTTATCAATTGAATCTTCCACAATAAGGAACCTTAGTGGGATTACAGTAAATAAAAAATACCCAATATAATTATAACACTTGTCATAGTACTATTAGAGGCGTAACATCATCAGATGGGAGAAGTTAGGATAACCTCTAGAATCCTCAAACTCCGGAGAAAACTCATATATTGATTGACAATGATTTATATTAACATCATTCCAGAGTGATGTCACTCTTAAGTCAATCCTCTACGAAGATGATTCATTTCGGAACTTGCGAATCAAAAGGATACGAAATGGAAATACTCTGATCTGAAATCAACACTCCAGAGCATGTATGACAACACGCCGTAATATAAAGTTAGTGGACTTTAATATCAATCTACTTAACTTAACATGTAAGCTTAGCTTAACATACATAATAACATGTGTAATTAAAAAGAATAATTATATTACACCTAATCTAACATGTCAACATGATATAGGATAAATGTCCAGCATGCATCTAACATAAGTCCAACAGCTGACAAATGACACTTGAAGGGTGAAAACCTGCACTCACATGAAAAATGTAAGGCTATAGAAGCAAATAGAGAACTCTAATGGCGTGTTTACTTATCATGAATGTGAATGGGGGAATGAAAATCATTTCCATTAGATTTGTTTACTCCCTAAAATTGAATGAGAATGAGAATGGGGTGAGGCCCACATATTGGGATTATGGAATGAAAGTCTCATTCCCACCACCATCATGGAAATAAAATTTCATTTCCCATTATTGATGGGAAATTCCAAGCTTACCATAATTAATTAATTAATAATTAATTAATATTAATTTATAAATAATAAATAAAATATATAAATAATTAAGAAATAATTAATAATTAATAATCAAATAATATTTAGTAGTTTAATACATTAATAATTAATTAATACTTAATTTATAAATAATAAATAAAATTATTCAAATAATAAAATATTCTTTAATATTTTAATAAAATACTAATTTAATAAATAATAAAGTAATATTTAGTTTAATAAATTAGTAATTAATTAATAAATTAATAAAGTAATAATTAATTAATACTTAATTTGTAAATAATAAATAAAATTAATCAATGATTAATAATAAAATAATTTTTAATATTTTAATAAATTAATATTTAGTAATTTAATACATTAATAATAATTAATAAATAATATGTAATAAATTAATATGTAATTATAATTAATGATATTTTTGTAAATTACTAACAATTCATTTCGATTAATAGATAAAGTAAATATTTTTTTCGAAATCGTTGGAAACTCCACCACCAAACCACCCCTTCCGGGCTTAAGCGGAGGAGGTAAAACTCTCGGCTGTCTCAGGCTTTTATAAGAAACGCACTCTCTGGATTCGAACTCAATACCTAAAGGTAAGATATTGAGCCATATACCACCAAACCACGCACCTTGAGGACAGATAAAGTAATACATCAACGGTAATACTACCACATTCCGATTACGATTTCTACAGTTAAGTAAACAACTTATTCTTATTGTGATTTATCATTCTCATTCCAGTCTAGTCCGATTTCATCTCATTCCGACTTTACGGAAACACACCATAAAAAAATGGTTATGAAATTCTGAAGTTTACAAGAATATATAAACTATACAGAAATTCACAGATATTTTAAATTTATCTTAATTAAAAAATGAAAATGAGGATTCTAACTTAATCTTTAAAGTGCTAATCCTACATGGAGTTTTTGTTAGTATCGGAAACAAACAAAGTCAGGTTCATCAAACATCCATTTTCCGACCCATATTCATATTGGACTTTGAAAAACAAAACCCACAACTTTTAAAGGTATGGAATTTCACCACTTTTAGCGCCTTCGTAACTCATATTCAAATTTAAAAAACTAGCTCATAAACTGAGATACGTCCAAATATTAATACTCCTGTCACTTGCAAAACCGGTATAAATGATATTTAATCTCTAATTAGATCGAGCTATGGGCACCCACAAGAATTGTACCACTGCGAGGGATTAGATTAGTGAAGCAGATTAAGAAAATGAGTTAGACATGTGCTTTTAAACTGGCCAATAAAAACATTTAACAATTGCCCCCACTAGGGATGGCAGTGGGTAGGGTATGATGCAGGTTTTCCATTACCAGACACGCACCCGCATATGTAAATAAATTACCAAACCCGCACCATACCCGTTGCGGGTTTTCCGCACCGCATATAAAAATAAATTACCAAACCCGCATTGGTACCCAACGGATTTTTTGCGGGTTTTTAAAATATTGAATTACTTTGTGTTCTTACTAATATAATTTTTTTAATTAAATAATTTATTTTTAATTGCTAGCTGTAGTTTTCACATTTATTTTTCATTTGACATATATAACATGCAGTGTATGTATATAAAGTACATAGATAACATAATGTATGAAAGACTCAGTACCATATGTTTATTTTTTCATATAAACATAATTAAAACGAGTTCTTCACTTCATAATTATAATGATCTAAGTTAGTCAACTCAATCAACAATAAGCTAAAAAGTAATCACCAACATTTGGTCATAATTTTTATGCTAAGTGTAATGAAAGTGATGCTTACAAGGCTCAAGTGGTGTAAGTGTAATGAATAAGCAGGAAAGCTACTGAAGTTTCAACAAACACTAGCTTATTTTGCTCCTCTCCCGTTTCTTATCATGTCAACTTAATCCAAATTTTTGTATTATAATTTTATTAACAAGTATGATTAAAAAAAAACAATAATAGTCATGCAACAAATCTTCAGTTGGGCAGGTTGCGGGCTGCGGATGAGTGGGAGTGTGGAACTGTGAATTAGTGTTTTAGGTTTAGGTTTTGTTATTTGTTTTTATATGAATGTTTTTTTATATTATCCTAAAAATATTAATTAATAAAAAATAATATTACAGATATGCGGATATCCGTATTTTTTTTTTCTTAAATACCACCCATATAAGAGAATGAGTGTTTTGCCTCGAGCCCAACAGCCAGAGGCAAAGCCAAAATCTATCTCGATTGAAGACATGAACATGAACAAACACACACACCACATCATTTATCGTGCTGATGAGTGGATTTTCTATATCTTTATATTTCTAAAAATTAAATTAAATATAAAATCAACAAGAATAAGAATCTCAATCTCAATCTCAATCTCAATCTCAATCTCTCTCGATTGCTGCATGCAAGCCAATCGATCATTTTACTGTGTGACCTGTGACATTCATTGATACATCTTCTCTCTTTGCCCATTCTAATTCCTTTACTCCTATTTCTCTAAATTTTTTCTAAAACTACTCTTCTGTTTACAGCATGTCCTTTTTTTTCCGTACGTTTTAAGCCTGTTTCTGTACATTATTGTCCCGCTCAATCATGAAATATTCCTATTAAGGGTCATGCTACAGTAAAATCGGATGTATGATAACTCAGACCACCAAAATTTGCCTCAAAGACAATTAATCAAACTCTTGTCGTTTCAAAAATAGATATCTAGGCTGGCAATATGATAAGTTATTTATGATACTCGATATCATCCAATTAAAAAAATTACCCGTTATCCAAAATATAGTATATGGTAATTAAGTTTCGGTTTTAAAATTAAGTAATCAATTTTGTAGTATATTATAATATTGAGTATTAATTGTTGTCCAATATTTTTTTTTTGTCTTATACCACCAATCCAAGTCTGGACAATTGTTGTCCAACATGGGAATAGTAAAAAGTGAAAAGAAAATTTATAAAATATTAAGTAATTTATAATTTGTTGACGGCTGTTTTTCGTTTAAGGGATAATTCGGGAAAATACTACTCATTGAACAAACCTAACTCAATCAGTGGATTTGTTTGGTTATTTCGGAACCAAAGCAAACTTAGGAAGTGATAAAAAAAACACAGAAAAAACAAAGGATTTAACGTGATCTGAGGAACGGATCCGACCTACTTCCATGGGGTACAAAGGAAAAATAACTTTTATTATCAGATCAGGTCGAACCGACCTGCCTTACTTCTCTCTCAAATAAACTTTTTATCTCTTTTATAAGTTGTGAAAATGCTAGAAATTGCTAGGAAAATGATTCGCCAACCTCTCAAAACGAGTCTTCAACCCCTTAATATAGTGCGTCTAGATCTACTATTACACCAACTCATGACGTCAGTCACGTTATGATATTTATTGACTTTGTTGTATCATGGGATATATTGTCTTAACTCGGTAGCAAATTGGGGATAATAATTACCTTATGGAAAGTGCAATCCATGCCTCGAAGCAATTCTCTATTCTTATTTTGTTATACATCGATTCATATGATTCTTAATTTCAACAACCGAAATGATTTCACTCAGTTATGATTTTTCATATTTTTGATATTGGAGCCGGTATCATAACAAAATATAAAAAAATAAAATAATGTTGATAATATTAATAATAAAAATAAAACAAAATTTTTAGGTAATAAATTAATTAATTTTCGGTATTTTTGGTCAATATTGAATATCCGCATTTTGGTCGGTTTCAAATACGGATACCAACCGTGAATTTTTTCCCGGTCATGGATATGTATCGGATATTGATATAGATTTCGATAAAAATGATCGGATATATGATGATTGCCATAACTAATTTAGATCTATTTTTATAAGTGAATTTATCCTATAGCTTTTATACGGTATAGAGTTAACTCATATACAAATATGAGAAATATATAACTAATCACATACAAATGTTATTCGAGATAGTATCGATGAGAAATATAGACGACATATATGTATTATATTATCCCCGAGGTAATATTATACAATGGTTGTGAACTTGTATGATAGCCCTATCCTCCCAACTCACCCACTTAACTCAACACCCAAAAACTCAGAGTCATATTGAATTTGATATGTTGATGTCAACTTTACCGTATATCAAAGAGACCCATGTTTTTCAATTAGTCCCAAAATGATGTGTATGCTTAGCAATTGCCATGCGTAACCAATGGTCCCCTTTTTGAGTATGCTAGCTAGTGAGCGAGTGGAGCTGACATAAACATTTTGTCACCCACTCCTATTCTTTGGGTCCATTGCTAATGCCAATAAGTGGGTCCATATCTAAATTCGTTTAGTATAATTAAACTCAGTACTGGATCTAAATTCGTCAATAAGCTATGACGAAGAAATTGAAAAGAGATAGTTTTTTTTGTTTGAGAGTTTCAAGAGATTTCATCAAATTGAGAGCAGAAGCAGAGAATTTATAACATCATATCTTCATTGGTCTCTTTTTGATGCCATTGATGATGGTGATGATGATGATGATGTGAGAAGCTTATCCTTAACCCTTAGGCATGGATTTGTAAACATGGAGGCCATCATGTTCCCTCTGCTCCAAACTCTCTGTCCTCTTCAAAAGTTTATATTTACTTATTATTACCCAACTTTCTACACAACCCACCAAATACCAAAAAATAAAAATAAAAATAAAAAAAATAAAAAAACAACTAAGCAAATGTCATTATTTATTTAAGCTAAGATGTGTGCTGAAAAGCTCCTACAAGTTTTAAGCACTTTATCCAATGAGAATGAGTGGAAAGTGTGTTTGTGGAGTTGTTAATTATATTAATTCAATTCAAAGATATTGCACTGCCGACATCTTGGAACTCTTAAATACACTTGGGGCAGCAAATTAGATTCTAATAGTGTAAGTACTACACATGATTGCTTAGGCATTTTAAAAATGTTTATTAATTTAAGGATTTATGGTGAAGCGTATCTTATAGTGAACCTTGTGTCTTATTTTCTTGTTTTTACCTTTTGTTGGGTGAGATTTGGTATTTTTCTTGAGAAACAAACAAGCCCTAAAGAAACCCACCAACTGGTTTCATTAGGAGCTCTTGGGGAAGCAATAATCTATAATTGCTTCTAGTAGTAGGGGGAAAAGAGAAATGAATATATACTCTTTTTAGTTTATATATTATAGTGTA
The DNA here is from genome assembly GCA_019454045.1 of Zanthoxylum bungeanum. Lineage (NCBI taxonomy): Eukaryota > Viridiplantae > Streptophyta > Magnoliopsida > Sapindales > Rutaceae > Zanthoxylum > Zanthoxylum bungeanum. The sequence goes on from SKCR01036381.1 coordinate 881,617, forward strand.
AATGTAACATAATGATTATAATGTTGATATGCTATGAGTAGATTATATGCTTAACGTGACATGAATAATACATGTATATAGACTAATTATAATTAATCTTGGCTTAATTAAAGATTAATTGATTACGATGTGTCGGATCAATTTAGAACTCACTCTCGATTAAGTTTTATATACCTGATATGATTTTTATTAATTTGTTTTGAGACTGTCTTTGCTACTGTCAAAAGCACTTTCAATAACCAGATATATATTGTACTTCTTGGTTGATGTGGAAATGAATTTTATTAGAATAAAAATTTATGTATGCTTTGCAGTGAAATAATTGATTATTGTAATTTTTATTACCCTTCTTCTCAATAGAAGATATAAAACATCTTTTAGCATAACTAAGTATTAAACAGTGTTATGATTGAATCGACCGGTTGAACTGAAAACCATCTATGAGTCCAGTTCGATTAAACTTTTAAAATCGAACCGATCAATTTTTTATCCTAAAACAAGTAATCAAAAAAAATATTTTTTTTTATAATTTTTATTTAATTTGATATAACCAAATTCAGCAGAAATAATTCAACAGATTGAATAGTAATTTATTGCATATTTTAAATCACACCTATTCACTTATCAATCTGATTTTTAAAAGTACTTTCCAAAAACATAAGCTCTTTTATTGGAAAGTGCTTTTCGTTAAAGAATACAAGTGTCAATTGCACACTCATCAACCGATTCGCTTCAAACTAAACTGAGTTCCAATCACGACATAAATTCTATCATCGAAGGTTTTGAATTCAAGAAAGACCAGATAAATAACAAAAAAGATCAAAGAAACCATATTTTCCTGCAAGGCCAAAATCGACACTGTATGTCAATGTAATCACCAGCCAGCACGCTGCATCGTACATAATGTTTCTAATAACCAATATAAAGGATTCTTCTTTCCTCATCGCAATGTCTTTTCCGAGTTGCCAACTTGCCATTAAGGTTGACAAATGGGCCGTAATTTGAAAAACCCATATTTAAATTCAAATTTATTAAATTTTAAATTGATGCTTTTAGTATGGTTTTTCAGATCCGAACTTAAATAAAAATACTTAAAAATATGATTGGACTTTTCAAAATCCGACCTATCTACGTAACCCTACTTGCCATCAATCCTCCTCTATTTTTGCTGTGGCAACAGACGGGCATTTTCCTAATGTATTCCACAGAATATAATCACCTGAAGTAATCTGCAACGACCAAATACAATCCACAAGCAATATGGTTGATTAATAAGATACACTTAAATTGCATCATTAAAAACTGGGAAAAACTGCCAGAATAAGCATTATTTTATAGCAGATCTCATAAATGTCACAGCGAATGCTAGTTCAGACAAGTTTTAATCAAAGGGCAGTGCCAACAGAGACATTTTTTTTTTTGCGTCCAGCTGCTAAAATAAAGAAAATATTTCGTTGTTGACAGATATTGAGATGAACTAGCTACAGAGAAATTTAATCAATCTTTTATGCTCTACAAAACCAAAAAGTAAAAATTCATCAAGCTTGAAGAATAAGTTTTAGTGGCATTCCTACCTGAGCTGAGAACTCCACAGGTGCTTTTACGGCTGGATAGATGCTTACCTGCAATGGCAGAAAAATTTAGGCAGTAATAATTGACAATGCAGTAAAAGGCAAGACTTCTTAAAGCATGCCACATCATACTTGAGGATTGTATTGACAGGGAAACATGGTCCTGAAGGGTATGTAAATTTATTGATGCATAAATTTTTTAAATCAAATTGAGAGATAAAGTGGAGACGCAAAAGTAGTTAGGAGAAGCATTGATGGAATGCTTCACATAGCATGGATTGATCAAAAACTGCTATCATGGAAGAACAAAATCCTTCATCAAAGACAAAAAATAAATTAAGAATTCTTCATCCAGGCAAACAACAAAGGATGTAGCAGATACCATACACTGGAATAACTACCACACATGCGTAAACAACTTCATTGGTTTTTGAAAAAAAGTGTTAAAGCCTTGAGCAGCGTTCACATTGAAAATTCAGATTATAACTTACACTACATTCCCTGAGCATGCAAGCTCTAGGCATATGAATTTTTCAGAGGACCTTCAACGAATAAAAAGCACATATACAGGGCACACTTACTTTTCTGAAAGTGACCAATGTATACATATCACGTTATGCAACAGCCATCTAAATTCAACATGATAAATGAGTAAGAAGAGTCAAAAACTTACAGATTTAGGGTCGATGGGCATTCTTGATACTGAAGCACCAATAATCTTGAGTCCAAAAGTAAAAGTTTCAGCTAAAGAAAATTGACAAAGTGTGTCAAAAAGAACACATTATGCTTATTGTAAAACGCAGATTTATAGCATCCAAACAACAAATTAAAATTTTAGTCCAATCATTTTTCAGATTGATCTCATCAAAGGAGTTTCTTAAATAGCATAAAATTTAATGAGAACTGTGACAATCAGAGGTATAACCGTTTAAGCCAAAATTTAGAATCAAATATGATAGCCTCGATCAGATGTCATACACACATCTTCACACAAAGAAGAGTCCTCTTGCCTGACACTGTAAGAAAGAAAAATGGTGATTTATTGACTTCACAAGATTATGTGTGACAGTGTGAGAATATTAAGAACCAAAAAAGGCCAATGATACCTAATTTCCTTTTGGAAGAAAAGATACCCGAGCTCCCATCAATTAGAAGGAAACCCCCAACTAAAATTGCTAGGATATTTAAGTACTTGCATTTGTTTCATAAGGAGAAAAGTCACAGTAAGTCCGAATAGAATTACTCCAAAGCTCATTTGCTTTCTATTCATTAAATAAAAATAGGAGCAATATAACTTGTAAATAGTGACTTCATTTAGACAACAACGTCATATATGCAAAAGTGTAAATTCTGTAATTGATGAGAAATAAGAAGTTCGAAAAATTTTCAGTATTCATAAAACCAATTAACCAACTGTAGTAAGAATAGACAACACATAATTTGGCATTCATGTATGCTTGCCAGTAAAATGGCTCCTCTAGATCAACTAGAGGAAGAACCTTGTTCATTTTCTCCATAAAAAATTCCCATATGTTTACGACATTATTTGTATTATCAGACTCAATATCACTATCTTCATCCACTGTGCTCCCAAACCCTGACCTAGAAGATGACAATCTTTGGGCTTGCCATGGAGCAAATTTAAATGATCCAGGAAAAGTCGCATCAAGACTTCTCCTAGTCAAACGCCGTCCACTTGTGATGAATTTCCATTCAACAGAGTGCTCAGTAGTTGAAACTGTTCCAATTGATGGTGTCCCATCAAAAGACACAACCATTCTCCTAGGAAACGACATAGTCACATTACAGAACTCCATTGTCAGAGGAGCCTTGTAGCTTTCCCTTAGATACAATACAACTTAAATAAAAATGCACCTTCATCATCATAGACCATTGACAATTGATAAAATCCCTTCACAGGATGTCTAAGACCACAGATTGCCTTATAACGCATTAATACAAAATTACCTGATGGTAATGAAAACATCACAGCCTGCTTATCCACACCTTTCTCTGGAACTTGAGCAGAAGGATGAAATGATAAAACCTCTACATGAGCACTGTTCAACCCCGTCAAGGGGAATGACACATCAGGCATCCCCTCTATTTCTGCTCGACAGTTTATTTGACCTGAGACTGATAAACTATCAGGAATCTCATCTATGTCGTACATTGCAGCATGAAGCGTCTCATGAATTGTGAATAGCAATCTTTGCTTTCCTTTGGATAGATATGTCTTCCAAGCTGGTTGCTTGAGGTCTTGGGGAGGCAGATCCGATGATGAAAAGCCATTAACCTTGATAGCAAAGATAGTGGAATAGCTCAGGTCCACAGGTGTACCTTTGCAAAAATGTCAAATATCTATAGTAGGTAAAACACATGATAATCTAGACACAAAATGTAAAAAAATAAAGAAATCTGAGATGAGAAAGACCATAATAAAAAAGTACCAACCAAAGGGCATTGTGCTGCTTATAAAACTTCAAAGTGCATCTTATCTAAAGGCCTAGAACCAGGTTTTGGAGCATCTGATGCAGCAGGTCCCACCACAGCAGCACCAGAAGCTGCAGGAGCAGCAACTGGAGCAGCAACAGGCTTTGCCCTTGAGGAGATGCCCGATATTCCTATACTGCTAGTCAGTGAATCCAACAACCCTCCAACCGATGGTGATGCGCTTACTACCACTTCAAGTTCCACCACATCACCAGTAATTACATCACCAATTGCATGTGCCACCATGAATGCCCTACAACGGAAAATGAGAAAGCTCTAAGTTGACTATGCGTTGTAAGGTCCGGAAGCTTGGAAAAGGAAAATCCATGAAAGAAGTGAATTTGGCAGGCGTAAAATAAGTTCTTTAAATCACTTGAGATGGTAAGAGCCAAGTCTGTATAAGGCTGGCTCCCTTTTCCTCTTTAGAGGAGGAAGAAACAATCTCAGTCAAGAAGCCCAAAGGAAAAGAAAACAATTGCATTTCAAAATATTGAGGTTAAAACGAGAAATGCAGTCAAGCACTTTTATAATGTATAAATACATATAAATACCTTGCAACTAAACTGCCAATAAAGATCAGGAGAGACAGTTGTTATAAACAATGCTTCAATTTTTTTTTTTTTGCAAAGAATGCTATAAGGAACTAATATTATCCGACTCAAAGTTGAAGATGCAGTGACCTTCTCTCATGCCATTCTTTTTAAAACAAAAATGCAAGTAACTTACCATACCCTGTGATGGACGGAAGATCAAGCAGGAGGGAAGATAAACTGTCATCCACTCCTACAGCATTTCCAGAATCAGATCGTCTACATAATCTTGCATATGCTTTTAAATGCCTTGGTTCAACTTCAGGTAACACAAGGATGCAATAAGGGCCTTTTATATGCAATATTAACAGCCATAACAGATGATTCTCTCCTCCATCCTCTGTATCAACATAAAGGCCTATAACATAGAGAGTAATAGGATCATCAACCCATGAATCTGAACCTTCAGTTGACTGATTCACCCATATGCCAAATCCTCACACAGAATCACAGATCCCTCCCTACATAGATGCAGCTAAGCCATTAGTTACATACAATCGATAAAGATACCAATGGCAAGAAAAAACCACACACTAACCAAAAACGACAACTGCAATCTGTTAGGACCCAAGGGTTAAATTGGTCATTTTAGTCATTAGGGTTTACATATAAATAAGAATGAACAATTGATTTTAGAGGAGGCTATCATTTTGTTGAATTTGGAATTGGGAATGGGGGAGGGGAAACCCTAGGGAGGTTGCCAACACCTCAAGTTGTGCACGGGCTGGTGACATTGCTTCACCTTCAACTATCTTTGTATTTCCGTTTCGTTTTTATCAATTAAAATACAACTTTATCTTATGTTTTTGGAACAATCACACAAGAAATCACACCAAAAACATAAGATAAAGTTGTATTTTAATTGATAAAAACGAAACGGAAATACAAAGATAGTTGAAGGTGAAGCAATGTCACCAGCCCGTGCACAACTTGAGGTGTTGGCAACCTCCCTAGGGTTTCCCCTCCCCCATTCCCAATTCCAAATTCAACAAAATGATAGCCTCCTCTAAAATCAATTGTTCATTCTTATTTATATGTAAACCCTAATGACTAAAATGACCAATTTAACCCTTGGGTCCTAACACAATCACAATCAGAAAATAAACTGTAAGAATCTTTGCAAGAGAACCAGTAATCCAAGATAACAACATATAGCAGTAAATCAACAACAAACAAACCAGCATATATTTGCTAGACGATGTGCACAGAACCTGATGCATGCAACTTGAAAAAAACTCAATTATCCAGTTCTGGTCCCCAGTGATATTTTTGAACTAGGAAGGTCAATCAATCTAGTAATGCAATTAGCATGTACTCTAAAATTAACAAAAACATTATCTATTAGTATTCAATACATTTATTATTCATTTCACTTTCTTTCTTTATTATTATTATTATTATTATTATTGTTATTTAATCTGATTAGCAATCAAGTAAGTGAATCAAGACCTTCTTTTCCACTCAGCAAACGCCAGAAGCTAACTCTGAATCAGTCGACAGTAAAGGCAAGACATTGTACTTAACAGGATCTCGATACAGCTCTCGTTTTCGGACTTGCAAGCTAGTCGCCACTGCCGGAAATCTCCTAATAAAAATAAAAACGAAATTCAAAATTAAAATGCAAGGTCTTGTTTGGATTGGAAAAGAAACGACGACGAAGTTATGAAACCGAATAAAAGCATGAATAAATACCTGGAGAAAACGACGGTGTCAAAGTTGTCAGTGTTCTGATGCTGCAACCACCAGGCATGGCTTTGCATTGCTTTTCGCGTCACTTGTTTGTCAGTGCAGCGATTAACAAAGAAGAGAAATGAAGACGCCTTCAAATTGACGGTTTCGGTATATGTCCATTTTCTCCGTTTCGTCAGCAACGTTGCGTTTTTGAAAGTCTACTCCAGGCACACAAACACGCGTGCAGTTGAAAAATATGAGGAAGTAGCTCCTGCTTATAAAGTTTTGTAAATCTAACTCAAAGGAATGTATCAGAAAGACAAAACTACCCTTCCAAAAACATACCTTCGTCAATATATAACATAGCGAAAATTTTCGAATGTGGCTTGGGAGCACACCGTTAGGTTTCTCATTAGGCTAGGGGGAGCTTGAAGAAAGCATAAAACATAAAATATCAAGCTCTAGTTTTTTATTTCATCCTTCTGCTCAACAACATTTGTTTATATACATCAGCAACCACAATTTATTTCTGTAAACTGACCAACATTTCTTGCACTCGATAAATTACAAACATTTGACATAAAGAAGGGAAAAAAAAATCCAAAGAACAAACACAGGTAATTGAACCAAAAAGCAAAGATAACAGGAAGCTTAAAAAAAAGAAAGAAAAAAAGAGGAGAAGGTAACGGGTTGCTTTTCTGCACTCTTTTGAATTGAACAACAAGATGCTTGGCATGTACAAGAATGGATGGGAGATCTAAAGGTTCACACATAGGTATGAGATGACAGTTCCTGCCCTCCTCCTAGTCCGTTCACTTACCTTCCACTTCTCGACCATGACCTTCTTTATGTTGGCACAACTGGAAACCACAGTGGCAACTCCAGCTGCAGTAATACCTGGACAATAAACCATATGACAGGACTCGAGCATTGTGCAATTTTTAACAAGATGGGATAAACCAATATCTGATATTTGACGACAGTGTGATAACACTATGTCCTTGATTAACGGACAGCCTTCCCCCAACTCGATCATTGCCTGATCTCCCAAATTCTGTAGATCATCAAGAACCATAAATTTAATATACAGTGTGAAGATTAAATAAGAGAAGATGTAATAAGGGATGGAAAAAGGCTTACCTGAAGAACGCTTACATCCAGGTAGTTGAGTTCAGGGCATCCCCTTGCAATGGCTATTATTCCAGCATCACCTATTTGATGGCAGCCACTGACATTTAGATGTTGCAAGGAGCAACCCTGGCCTATGGAAATGAGGGCCTCGTCCCCCACCCTAGTACATTAAATTATAAATAAGAATGTTAGATAACCAGAAAGGTTTTTGGAAACATCATGGAGCGCCATCTCATCTATGGTTACTTATCCACTAAGCTTCCAAAAAGTATAAGAAGCAATGCTATCAGAAGTCTACACTGCTATGAAATCAACTAGGGTGTTGTAACAGAAGCCAGCTTTAACAATTCATAGAATTTCCCCAAATGGCGAAGAGCAAACAAAGAAGGCTAGCAGCTCATGGATTACTCTGTTCATATAACATGAAATTACGATATGATTACTATTGCATGCAAGAAAAACAACCAATAATGAATCTATACAACATCAAACCAACATATAAATATTTTTCATTTCAGCAATTTCATAAAAGAAGCATCTTGGGTGGAAAAGGTCAGTGTTACGAAGCTGAGAAGACAACCATACCTATCACAAAATCTGAGGCTGAGTTCAGTCAGATAATTGCAATTCTCACCCACAGCTATAATTCCCTTGTTCCCAATCTATGAACAAAAACGAAAACGAACACCAAAAAAAAAAAAGAAAGAAGAAAAAGTTATAAAAGATTCTCATACCCACAATAATTTTACACCAGTTGAATAGATAACTAAAGAACATGAGCAGACAAGTTAGAGAAGCACTAGTTTTCCAATGAAACTAGTAGATAATGACTAAACAATAACCAGAAGACAAATAAGAAAAAAAAATACATTTTTGAATTTCCACTGTTTCTTACATTTCTCATAATCTTTTTGCTCATTTCTAAACGTCTCAAAACCAAAACTCAGGACAGCTCTTGATGTCTAATAACCAAAAAAGTTGATGTCTAAAAGGATGTCCTAGGTCATTTACTAGGTACACTGAATCAGGCAGGCATTCCACCATTTTGCACAGAATTATATAGTAGAATGGTAAAATTAGCAAAAACTATCTCGTAAAACTTCTTTTCAAGTTCAAATAGAAATCTGTTAGTATAAAACCAATGCCAGGAGCTTTTCTAATGAGAATGAAATTTTTATCGTAGTATCATATTAAACAAAACAAACTGAGATAGGTAGTATTGGAACCACAAATATGCTGACACGAGCATGGGTAGAGAAAGAGAACCTTGTAGCATCGGCGAATATGAAGTTTCTTTAACTTCTTGCAACCCTCAGCTATACTACAAATGGCCTCATCTCCGATACTGGAGCAATCTACCAAATGCAGAGCTTGCAGAAACTTACAGCCCCTCCCAACTTCAAGAAGAGCCAAATTACCAATTCTTTGGCAGTATAACAACGCTAACTCAGTCAGACGCCTGCAGATAACAAAAAGCTCAGGAATTGATATCATTGTAAAAGTATAGCCAGTAAACAAAAAAGAAAGTCGATACTTTTACAATGATTTCAACCAAGGAGGATCAGGTTTTGCATTTCCATTACAACAAGAAGCAGGAAGGACATAATTTAAAAACCAAATATAGAATATCCTGGTTCTAATAAATTTATATACAAACTTTAATTAGCTTATTCTGGGGATAGTATGACTAGGAAGAGAAATTTAAAAAAAAAAAAAAAATTGAGCTGAAAATTTTTATTCTCGAAAAAAGAATGGAAGAACTGCAAGTTATGCATTGAAAAGTATGTAATACTAGGTGAAAAGCGGAAAGTATGTAGAATGATATTTTGAAACAGCTATAATGCAAGTTGAAGAAGCTTTTCAACCCAAAGACTACAAATCATACCACATATATACCTACTTAAATTAAGTATATGTGTAAGAAGCATACTGGCAAGATTTTCCAATCGACTCCAGTCCCATAGTTCCAATATTGTGGCAGCCGTTTACTTCAAGATGTGTCAGTTCTGTGCAACCTTTAGCAATTGCTTCCAAACCCATATCACTCAGGAAATAGCAATCACTTAGAGTAAGATTTTTTAACTTCTTACACCCCTTCCCCACAGCACGCAGACCCCTGAGACATAATATTAGACTGACTCAAATTTCATTTAATTCCCGAAAGAAGAAAAATAATGATTCAAAACACAACTACAGATTCAGATTTCCATGGAATCTGAAATAGAAACAAATGCTAGAATTTTCATCTTTTCTTATGCTTGTTCTGTTTTAATATGGCCCATAGTATTAAAAAGTTAAGGGAGTGAACTGAAGCTCTGATGTCCCATTCGATAACTAACTACTAGAAGATAATAGATAATGAGCGATTATATTTAGGTGATATAATTTTCTAACTTTGAATACTTCATAAAGGTGCACGAACTGACTTGTCAGTAAATTGCTGAAAACTGTACAAGGCCAATAACTCCAGAGACAAACACAGATTTCCCACAACTATCAAAGCCTCATCTGTAACATTGATACATTGTAGCTTCAAAACTCTCAAAAAAGGACATCCTTGGGCCACAGCAAGCACCCCTTTGTTGTGGATGAATTCTGAATCCAGTGACAATGTTTCAAGAGATTTACAGTGAGACCCCACTGCTTCTAATGATACATCAGTTATTTTCACACAAGCCGCAATACCAAGAGATTTTAATGATTTCCCGCAACCAATGGCCAGGTCAACTATACCCGTGTCTGTCAAACCTTCACAAAAACGCAAATTCAGATCTTCAAGATGCTTACAGAATTTTCCAACAGCAGTTAGACCTTGATCTCCGACATAGCAACCCTTGAAGGAAACAACCAAAAAATTCAAAGTTTAAGTAGCACATTCAGCATTCAAATAGCAGGTATGGCTGATGCGAAATAGACAATTCCATTCATGCATCAATAAACAGAACTCATACACAGACAACCAAAACATTAACAATTCATAAGAACAAAGAAAAAAATACCTGCAAATCCAAAGATTTCAAATATATACACTTCTGGGCAAGGGACATCAATCCCAAACTTGAAATGTTAGAGCACCATATCAAGCTCAACTTCTCAAGCTTTGAAAATCCCTCAGCAAGCACATTCAACCCAGCATCTGATAAACAATACGACTCAAACTGAAATTGACCATCCTCGGACCCACTTATCTCAGGCAAATAATGCAGCTTCCGAGATGACAGCGCCGACTGGTCACCACGTCTTCGCCCCTACATAACAAATTTATAACAATATTGATTACTCAAAAATTTATTTCAGCTGCAAGTTTTTCTAACTTTAAAATATCAGCTACAGCTATGTTACAAATGAAACCCATGAAAGATTCAATATATTTTTTTTCCTAATTGAGGCCCTTTATGATCATTATTGACTCGATTTCGACACATCAAAAACACAAATCAATTTTCATTTCCATCCAGAATTCCAAATCAATTACGAATAATTTCCTCAGAATATAAAGTCGATTAAACAAAAATAACCAAAGCAATCACAAATCGACTATATAAATAAAATAAAGGCGTTAAAACGAGGAGGCTTACGAGCTGTACAGGGATTGAAACAGAGAGTCGTTCATCGATGTGAATGTTTTTGACATTAACGAAGCGTCGAGCGAGCAGCTTGATAAAGAGGTCAGGGCTACCGGAGGCGCCGGTGCGGAGGGTGGTGCGGCTGAGGCGCTCGAGCTTCAGCCACCGCTGGCAGACGAGTGAGCAGGAGTCACGGCTGGCTTTCGAGTCGAGTTGCCGGAAGATCTCCAGAATAATCTCGTCCGGTAGACACGTGTTGATCCGATCTCGCCCTCTCATTATCAAATCTCAAAATGATTATAGATAATTGAACGATTTGATGATTGAATCTATTGGATTTCTTTATTTTGTTCGCGCGTGTTCGAATTATGTAGTGTTTTTGGATCAATCGGTGGAGCCGGCGGTTACAAGATTCGATGATTCTTTACCAGTAATGCCCCTAGTTTTGTCGTAATTACCGTCACAGTCTTTCATACACGTGCAACCAAAAAAAATATTATACTTTCATATTGGTCCTTTAACTTTAAGGATTTAACATATAATACCCCTAGTTTTGTGTGGGGATTTATATTCGGAAATTGGAACAACAAAATGTTCAAAAACCGAGACGTTAAAACCAATGGAGAAAACGACACCGTCGAAGTTGTTGAGCTTAAGGAGAGCTCTGATGCTGTAACCACCACATATGGCTTTGCTCGTCTCTTGTTTATCAGTGCAGCCATTAACAAACAAGAGAAATAATGAAGATGCCTATAAATTTACTAGCGATTGATCGACAGTGTTTCAGTTGGGGCGAATCCAGAAAGTTTTCTAAAGAGAATTTTATAATTTTCAAAATTTTAATTTATAATTTTATTTATAATACAAATTTAATCATTAAAAAATACTTATTTATCTTTATGGATAAAATGAAAACTTGGAAGAATATGAAATAAGTTATTAAAATTCAGTTGTCGTAAATTAGTCAATTCAATTTTTCCATACCCATTATTTAAATTTCTATGCAAATTTAACCCATTAACTTAGATTCTCACCCATCATATAAACATGACGTAACTTCAGCTTATAAACTCATTGCAAATCTATAATAGTATAATGTATAGAAAAATATTGAAAAGACATTTAATTATAAGTAAAACTTTGTTACTTTAGGCACGTTTGTTATTTATTTTATACTGAAAATAAATTTTTTTGATATTATTGATGAGTGTATTTATATCACTATTTCCCACTCATTTAACTTAATATTTTGTATAGATTCTTGAGTTTTGTGAACGTTTTGATGTGTTTTATTATTATTTTGCAGATAAATAAAGTTTGGACAGCACTGAAGGCAATTTGGGGCAAAACCGGACAAAAATGCGTCAACAGGGATATTTTCGTCTTTTGCGCGTCGCGACGCTGGAACACTGCGCGCCGGGACGCCCAGCGTGAGCCGAATCTGCTAACGTGCGCCTGGTCAACTGGTCAGAATTTGAGAGTTTGACTTTGCTAACATGCGCCGTGCCACGTGTCACCACCACAGAAGATCCGCTAACGTGCGCACGCCACATCATCGTGACGCAAGCAATGACGTCATGAACAGTGCCACGTCATCAATGACGTCAGCTTCATAATTGAGTTCCAGCCGCCATGACACGTGTCGACCTTATCCTCTTATCCGAATCGCTACGTGTCAAGTTGTCATCGTGCCACGTCGACAAATCCAGCGTCGCGACGCTGAGGGCTTGGCGTCGCGACGCTGGAACAGTGAAAAAGTTGCCTATAAATTCAGCGCGAAATTTCAGATTTCGACACCCTCTCTCTCTCTTGATTTCTCTCTCTAGAGAGAGTTTCTCTCTCTAGAATTTTTATTTTATTTTTTTAATTTTTAGTTTTGTAAATAATTTTAAATACTTTTTGTAATAATAGTAATTTAATTTTTACTTTTTACTTTTTACAGTTTTTACTATTCACCATGATGTTGTAACTTCCCCAGCTAGGGTGAAAGGTAATTCTTTTACTGTTACTATTTAGATTAATCTCCCTTAAAAATAATATATTAACTATTTAAAATATTGACTTAATAAGGGATACCGCTATATTGGTCGGTTGGTAATTTAATTTTAATCTGGTTTAAACCTGACTAATCAAGGATACCGCCAGACTGGTCGGTTGGTAAATTTATTTTTGGTTCCGCCTTAATGGCTGGTTGGACTTAATTTGACTTAATCAGGATACCGCCAGACTGGTCGGTTGGTAATATTCTCACAAGTTTATATATTATTTTATGGGAGATATCTAAATTAGTAGTTGTAAAAGTAATTCCTTTTACCTTAGCATTTTATTTTATTGTAATTTACTTTTCAGCATTTTTACTTTATGTCTTTTAATTTTATGTTTTTACTAGTCCTAATTATGTGTTAGTTTTCTAAGGTGTGATGATTTTCAATATCACCAGTTTATAAGGATTAGATTATAGTTTGGGTATTATAAAGATTTATTTATTGAGTCTTAATCTTAATGCTTTTTATTAATTGGCCATTAATAAAATTGATTAGGTAAACTTAAAATGAACTAGACATAGGGATTTTAAGTTTAATACCTTAGACTCAATAGCCCACGATCTTCCTTGAGGATAGATAACCCTTTAATAGATTTCCTTACAGGATATGAATATACCTGTCGGGCGAGGGTAGCCATAATTGGAACTTAATCTTAATGAATCCAGATAATGTGGTTGACATAGGAATATGGTTCAATTGGGTTATACTGGGTATTTGTGTCTGACCATCGACAGATGCTTTCGCATAATTTCGTGTTCCAGGTTAATAAATCATTGTATTTCCTAACTATAAAATAATCACTTCATCATTAAAACGATATTGGAATAAATCACAATCCTAGATCTTTGTGTCTTTTGTATTTTCCTTAGTATTTTCTTTTGTCTTTTTATTTATTTATTTATTTAGCAAAGTCTTTCAACCAAACAAACAAACAATCTCTCTCTTTTCCATTTAATTAGATATTTGTAAATAAATAGATTCAACAATTAATAACAATAGTAGGAATTAAGTCCTCGTGGGATCGATATTTTTATACTACTTGAACGATACGTGCGCTTGCGTTATACGTGTGTGTTTACGCCGGTCAATTATTCTACAAATTTTTATAAAATTACTTGTTTAATCATTACAAACTTTATTTTATTAAATAGTTACAGATGCATGTGTCAGTGATATGTTTCATCCCATCTAAAAACTCTGTTACTTTAGACACGTTTGTTGATTAATCCAACCTATGGGTTGTCTAAATTGCTATATTTGTGACAATAATGAACTCTATTACTATTTGAAAAAACTCGAGGGATTAAATGTTGTGATAAAAACTCACACAATAGAGGAGAAATGAGAGAAAATTATTTTTTATTACACAAAACAAAGAATTACAAAACTTTTACAAAACTTTACAAAAAACTCTCAAACCTTTTTACTCTCTATTACTTCTGTTTGGGATGATTTTCACAAAGCTATGGTACTCCTTTTATAGTTGCCAAAACGTGTTGCCAGCTTCTTCAACACGTTTTGCTTTGCCAGCTTCTTCAACAAGTTTTACTTTTGCCAACTTCCTCAACAAGTTACTTTTGCTTGCTGGCTTCCTCATGCAAATGCATGCATGGGGAGCTGGACTCAAACAAATCTCCCACTCGGTGAAGATTTGTCCTAAAATCTGAGCCGACCATCAATCATCCAAACCGGATCCTCAAAATGATCCACCACTGGTTGCATCTATATGACTGCCTACGTACCCTGAGTTTGGATCAAGCCAATCATAGTTCTCTGTATCTCCTCACTCTGACTATGTGGAGATTTTTGTCATTCCGGCTATGGCACGACAGATTTCAAGCTTCTCTTTCGGTAAAACTTTTGTGAACATATCGGCACCATTATCATCAGTATGAATTTTTATGAGTTCTAACTGCTTTGAACTCAGAACGTCTCGTATCCAGTGATACCCCACATCGATATGTTTTGACCTAGAGTGAAATGTAGAATTTTTACCAAGGTAGATAGCACTATGGCTATCGCAGTACAAAGTGTACTTCTCCTGCTTGAAACCCAATTCCTGGACAAATGTCTTCATCCAAAGTAATTCCTTGCAAGTTTCTGTAACTGCAATGAATTCTGCCTCTGTTGTAGAGAGTGCAACACATCTCTGCAACCTTGACTGACATGCCACAGCTCCCCCTGAGAGAGTAATTAGATACCTCGAAGTAGACTTACGGGTATCCACATCACCTGCCATATCTGAATCGGTGTAGCCCATTAAAACTGGCTTATTGCTTCCAAAACATAATCTCATTTTGGATGTGCCTCGTAGATACCGCATTATCCATTTGACAGCATTCCAGTGTTCTCTTCCTTGGTTTGACATAACCGGGTGACCAATCTGACTGTGTGTGCTAGGTCTGGCCTTATGCACACCATGGCATACATGAGACTTCCCACTGCTGAGGTGTAAAGAACCTGTTTCATTTCCTTCTTCTCTATCTCAGTAGAGAGACTCTGATTTGTATTCAATCTAAAGTGGGTAGCATGAGGAGTGTTAACCGCTTTAGCCTTGTCCATCTGGAATCGCTGAAGTACCTTCTCGATGTACTCCTCCTGTGACAAGTATAATTTCTTGGCTTTTCGATCACGGCCGATCCGGATGCCAAGAATCTGTTTTGCTGGCCCCAAGTCTTTCATCTCAAAAGACTTACTCAATTGATGCTTCAAATCATCAATCCTCGATTGATTCCGGCCAACTATCAACATATCATCTACGTACAACAGTAAGATGATAAAGTCATCGTCATAAAATTTCTGAACGAAAACACAATGGTCTGAAGTAGTCTTCTTGTATCCTTGCTCCCCCATAACTGACTCAAACTGCACGTACCACTGTCTCGATGCCTGTTTCAAACCATAGAGGCTTTTCCTGAGTCTGCGCACATGGTCATCTTTTCATTTGACTCTGAAGCCTTCTGGTTGCTCCATATAAATTTCTTCTTCCAGATCCCCATGAAGAAATGCGGTATTGACATCCATCTGCTCGATCTCCAAATCAAGGCTTGCTGCTAAGCCGAGTACCACTCTGATGGATGACATCTTCACATCTGGAGAGAAAATTTCATCAAAGTCAATGCATTTCCTCTGATTGAATCTCTTGGCAACTAATATGGCTTTGTACCGGGGTTGTGAAGTGTGTTCATGTTGCTTCACTCTGTACACCCATTTGTTCTTTAAAGCCTGTTTGCCTTTTGGCAATTTCACCAACTCGAAAAGTGTGATTGTCATACAAAGATTTCATCTCATCTTACATGGCTTCCTCCCACTTTTCTTTGTTCTCTATTTCCACAGCCTCCTTGTAGCTCTCGGGTTCTCCCCCGTCAGTAAGTAGCACATACTTATATGCAGAGTATTTCGTTGAAGGTCGCATTTCTCTGTCAGACCTTCTCTGTAGAACTGTTGGTGTAGCTTCTAGTACTGGTGGTTGATCATGATCATCATCTCTGGGAGCTTCAACACTTGTACCCTCATGTCTGGGAACCTCATCTTCAACTTGTACTGGCACTGGTGTATGAGGTTCTGGATTCACATCTCTATATTGCTGGGGCATTGTCTTCAAATCCTTCCGGATATCTTCTATGGTCTGATCTTCAACGAAGACAACATCTCGGCTTCTAACAATCTTCTTCTCTACAGGATCATATAGTCTGTAGTCGAAATCATCCAGACCATAGCCAATAAAGACACACTGTCGCGTCTTTGCATCAAGCTTGGATCTCTCGTCATTTGGGATGTGTACAAATACTTTGCACCCAAAGACATGTAAGTGTTCGTATGACACTTCTTTACATGTCCAAACTTGCTTAGGAACATTACCTTTCAATGCGACCGCTGGGGACATGTTCAAAATATGTACGGTTGTGTTGAGTGCCTCCCCCCAGAATGTCTTCGGTAGCTCGGCTTGTGAGAGCAAGCTTCTGACCATTTTGCACAAGGTTATGTTCATCATCTCAGCTAGGCCATTCAGCTGAGGTGTATTGGGAGGTGTCGTTTGATGTCGAATTCCTTACATCTTGCAGTACTGATCAAACGGACCTCTGTATTCTCCACAATTGTATGTTCTGATGCATTTGAGTTTCTTGCCGGTTTCTCTTTCTACCTGACCGGCGTAATCACATGTGTATAACGCAAGCACATGTATCGTTCAAGTAGTATAAAAATATCGATCCCACGAGGACTTAATTCCTACTGTTGTTATTAATTATTGATACCATTTATTTATAGGTATCTAATTGAGGGAGAATATAATGATTGTTTGATTGGTTGGTTGAATGTGGATTTGTTGAATAAATAAATAAAGACACAAAAGAAAATACAAAGGAAAAATAACAAAAGACACAAAAATCTAGGGTTGTGATTCCACACAATATTATTCTAATGATGAATCGATTCTCTTATATATGTGTAATAAATTAGTTTGCTAACCTGGAACACGAAGATATGCAAAAGCCTCTTCCGATGGTTAGATGTAAATACCCAAAATAACCCAATTAATCATATGTCTATATTAACCAAGTTACCTGAATTCATTAAGTTCAAGTTCCAAAAGTGGCTACCCTCGCCCGACAAGTATATTACTATTCTGTAAGGAAATCTATTAAAGGGTTATATATCCTCAAGGAAGATCATGAGTTATTGAATTTAAGGCTGAAACCTAAAATCCATTTTCTAAGTTCATTTTAAGTTTACCAAATCAATCTTATTAATGACCAATTAACAAGAAGCATTAAGCTTAAGACTCAATAAACAAACTAAAGAATTACCCATAAAAAGAAAATCAATTATTAAGTGTGTGAATATTGTGTTTCATCACTTCCCTAAAATAAAAATAAAATATTGGGGGTTGGGGGATCCACCTTTACTATTTCTAATTTAGAAATCTCTCTTACTTCAATATATAACTTATCAGTGATATATTTTAATTAAGTCCGACCGACCATAAAGGCAGTATCATTATTTGTCCATAAACCAGCCATATAGGCGGTAATCATCTGTCACATAAAGACCGACCATATAGACGGTGTCACATTATGTCAAATAAATAAAACCAGCCATTAAGGCGGTATAACCTTTTATGTTAAAATTATAATTTCCATATTATAATTAAGGGAGATTAATCTAAACTAAAATAATAAAAGCTCCACTCTTCCCCCAGCGGAAATCTAACTACAAAACATAAAAGAAAATAAAAGAAAAGAAAAGAAACTACTACTATTACTGAAAATAAAAATACATAAATTAAATTACTAAAAATAAACACACAAGATGCAATCCTTAAATTCCTTACAAAAACCTAAGGAAAACATAAGAATTACAAATGAAATGGCTTGGTATTTATAGGAAAATCTAAATGTTTCCACCAATTTCTCTATCAATTGCTCCACCAAACACTCCACCAAACACTCCACCAAACATGCCACAAGACACTCCACCAAACATGCAAGCATGTTTTGTGTAAGTTTGACAATTGTAAATTTTCATTTTCCAATTTTTTTTTATTTGTTGATAATGACTTTAGTAATTACACAAAATATATTGTATTATTCGTTAATTTCGGTCTTGAAAACTTCAGAATTCAAAAATATTTAAAATTTAAAGGTTGTAGATCTTTGATTCTTCTTTAATCTGAAAGTTGAATCAACTCAATCAGATATCGGATGAAAAAGTTATGGCCAAAATACTAAACTTGCACAAAATTAGAATTTAGGACCGCACTTCGTGACGCGTACAGTAAATTTTCGTTTTTGACCTTTTTTTATCCGGATTTCATCGTTTTAGCCCCGAGTTGATTCCATTAAGTCCCGATACTTTATTTATCTACAAAACACATAAAAACACATCAAAACGTTCATAAAACTCGAGAAACTATACAAAATATTAGGTTAAATGAGTGAGAGATAGTGATATAATTACCACTCATCACACCCCCAAACCTAACATTTTGTTAGTCCTCGAGCAAAACAACAAAATAAAATAACATAAACATCTTTAAAATAAAATTAAGCTAAGCCACTTTCGTAGGGATCACAGTTGCATTTAGCATATGCAACAAGCCTTTAAACCCCTAGGTGTCCCCTAGTGGACGAGTTGTAGTCTCGTGAGGGTTTACAGCAACGATACCCACAAACGTTTGATAAAAGTAAAAAGATAGAAAAAATAATGCACACAAAAGCAAAAAGACAAGAAAAAAGAATAAACAAATTATTGACTAAACAAGTGAAACTTCTTATCCAAGTCAATAATTGTTTTGTTTCTTTCTAAATTATCGAATAAGTAAATTCTCCGATTATTTTTACCATTCTCCATATACACAACCAACAAAATATTAATTAACTCATTTTGCCCACAATAGTCACAAGTGTAGTTGAAAAGAGTAATATTTTTATCCTAAAGTTTAATCAGAATTCACACCTTTTTTTAGCAATGAAATATTTTTTTTCTGATTTTTTCTAATATTTTTATTTTTTTTATTTATATACAATATATTCCATCTATGTAGCGAGCATTGGGCCAGTGACTCCCAAACCAGTTGGCTTTAGGGTATTAGGTGTTAAGACACCCCTACGGACTTAATAAATTAGGTCTCAGACGTTTTTTTTTTCACAATTTTTTTTTTTTTTTTTCTTTTTTTTTATCCCATCGCTTTTTTAGATGCTTCCTCCAATTAGACCAGAGCACTGAATATTAAAAACTTATCAATTACTTCTCATGTCCGTATGTTACCATGTATGTTGATAATATCTGTCAACTGAGCATATGAAGATCCATTTTAGTCAGTATTATGGAGAATTCACAAATTAAATAATTCAAAAGGAATAAACAAAAAATAACTTGTTTCGAAAATAGGTTTGAGATACGTATCAAGAGTGGAAATTCCTTACACATCTATCTCACACAAATTTCACCTGATTAATCAAATTAAAAACACAAAAGCACTAAATATATATATTGTAAAATTTTACAATTTTTTTGTATTTTTCGAAAAATTTTGGACTAAAAATAACACAATAAAAAAAAATACTATAAACTATTCCCCTCCCCCAAACCTAAATGAGACATTGTCCCCAATATCTTAAACAGTAGAAGAAGAGTTTAGAAAACCATACCTGGTTAGCTGAAATTCTACATCTAAATGAAAAGTTAAAGGTTAAGATCCAGATTAATCCGACGCCTCTTACCACGATCATTATCGGACCAGTTTATCGTGGAAATAATAGGGTCAATTTGTGGTTCAAAGGCTAAGATCTGATCAATTAAATCTGGGGTAGTTCTGGCAGTGAAGAGGAGTTCTTTTACAGGCTTTGACACGAATCCATTTCTTCGGGCATCATCAAGAAACACACAAATAAAATCATAAAATCCACCAACATTGTACAGTCCAAGCGGTTTCTAGTGTATGTTCAAGTTCGCCCAAGATAACACTGTAAAAATTTCCTCCATTGTGCCCAAGCCATCATGCAAAGCAATAAAAGCATCAACACGATTAATCATTTCTACCAGTCATTCAGACATACCTGACACAATAAGTTCCTCTCTGTGTGATGGTCCAATAAGATTCGCCTCCGCCAAAGGTTTTGGAATGATTCCCAAAACATGACCGTCTTATTCATGTACAACCTTTGAAACGATCCCCATAAGTCAAAGATTGCCACCGCCATATACTAAGTGCATATTCCTTGCGGATAAGACTCGACCCAATTCATGTGCTGCTGCTATGTATTCTGGTTTAACACCAACACTAGTACCGCAAAACACACATATGTTTTCAACCCGTCTTCTTAAAGTAGCTTCCATTTTTATGTATTTCTCTCTCAGTTCCGGATGCCTTCAAGAGTGAAATGATGAGTTGAATTTATAGTACCTGAAAAGAGTGAGTAATAATAGCACTAGTATCTTCCAAATGACGATTGTTAGCTAAACAATAAAATAAATCGTGAAAGGTCAAAAAAGTATAGATCTTGTCGGCGAAAATAAAAGAAAATGACAAAAGAAAATCAAATCAAAGCAATTATTAAGGCAACAGAATTGTGTACGCAAATACGCCACTATCTTAGTATAAATTCATAAGGATGCGTCTCAAGAATTCATTCTTTACTCAGCCATCACAAATGAATTAGCTCTCTTCTTTGTGATCGCCAAACATCATTCATTATGTCTTAAAATGCTTCGTTTTTGCTTTTCCCTGAAAATATCACACAAAATTAAAAACTCTACAACATGTATACACAAAATATAAAAATAGACATTAAAACAAATTGCATGGGTTGCCTCTCTGCTAGCGCTAATTTTTTCATCTTCGGCCAAACGTGACTGAAATCCATCTGTCAATGAGGTTTCAGCGTCGTTTTGAATGTCTGATTTAAGACAATCCCATGAGCGTTGCTTTTGAAGGGTCTCTTCCAACGATAAAGTGGCAAAATTTTTTTTGTCTCATTCAGTGCTCGTGCCACCTTTTTTATCTTTGTTGCTCCAGTGGTTCCTGAAAAGAAAGAAAGAAAATCATGAGGTCTCGTATGTTGCTTGACTTGGAATGAGAGTTCCATTCTGTCAAGCTTTTGGGTGATGTCTTTGATCTGTACTCCCCAAAACAGTGATGTTTCTCGTGAATGCACTGTATCTTCAATAAGGTCAGACATTTGCTCCTACATTTGCTCTGCTTCTTTCTCCACATTTTCTTCACAAATGTATTTTAAGATTTCCGCATTCAGTTCTTCATCTGTCATCTGTGAAATGCATGCTCCATAAGTGTCAACTTGAGGATGTAAAGATGTATCTGATTTTAGGTATTCATCCTCTGAGGTTGGTATGAACGGTTCAGGTAGCTCTTCTTCAAACATCATTACAATGCATGCTCCAGGATCTTCATTTTGAGGATACAGAATTTCATCCTCAATTTTTGTTGGTACAAACAGCTCTGCTTCTTCATCCTCTTCAGAGTCCGAATAATAAAAATCAAACAGAGACTTTGCTGGTTTGGCCTGAATTGATACCTCTGGTTGTTGATATTGTTCAGCCTCTTCATCTGTTAAAGTATCATCGTGAAATGTTTGGTATTCAAAGGCTTTGCCAGTTTCATCTGAAAATTCTTCTTGAGGTATGTAGCTCTGGTTTTCTATTAATTATCTCGTTTGATCTGTCAGTATCTGAATGGATGCTGATTGTCTCTGAATACTTTCGAGTTGATTCTGGAATATTTCAAGCATTGTATCCAACTTTTCGTTTTGTTTCTTGAACCAATCTTTGAGCGTGTCAACCATAGGATCTTCCTCTGATGGTTCTGTTTCTTGATGAAGATCGTAGGTGGATAGTGGATAAGATGGAAAATGTGGTCCTGTGAAATATCCTGGTTCTTCGTACCTTGATCGATTCTGATAATTCTGCCACTCTGAAATGTATATGCATTGATCGCTCGGGTGGTTACCATTGCATATCACTCATCTCCCTATTGCGTTCTGATGAGCAAATATTGTATTGCTTGGTTCTGGCATCCAGTGATAATTATTGGGTTGTACAACATGCCTCAGAAAATCGGACTGTTGCTCCCTGAATTGGGGTGTATCTTCTTCTGGTAAAGCTCGTAATCTTTCAATCTCCCAATAAAGACTCATGTCAACCACCTGAAAAATAAAAGAAATAAATAAAAATTACAGATAAAAATAAAGAAAATTAGATATAAGTAAAGTAGATAGCTTCAAAATTAATAACTCAAGAAAAATAAGTCCCCGGCAACGGCGCCAAAAACTTGACCGACGTAATCACACGCGTATAACGCAAGCGCACGTATCGTTCAAGTAGTATAAAAATATCGATCCCACAAGGACTTAATTCCTACTGTTGTTATTAATTATTGATACTATTTATTTACAAGTATCTAATTGAGAGAGAAGAGAATGATTGTTTGATTGGTTGGTTGAATGTGGATTTGTTGAATAAATAAATATAGACACAAAATAAAATACAAAGGAAAAATAACAAAAGACACAAAAATCTAGGGTTTTGATTCCACACAATATTATTCTAATGATGAATTGATTCTATTATATATGTGTAATAAATTAGTTTGCTAACCTGGAACACGAAGATATGCAAAAGCCTCTTCCGATGGTCAGATGTAAATACCCAAAATAACCTAATTAATCATATGTCTATATTAACCAAGTTACCTGAATTCATTAAGTTCAAGTTCCAAAAGTGGCTACCCCCGCCCGACAGGTATATTCTTATCCTGTAAGGAAATCTATTAAAGGGTTATTTATCCTCAAGGAAGATCATGAGCTATTGGATCTAAGGCTGAAACCTAAAATCTCTTTTCCAAGTTCATTTTAAGTTTACCAAATCAATCTTAATAATGACCAATTAACAAGAAGCATTAAACTTAAGACTCAATAAACAAACTAAAGAATTACCCATAAAAAGAAAATCAATTATTAAGTGTGTGAATATTGTGTTTCATCACTTCCCTAGAATAAAAATAAAATGTTGGGGGTTGGGGGATCCACCTTTACTATTTCTAATTTAGAAATCTCTCTTACTTCAATATATAACTTATCAGTGATAGATTTTAATTAAGTCCGACCTACCATAAAGACAGTATCATTATTTGTCCATAAACCAGCCATATAGGCGGTAATCATCTGTCACATAAAGACCAGCCATATAGGCGGTGTCACATTATGTCAAATAAATAAAACCAGCCATTAAGACGGTATAACCTTTTATGTTAAAATTATAATTTCCATATTATAATTAAAGAAGATTAATCTAAACTAAAATTATAAAAGCTTTGCTCTTCCCCCAGCGGAAATCTAACTACAAAACATAAAAGAAAAGAAAAGAAAAGAAAAGAAAAGAAAAGAAACTACTACTATTACTGAAAATAAAAATGCATAAATTAAATGACTAAAAATAAACAAACAAGATGCAATCCTTAAATTCCTTACAAAAACTTAAGGAAAGCATAAAAATTACAAATGAAATGGCTTGGTATTTATAGGAAAATCTATAGGCTTCCACCAATTTCTCCACCAAACACTCCACAAAATCCTCCACCAAACACTCCACCAAACATGCCACAAGACACTCCAAAAAACACTCCACCAAACATGCAAGCATGTTTTGTGGAAGTTTGACAATTGTAAATTGTCATTTTCCATTTTTTTTTATTTTTTGATAATGACTTTAGTAATTACACAAAACATATTGTATTATTCGTTGATTTCGGTCTTGAAAAATTCAGAATTCGAAAATATTTAAAATCTCAAAGTTGTAGATCTTTGAGTCTTCTTTAATATGAAACTTGAATCAGCTCAATCAGATATCGGATGAAAAAGTTATGGCCAAAATACCAAACTTGCGCAAAGTTAGAATTTAGAACTGCACTTCGTGACGCGTACAACTCAACCAGATGTCTAGGATGGGATTGACTCCCTTCAACACTAGCCTTGTCTCGTTATCTGTTTCAAGGCATATATATCCAATACCGACGGCTTTGGACTGGCCGTCATTCATCATCCTTACAACACCGTAGTCTCCTGGTGTGTAAGATGAAAATAAGTCTCTGCGAGATGTGGCGTGTATGAATGCGCCACTATCTATCACCCAACTGGTCTCATGGCTGGCAAGATTCACAACATATTCTTCGTATATAATGAAGAATTATTTGGAAGTATTGTCGGTGGTAGTAGCAACTCTTCTGCACTTCGTGACACGTACAACTCCTCCAGTTTTCTCCATAAGACACGTGCATTTGTATCTTCACTGACATGGTTCACGATACTATCGTCGATCCACTGACGAATAATACTGCATGTCTTCTGGTGAAGATTGTTTCACCTTTCTTTGGACATTGCTTCTGGTTTCTCCTCTAGAAAAACTGACCCATTTTGGTCCTTCACATATAGAAAGTCTTTCATCATTCCTCTCCATATGAAATAATTAGTACTAGTCAACAAAATCATTTTTCGTTGCTCCCATCCATCATAAAAAATTCGGATCTCACCGTTGCGTCCGGAATGGTAAAACATGATGGAAATTACACTTCATTTGTCAAAATCCGACACACGGACCAAAATGAAAATTTCAGAAATTACAGGGGTTAAATTCTAATTTCTGAAAGTTCAGGGTCCAAAGAGCAATTTCAAAAAGTTCAGGGACTAAAATGTAATTTTTAGAAAGTATAGGAACCTTTCTAAAATTTACCAGATTTTTGCTGACATGGCAGTGGTGCTGATGTGGCAGACACGTGGCGCTGACTGGATGACACATGGCTGCTGACTTGTTTGCTGACGTGGCTGGCTGACTGTGCGTGACAGGCTGATATAACAGCTGACTGGGTGCTGACTGGACACTGACATGGCGCTGACTCAGCGTCTTCTTCCTTCATCAGAAGCGCGTGAGACAGCCTCTGTTCGACGCGTGCGGCGTCCAAGGAGCTCTGATCGATCGCTGGAAAATACCACTGTGCTCATCTCTTCGTGAAAAAGCTGATGGTATGCTCAAAATTGATTTTTGACAACTATCGTCGGAACCGATTTTCCGAACCGAACCTCCGTTTCTGAGTTTCGGGATCCCACCGTGGAACCTTAGCTCCTGATACTAGGGGTGGGCGCGGTTCGGTTTGGTTCGGTTTTTGCTAAAAACCGAACCAAACCATATTTTACGGTTCGGATTTTTTACCTCTCAAACCAAACCATTCAATAACGGTTTGGTTCGGATTGAAAATTTTTTAAACCAGCGGTTTACGGATTGGTTCGGTTCGGTTTACAGATTATTATATTTAAAATAAATTTTTATCCACTTAGGTGAAAAGAAAAAAAATCTAGTCTATTAAACAAATAGTATGAAGTACTAGGGTGTAAGTTGTGACTCCAGGAAACACATGCACTCCATAAAGGATTGAAAAATGAGGCACAATTAATTCTTGTATTTTTTAAAAAATAACTCGAATAATAATGCTACCATCATTCTAATTAAGAAACAAATCCAACATCTTACTTTCAAGAATAATGATTCTATCATAAAACAAAAAATTTAAGAATAAAAGTATTAACAAATAAATTGAAGAACAAAAGTATTAATAAATAAATATATTAACAACAAATTTAAGAATAAAAATATTAACATGCTAATAAAATTAAAAGAAAAATACAATTTTTTTAATAAAAATATATAATTTTTTAAATATAACGGTTCGGTTCGGTTTAACAGGTGCGGTTCGGATTAACTCCTGAACCGAACCGTAAACCATTTGGGGTGGGCCAATCCGAACCGCAAACCGAACTATTAGAAAAAAAACCGTAAATTCGGTCCGGTTTGGTTCGGTTTGCGGTTTGGTTCGGTTCGGTTCGGTCGGTTTTTTTGCCCACCCCTACCTGCTACCACTTGTTGTGATAAAAACTCACACAATAGATGAGAAATGAGAGAAAACTATTCTTTATTACACAAAATAAAGAATTACAAAACTTTACAAAAAACTCTCAAACCTCTTTACTTTATATTACTTATGTTTGGGATGATTTTCACAAAGCTATGATGCTCATTTTATAGTTGCCAAAACGTGTTGCCAGCTTCTTCAACACGTTTTGCTTTTGCCAGCTTCTTCAACAAGTTTTACTTTTGCAGTTTTGCCAGCTTCTTCAACAAGTTACTTTTGCTTGCTGGCTTCCTCATGCAAATGCATGCATGAGGAGCTGGACTCCAACACTAAATCATAAATGATTTCTTTCCACATTTTCAATTTTGTAAAATTTATCAAAATATGTCATCGGGCGACAAAAGAGAGGACAAAAACCAAACACGAGCGAAAAAACAGAGGTAATATATATATATATATATATATATATATATATATATATTTAATATTGAAAATTTGACAATGAAATCATTCAATCTAAAATTAAACAGAATAAGTAAAATCTTGGACTGTCACAGACTATTACAATAAACGTATCTCTAAATTCGAATATTAAATCATACACCACCAAACCACTTAAATAGTCGAGCAGGTAAAATGATAATCGGTCATGTCGTTGGAAAGTTATCAATTTGATTCAAAATTCTCTGTTTTCTGCTTACGGGTCAGCCACGAGTTGGTGCAGTGAAGAAATTTTTATCTGGGCTGTGGGAATTATGTTTGTTAGATGATATTTTTGCCATCAAATGCTCTTTATGTACTGTGGATTGTTCTATCAAATAGTTATATTTGTTGATGATTATTATTTGGAATTGTTTTACTTACACTGCTTTAGAGAATTTAAAATAAAAGGAAACAAGTCTAAGAATTGCATTGGCAATTTAAGAATGCAACACTGAATCTTGCGTGCTTGTTGAGTGCATGGTTTTACTTTCTGGAAGTGTGAATTGTGAAATGTGCTTTCCACTTTAGCAATGTTACCGTAAAGAACGAGAAAATAAATGCTATAATCTTATGGAGCGGAGCATTGGCCGAGGCGGGAGACTGATGTGGTCACCTAACTTACATGTTAATTCATACATAGATGTAATCTTGAAGGAGTCGACAAGTGACACTGGACTGGATTTTTGTGCAAATTGCAATTATAGATGTTGATATTTATATATATATATATATATATTCTTTTTGGGAATTAATGCAGCCAATGGAAGAAATCGAAAAGAATTTTGTAATAATGGTGTGTATGCTTTCTGGTGATGAGGAGGTTGAACCAAATGTAGAACATGTTTTACAGTTGGTTGCTGATGTTTGTAAAGAGGATGTTCTAGCCCTTCTAGTTCACAAATTGCCAATACTAGGATGGGAAGTGTGATACCTTATCCTTGATAAGTTATTTATTTGAAACTTAACTTGCCCATTATTTTATCTTCCCTATATTTTTGCCACCCACTAACCACTACTCCTAACATAATAACATCACTAACTCATTCTATTATATAAGTAAAACTAACCCTAAGTGTTTCCCTTTAGTATGTGTGTGCTTGGTGAGAATCGATTGAGGGTGGGCAGTGTATTTGATTATTTTCAGAGACAAGTGAGTAGTTAGAGAGAGAAACAGAGCCGTAGAGAGAGAAAACACAAAACCAGAAGAGAGAGAAAGTTGAGAAGGAGAGAGAAAGGGTCGTTGGACGTCTTTCGGTCACCGTTTTCGGTGAGTGACCACTCCAGGAGAATCCCCTCATCGAGATGAAGCCAACGCCACCGATCCAATCGCCTGAAGCCGCCGCACGCGCTCCCACGCGCCACCCACGTGCCGTCGCGTCGCTGTTCCGCCCGCCCACACGCCGCTGTGCGTGCAGTACACCTCATGGATCAGAATCTTCCCCTCGTCGAGATACGCATGTTGGACACCTCATTTTCCCAATTCGGACCTTCGGTTATCGTGAAACGAGCCAAAAATGAGAGTTAACGCCGTTCGATTGTTCGTCGGTGATCATCGAGCATCCGCCATTACCACCACTGTTGTTGTGATCCTAGTGACGTGTATTGTCTGTTGACCACCTCGTTCTGAAATTCTGAAGTCGTTGGAGCTCGGTACGTTATATTTTACAATTTTAGGGGTGTAATTGTAATATTTTGAGAGTTTTGGATTTATTCATAAATTGACATGTTTAGGGACCTAAATGAGCAAATTCTGACTTTTAGTGAGTAATATGAGATAACTGAAAGTTTTGGGGACTAAATTGATAATATTGGAGAGTATTGGGGTTAAATTACAAATTTGTAAAGTTTATGGGTAAAACCGTAATTTTAGTAAAATATAGGGACCTGATCGTAATTTTACACTTTTTCCAGATTTTAGCGATGACATATATATATAGAGAGTTTTGCGTGGATTGAGGTAAGTACAAATCACGATGATTCATTTAACATAAATATTTGTTGGTTGATGTTTGATATATGAGTTTATGTATTACAGTATAAATATATTTATACATATATGTTGGAAATTTGATTGAGTAATCGATAACATGAGAACAGAAATTGTGAATATAAATTTTGGGTATAATTGTATGCCTGTACTATGAATCGAAGTATTTAAGTATTATGTGACTTTGAGATGAGTTGATGGATGAAATGCGATGAAATGTGTTGTATTGGATGCTGTGTGGGATTATTGTTATGCTGCCAGATTTAGTATAATAGTGGTCGGAGATGCGAGATTATGCGAGATTAGCAGAGGCATATGGTTCAATCATCCTCTTGCACATTTATGCGGGATTATACGGTGGGAAACCTTGGGAGTAAGAGATAGACTATCCCATTGGTTTCGGTCCATTATTATACTGAATCCGGATATCAAACCTTGTTTGATTGAGATGTGTTGTTGTGAGTATGTTTTGCATGGGTTAGCTTTTATATATTAATTGTTGTTTTCATATATTAATTAATTATATATATATATATATATATATATATTGTTGGTGAGGTTATGTTGAGAGCATAAGTGTTTTTACTTACTGAGCTATTTAAGCTCACCCCCATTTTCCAAACATCCCAGGTAGTTCGCCAGCGCAACAGTAGCGGTATCAGTACCGGAATTTGACTCATTTTCCACAGCCGTCAGTCGGGTTGGTCCAAACATTTCTTTTGGCTTTTGAGATAAGAGATTTAGGACAAACTCATGTTTTCACATACTTTTGGGTGTAAACATTTATTCGAGATTTATTGGATTGTATTTTATGGAATACTATTTTTCTTTGCGAATTTTGGTTCAGTTGCATGACATATAGATGTTAGAGCTGAAGTGGTTCGCGAACCCCTTTCTAGGGTTGGGCCCGCTCTAGGGAGGGGGTCGTAACAAGAAGTAAGTTATTACAATTTTTAAGAATTCCCATGCATGTATATTATCTATGTTGATGGTGTTTTTAAGGATAAGTACTTTGAACAGTTCGGCAAGGGCAGAGAGGGAATTTTCAGTTTCTTGGGGGATCAGATGTTCAGATGTGTTAAACAGTTCCCAGACAATCAGAGGGTCCAAACACCTCCTTCTCGGAACCGACCGATCAGACGATATGTCATGGCATAGCTTTCAGAGGCCGAAAACTTCAGAGCCGAGGCCGACCATATTTGACCAGGAGCTCGTTTTGATTTGACCTTACCCCCTAGAACCAGCGGGTGGACTCGGACGTGTGGGGTCAGGTCGGTAGTAGCTTGGGTAGTTCGACAGATCATTTAGCCGATCTCTTGACGATCGACATATGAGTGGGGCAGTTTGGACTTTTCCTTCTGACATGTATCACCGATTGAAGGCTCTTTACAGGCTGTCATCATTAATTGTTACGTGTGGCAGTAGAGAAAACAGGCGTGAGGTGACAAGCCGTCAGATGGCAGGCTTACTTTCGGCAAAGACAGTCACGGGGCAGAGAGCCCGACAACCAGCCGGGAATCGTGGGAAAGTCATAAAGTCGAAAGAATAGTGTTTTAATTCCTGAGTATATAAAGGAAAGTTAGGTTAATTTGAGGGCAGACTGTGATGGAGAAAAAGAGAGGAAAATCTTGTAACAAAAAATATGAGCACAACTTGTAAAACCCTTTAAACTGCTCGGCCTCATTCAGAACGGGTCGGCCGAGTTAGTTCTGGTAATAAAAACAACCCCCATCGTTTTGTGCCTGTGGACGTAGGCTGGACTCGCTCCGCCGAACACGTTAAAACTATCTTGTCAATTTATGCGTTTTTCACACCTTCTACTAAATTTGTCTTTGGTCTCCCCATAACCAAACAAATTCAAGGTTGAGGGAAGGTTATCTTGGGGGAGTTATCCCGAAACTGCCCCTGGGACGAAAATCAGCTGTCACTCAATGATGTGTATATTTTTTGTTTGGTGTAGGCAAGAAAGGATTTAGTCCACTACTGGTCCATATTGTTGAGGCAAAAGGTTGACTCCACACTTTGTTATGTGTATACAATACATTGAGAACCATTTTGAGTTACTGGACTTCATTGTCGTCTTGTAATAATTTTATGCAATATTTGTCCTTGCATTTCTGTTTCTGTGCCTTATTTCTATGTTTTCTTGGAGGATGGGTTATTCACCATAATCTGGTCATCCTATGTGATGTGGATGTGAGCATGTGGCTAATTTAGTCATCTGGGGAGGCTGGAGTACTGTCATTTGGGCAGCTAAGACTAAGATGATGAAACTATTTATGGTTTTGCAGTTCCCTACATATGTAATTTGTTGCTGTTTTATTCCGTAGATCGTTTGTTTATGCTCTCAGATACTGTTCATTCGAGGAGCTATCTTGACCAAAAATGTAGTTAATCACTGTCTACTTGTACTTTTCTATCGTTATGTAAATGAGTATGGTAATATTGCGTGCGATACATTGTTTTTCGTACATGGAGCTATGATAATAAGGAAGTTGCTTTAAATTGTAGACTGATGTCGAGGGAGAGCATCAAATTTCCGGCACTTGCTGGGTAAGATAATTTAGCTGCTTGCCTGTTTCTTTCCGGTTTGTTTCTGGAGGACGAAAAGAAAAATATTTAACCCATCCAAACTTGAAATGAACCCATTAGAAGCAACCAAAAAAAAAATGCATGCATTTGAAGGAAGAAGTGGTCAAGCTCGAAGAACTTGAAACTTAATTATATGGAAGCCGGGAGATTTTCTGAGGAGGGATGTTGCAATTTTTAACCCATCCAAACTTAATGCTGTTTGCAAGCATCCAGCAAACAGCAGCAACACAGAGCAGCCAAACTGCATGGTTATAACAATAAGAAACCAAATTAAATTAGTTTCAAGATTTTGCAATTTTTAAGCGTTTATTTTATAAATTCAGGGGATATTTCTATTATTTACTAAATACTAATAGTTGGAAATTTTTTGAGGGAGATCGGCTAACCATCCTTACATATTTCTTAGCGTATGTGACGAGGTACTGTTGTTCCAGTTCTTTGATATATGCAAAACTGTTAATGTCTTCTAATTATGTAACAAGAAGTCAATCTTTGAAGGTTAGTTCTGGCTCCAATTTTAAGTTTGGTCTCGGTCATTATTTTGATCAACAAGATTTATTAATCACGAAGTGTTCATGGATCATGAAGACATTGCTGAAGGTATTTTATTTCTTCCTTATGTGCTTTATGATTCTTTTGGTCATCTTTTGTCTGTATGAGTATGGCCAAATCTATAACAGTCTAGAATCTCATGTTGGGTAGAAATTTGTTGCTTTTGTTACCTTGTTTCTAATGGTTTCTTCAATCTTTATTTTTGGACTTAGCAGGATCCTAGCAGCAAAAATATTCCCACGTGCTTAGATGAATATATAATTTCTTTAAAAAAAATTTAAATGCTTGTTTTGGAAATTTTTCTATGGCCTGAGTTGGTGGGCGATAATAAAATGGATCACCTATCCTCAGTCAAGCCTTCTTGCTTCTCACCTGAAAATAAGAGAGTTTGTGCCATTCTTTGAATATTGAACAACATTTTTTTGGGTGCATTTTGATTTGTGATGTGGTTTTATAATATTTGATCGAAACCACATGACAGGAGTTGAGGTATTTATTCCAGTTCTCCTTGGACTTGGAGTGCAATGAACATTTTTATCCTGTGTTGGAGAATTTGATATGTGATAGAGGATCAATGAGTTGAAGATTCCATGTTAACTGTAGTGACACAGAATTAGTTGATCATAATAATTTCAATTCTATTTGAAATTTTTTTTTTTTTTTTTTGCAAACTTTAGAAATCCCGCCGTCAAACCACCTGAGCCGGACTTAAGCGGAGCAGGTAAAACCTTTGGCGGTCTCAGTCTCTTATAAGAGAATGTACCCCTGGACTCGAACCCAATACCTGACAATCAAATCTTAAGTTATTTGCCACATAACCAAACCCCTTCAAATAATTTGGTTCTCATTTGCTTTTATTCCTCCTTTATACACTTGGGTTTTAATTTGTTGCTAATCCTAACAAGCCCCATGAAATAAAGGTTATTCTGGCAAAAAACCATGAAAAGTAGCTGGAACTGCTTTGCAATCTCTCTGTTGGAAAAGGTAATTGCAGGTTTCCTGTATAAGTGGGACACTAGCACCGGACCTGAAATTGGAACCAAAAATTTATATTTGAAATTGTTTTTCACGATCATCCTCAATGAAATCTTACTTCCACTTTATGTTCATCACTCAATAGTATTCTTTGCAGGTGCTGATGATGACCAATTTGATGAGGAAAAGGAACTGATCATCAAGGAAATTGAAAGAGTAGCTCTGTCTACTGAGTCTTGACTGCTAGGTTCCTGTAACTCATTTTGTATCGAGATTCTATATTTAAAATTAAATGATTGATTCTTCAGAATGATTTTCTGCTTGCAATATTTGCTAAGGTAAACCACAAAAGTCATGGATGCATAAGATGACTGTGTGGCCTTGTAATTATGTTCTTGTTCCAGATTTGTTAATGCAGCACATCCTGTTATTACAAGTTCCGAAACAAAAACCCATCTTGATTCAATAATATTGAGTTGTCGCAGACTCCACATAAGTGATCAAACCATTGTATTAGCTCTAGCCTTGAACACGTGTGATATCAACACAATCCTTCACACACACGGTTATGTCCTTCCCAACTAGTTAGATGTTGCCTGATTTGTCAGTCCGTTAGCCCAATGGCCCGGTCTCCTCAAGGTTTGGTATGAACTATGGATCCAAACCCATTTAAAATGTGGGCAACTAATTGATGGAATTTATTACTTATAATATTATCAACATTCGTCGTAAGTGATTCACACACAGTGAAATGTGATGGTAGTGTAGCAAATATGATATCGCTATAATGTCTACTATTTATGACATTACCAAATTTCATGTTTTTCATTAAATAGGTATTAAGTCATTGTTTGATGTAGAATTTAATGAGCTTATTAGTTAATTTATACTTTAAGTGTAATATTTATAAACTAATTTATATTTTATGAAACAATGTATAAGTATTTGTAGATGAGGCTTTTGTTTTAACTGCGAGATAGGTTCATATTGTTCATATCATTTTCATAATTACTGGACCCATTAACGTCAACCGTTTTTTGTACCATTTATGATGATGGTTCTCCGTGACAGTTAATACTGTTAATAACCAAAAATAAACCTCGTCCTTTTCTTTCACTCTCTTGACATTTAATTTGTCCCTTTTAGGCTTTAGCCATCATTAATCAAGAGTAACACTAATGGGCTGTCAATCCTCAATTTTTTTTTCAAAAATAATTAGAACTACGAATTTAAGTAAAATTGGTAAAATTTTCGATTATTTCATATTTTTATAAATTCGAATACAAAAATTGAAATTCATATACTGAACCCTTGAGACTTCAATCCTCAATTTCCTAAACAACAATTTGCAAATTTCAACATATTTTTGTTAATATAATTTTAATATTAGAGTTCAATAAGTAATCAAATTTAATGATTTTTAAAAAAATTACTCTGTTAGTTATTAGTCAACTCTCAATCTACAAATACATATATATTCTCTTGTTCTTCCTCTGCCATCTTCCAGTGAGATTCCTCTTCAAAACCCTTGATTTTTTTTAAAAAAAAAAAAAATCAGTAAAATCATCGATGAATTTCTTTAAATCCGTGTTCTCCAAAGATCCGGAGCCCTCCGAGTCCGAAAACCCGGACCCGAAATCGAACTCTCCGTGGGGTTCGGTGATCGTGTCCTACAAAAAGGACTTCGAGGATTTCCGATCCGGCTTGAAGAAAGAGACAGCCGTGATCCGGGAAGCCGCCTCCCGCGCCGTCAAGGCCTTACCGGCGTCGTTCGAAATCGGAGCCTCCGTCGCGCAGGAGTCGCTCGAGTCTGTCGGCCAAGCCGTCGACAACATCGGCGCCACTGTCTGGAAATCGACGGCTGAGATCATCTCTCACGGTAAGCGTAAACTCGTAACCGCATCATCAGATCAATACGATTCTGGTTCTGATAATAGCAGTAGACGGCTGAGTGATGTTAAAACGTATAGTCGTTTTGAAATGCAATTGAATTCGATTCAGAGTGATTCTAATACGTATTGTAAGGATCCAGAGGATTTGGAAGAGTATGAGAATTGGAAATTAGGGTTTAAGCTGGATGATGAGAAAATGATTGAAATTGAAAATTTGATAAAGGAAAATGGGGTTGTTGGGGAGATTTATATAGGGGTTGTGTTGAATAATGAGGTGGTTGATGAAGAAACGTTTTGGAGTAGGTATTTTTATAGGGTGCATAAGTTGAAACAAGCTGAGGAGGCGAGAGCTAGGCTGGTGAAGAGAGCCATTTCTATGGATGAAGATGAGGATTTGAGTTGGGATTTTGATGATGATGATGATGAGAGTGGTGTGTCTTTGGTTAAGGGTGAATCGAGTGGGAATATAGAGCGGAAGGAGGGTGATTCGGGTGAGAATTTAGTGAATGAGAATGTTGTTGAGAAGTCGAAGGATGGAAATTCTGGGAGTGAAGAAAATGGTAGTGAGAAATCGGTGGCTGTGGATGAGAAGGCAGAGAATGGTGATTCATGCAAAGATAGTGACGTGTCGGTGGTGTCCACTCAACCCTCGATGCCTGAGGAGGAAGATCTTGGTTGGGATGAGATTGAGGATATTGGGAGCAATGATGAGAACAAGGGTGATGCTGTAGGCAGCGTGAGTAGAGCTGATTTGCGAAAGCGGTTGAGTGCTGCTGAGGAAGATGAGGATTTGAGCTGGGATATTGAAGATGATGAAGAACCGGGTAAATCGTGATTTGAGTTATGATATCAGGACAAAAGCTTTCTGAATCAGAATAACAAGGTATTTAGTTTGTGATAAAATAATTTATTGGGTAAATATTTTCTTTATATTTCTTCAATAGAAAGTTCCAAGTAAATGGATTTATATTACAAATACATTTCTATCTTTATTATAAAATCAGAATTTCTTTTAATGCATGCAAGTCTTTGATGGAATTTGCTGGATTGACGATTGTATGGGAGAAGATTGTTTTTTTAAACTCTAAACTTATCTTGAGCCTGTAATGTTCCCACTTTCCGCTGCTCTATTTTTGTTGTTTTTAAAACCATAATCAGTATTTTATTGTTAATGTTAAGAGTGATGTCTGCATGTGTGGTCATTTTGCTATGATTAGTACTTGGCATGCTAGTGCTCACACTGTTTTTAGCAAATGTAATGCACAGGTGAAAACAGTTTGATTGAGGCTTGAGACTCTGAAACTGTGTTCATAAGGTTCAACTTTCAAGTGTCTCCTCTGTTATGCTCCGTCCATAACATGTTAATCAGTCTTGCGAATCCTACCAATTCATGTCCTACATTCTTAAGTTAGTTATTTCCAAAACCTCGAGAAGAGATTCATCCGTAATTTTCCGATCATAAGTTGTCAATTTTCAACTGTATGTGTAGCCAGTAATCTAGTTGAATTTTGTATCACCACCGACTATTAGGGAGTCTCAACTCAGCCAGAAGATTGAAGAGTAGTATCTCAATCTGATAAGGTGAGTGCAGAGAAAGACTAAAAGACTTGAAAAGGAAACCACAGAATTACAATCAGTTCCCAAAGTGTCTGGGTGGTGTCTGCTACAAATGAGTCATGTCATTGCGAATCTAAAGCTTTCAAATGAATGTAAATTTAAAGGTTATGTTTCCAGTTACTAAGAAAATAACAATGCCAATGTTAATTAAACCTACAGCTTCTAAAGCACAGCCATATAATCTTACATATCTTGAAAAAGAGGCCAAATATGAAGCAGATATGGACATGCGCTTAATTAGCCCCCTTAGATATGGAGGGACATTGAAACACAATAGTTTTAACCAACTATTAAACCAAATAGCATACTCATAGCCTTGATAAAAAGGCCAGATAGAATCCCTAAACCCTTGCCTGAGATTATTAAGAAGCCAGATAGCATCACCATAGCCTTTATTAAGGAGATAAAGAGGTCATACATGCCCCAGAAAAAATTTGCAGACGCGGCTGTACAGTCATCATCATTGTAAAAACCACCCTTCAAGATCATCCCGATGTTAGAAACTACCGGTGATGAGAATATTATATAATTGAACATGGTGTCAATGGCAGCAGTAATAGGGCCAGGGTTGATAATCTGCATTGTAACGCACAGTGTGAAGAAGACATACATTACAATAAAATAGAGAAGTGGCAACCAAAAAGAGTACGGCAACTGACCTGGATAAAACTAGCAATGATAGCAGGAATAACCTCTGAATCAGAATCATATATTGATTCAAAATAGCTCAAGTCCTTTTTTTTCACAACAATCAGTTGCCAAGCGATACAAATTTGTAGAATGAACATAATTAAGGTTGAAAATAATGCTACTAGGATGATTATTCCTGTGAGCAAATCATTTATGCAAAAAATATTTAAGACAATAATTAACAGTTAGGCTAATTAATTAAACATTGAAAATCTGAAAAGAGACAGCAAAGGACTACAGACCATTCGACTTAGCTATGTGAACATCAGCTAAGAGTACACCAAAGGCAGCAATAGCCACGTGTAAGATAGTGTTCAAGATCCCATTTTTCTGAATCGGGAACTTGTCCTTGAAAGCTTTCAATGTTGGTATGCCTGGTAATGCAATACAATAAAATATAATATCAAATGTCAATAAATGTAGTAAAATGGAATTAACAAATAGAAAACATATATAAGAAATTAACATTGGTTTCAATATTTACTTACGCAGGCCACCAGTGAGCAGAAGAGTGAATAAATAAAAGTGTTTTTGCATGAAGGCGGCAGTAACTGTTGGCGTTGTGACCATCTGTTGGTCACAAGCACCGAAAGTGCATGCAAATAATTGCATGCATTTATTTGCATGCATTTTCAAGCAACAGCTCATGAGCAAGCTGTAAACATGTGCCAAACCGCGTGACACTGTTCACGCGATTTGGGCACTATAAATTGAGCCATAAACCATTGTTAGATGCATCCCAGTAATCCCAGAAATCCCAAATTGAGTGAGAGTAATAGAGAGTAAAGTGGTGTGAGAGTTTTTTGTAAAACTTAGGTTATAAAGCTTTGTAATTCTTTTATTTGTAATATAAAAGAAGAGTTTTCTCTCCAATCACCTCTATTCGTGTGTGTTTCATCACAACAAGTGGTATTAGAGCTAAGGTTACTCGGAGGGATCCCGAAACTCAGAAACATAGGTTCGGTTCGGAAAGTCGGTTCCGACGAAAGTTGTCGAAAATCGATTTTGAGCATACCATCAGACTTTTCACGTCGAGACGAGCACGGTGGTATTTTCCGGCGATCGAACGGAGGCCTGAGGACAGCGCACGCGCGCCATGCGCCGGTCAGAGAGCTCATCACGCGCGCCCACGCGCTCCACTCTCTTGCACGCGCATACCAAGGTTGAAGACGACGCCACGTCAGCCGCCCAGTCAGCGCCAAGTCAGCAGCCCAGTCAGCTGCCACGTCACCCGACCACGTCAGCACGTGCCACGTCAGCGGTGCTTGGTAAATTTCAGATAGGTCCCTGAACTTTCTGGAAATTACAATTTAGCCCCTATATTTTCAGTAATTTTCAATTTAGTCCCTGAACTTTTTGGAAATGTCAATTTAGTCCCCGAATTTTTCCGTAATTGCACTTTGGCCCCTGAACTTTTGGAAATTGCACTTTGACCCCTGTAATTTCTGAAATTTGCAATTTGGTCACTGTGTCGGATTTTGACAAACGAAGTGTCATTTCCACCATTTTTGACTATTCCGGACGCAACGGTGAGGTCCGTTTTTTGAAATTCTGCTTAGAAGTTTTATGATGGATGGGGGCAACGGAAAAATGGTTTTGTTAACCAGTACAAACTATTTCACATGGAGAGGAAGGATGAAAGACATTCTGTATGTGAAGGACTATGATGGATCAATATTTCTGGAGCAGAAACCAGGAGGAATGACCGATGAGAAGTGGGCTAATCTTCACCAGAAAACATGCAGTACTATTCGTCAATGGATCGACGACAATATTGTGAACCATGTCAGTGAAGAGACAAATGCACGTGTCTTATGGAGAAAGCTGGAGGAGCTTTTCCGAGCAAAGACTGACAACAACAAGCTGTACTACATCAAGAAGATGATGGGGTTGAAATACCAGGAAGGTACAGCTGCGGCGGACCATATCAACGATTTCCTCGGCACCATGAAAGAATTGTCTGGATTGGGCATAGACTTCGGTGATGAGGTAAACGGCTTAATACTCCTTAATACGTTACCAGAATCTTGGGAAACGTTCAGATCTACGGTGATAAATTCAGCCGCAGATGGGAAAGTCACTATAGAGATGGCGAAGACCAGGATCTTCGAGGAAGAAAAGAGGACGAGAATGCAGGAGTCAGCATCAGCCTCAACCTCAGAAGCTCTAGTGACAGAGAAGAACACCAGAAGGGGGAGGAGTAAAAGCCGAGGCCCAGATAGACCAGACAAGAACCGAGGTAAATCAAGAACTAAAGATATTGAGTGTTATCACTGTAAAAAGAAAGGCCATATGAAGATGGACTGTTACAAGTTGAAGAACGAGCAGTCCAGGAGAGATGGTGACTCTAATCAAGAAAGAGTTGCTACCACCACCGACAATACCTCCAAACAGTTCTTCATTATATATGAAGAAAATGTTGTGAATCTTGCTAGCCACGAGACCAGTTGGGTGATAGATAGTAGCGCATCCATACACGCCACATCTCGCAGAGACTTCTTTTCATCTTACACACCAGGAGACTACGGTGCTGTAAGGATGTGGAATGACAGACAGTCCAAACCCGTCGGTATTGGAGACATCTGCCTTGAAACAGACAACGGACAAACTAGTTGTTGAAGGGAGTCAAGCACATCCCAGACATCCGGTTAAACCTGATCTCAACAGGCAAGCTGGATGATGAAGGTTTCTGCAGCACCTTTAGTGACGGATGCTGGAAGCTCACTAAAGGATCAATGGTCGTGGCACGAGGTAAGAAAGACTCAACTCTGTATTTGATGCATGCTAAGATTTCAAATAGTAGCATAAATACAGTCAACAGTAATGAGGCAGCCGAGCTATGGCATAAAAAGCTCGGACACATGAGTCAAACAGGGATGGAGATACTACGCAGGCAGAATGTTCTTCCCGAATTGAAGAACTCACACTTACGGAAGTGTGAACACTGCATGGCTGGAAAGCAGAACAGAGTGTCCTTCCAGAGCTCACCGCCTCAACGGAAATCGGAGGTACTTGACCTCATACATTCAGATATATGTGGTCCGATGCAGACACGAACACTTGGTGAGTCACTGTATTTTGTGACATTCATTGATGATCATTCAAGGAAGACATGTGCATACACCTTAAAGAGAAAAGATCAAGTTTTGGGAGTGTTCAAGGAGTTTCACGCCCTGGTGGAGAGAGAAACCGGTAATAAACTCAAATGCATCAGAATAGACAATGATGGAGAATACAGAGGTCCGTTTGATCAGTACTGCAAGACGCAAGGAATCAGACATCAAACGACACCTTCGAAGACACCTCAGTTGAATGGCCTAGCTGAGAGGATGAACAGAACCTTGTGCGAAAGGGTCAGAAGCTTGTTGTCACAAGCCAAGCTATCGAAGACATTTTGGGGGGAGGCACTCAACACAGCAGTACATGTTTTGAACATGTCCCCAGCGGTCGCACTGAAATGTAATGTTCCTAACCAAGCATGGACAGGTAAAGAAGTGTCTTATGAACATTTGCATGTCTTTGGGTGCAAAGCTTATGTACACATCCCAAAGGACGAGAGATCCAAACTTGATGCAAAGACGCGACAATGTGTCTTTATTGGCTATGGTCAGGATGATTTCAGCTACAAACTGTATGATCCTGTTGAAAAGAAGATTGTCAGAAGCCGAGATGTTGTCTTCGTTGAAGACCAGACCATAGAAGATATCAGAAAGGAGATGAAGACAATGCCCCAGCAATACAGAAATGTGAATCTAGAACCTCATACACCAGTGCCAGGACGAGTTGAAGATGAGGTTCCCAGACAGGAGGGTACATGTGATGAAGCTCCCAGAGATGATCATGATCAACCACCAGTACCAGAAGCTACACCAACAGTTCCACAGAGAAGGTCTGACAGAGAGAGGCGACCTTTAACCAAATACTCTGCATATGAGTATGTGTTGCTTACTGACATGGGGGAACCTGAGAGCTACCAGGAGGCTGTGGAAACAGAAGACAGAGAAAAGTGGGAGGAAGCCATGCAAGATGAGATGAAATCTTTGCATGACAATCACACTTTTGAGTTGGTGAAATTGCCAAGAGGCAAACGGGCTTTGAAGAACAAATGGGTGTACAGGGTGAAGCAACAAGAGCACACTTCACAACCCCGGTACAAAGCCAAACTAGTTGTCAATGGATTCAATCAAAGAAAATGCATTGACTTCGATGAAATCTTCTCTCCAGTTGTGAAGATGTCATTGTGAAGATGTCATCCATCAGAGTGGTACTCAACTTAGCAGCAAGCCTCGACCTGGAAGTTGAGCAGATGGATGTCAAGACCGCATTTCTTCACGGAGATCTGGAAGAAGAAATTTACATGGAGCAACCAGAAGGCTTCAGAGTCAGCGGGAAAGAGGACTATGTGTGCAGACTCAGGAAAAGCCTCTACGGTTTGAAACAAGCACCGAGACAGTGGTACGTGAAGTTTGAGTCAGTTATGGGGGAGCAGAGATACAAGAAGACCACTTCAGACCATTGTGTTTTCGTTCAGAAATTTTCTGACGATGACTTTATCATCTTACTGCTGTATGTAGATGATATGTTGATAGTTGGCAGGAATCAATCGAGGATTGATAATTTGAAGCAGCAACTGAGTAAGTCTTTTGAGATGAAAGACTTGGGGCCAGCTAAACAGATTCTTGGCATCAGGATCGGTCGTGATCGGAAAGCCAAGAGATTATACTAGTCACATGAGGAGTACATCGAGAGGTACTTCAGAGATTCCAGATGGACAAGGCTAAAGCGGTTAGCACTCCTCTTGCTACCCACTTTAGATTGAGTACACAACATAGTCCCTCTACTGAGACAGAGAAGGAGGAAATGAAACAAGTTCCATACACCTCAGCAGTGGGAAGTCTTATGTATGCCATGGTGTGCACGAGGCCAGACTTAGCACACGCTGTTGGATTGGTCAGCCAGTTTATGTCAAACCCAGGAAAAGAACATTGGAATGCTGTCAAATGGATTATGCGGTATCTACGAGGCACAACGAAGATGATGTTATGTTTTGGAAGCAGCGACAAGCCAGTGTTGATGGGCTACACCGACTCAGATATGGCAGGAGATGTGGATACCCGAAAGTCTACTTCGGGGTATCTGATTACTCTCTCAGGGGGAGCTGTGGCATGACAGTCAAGTTTGCAGAGGTGTGTTGCACTTTCTACAACAGAGGCATAATTCATTGCAGTTACAGAAGCTTGCAAGGAATTGCTGTGGATGAAGACATTCGTCCAGGAATTGGTTTCAAGCAGGAGAAGTACATTTTGTACTGCGATAGCCAGAGTGCTATCTATCTCTGTAAAAATTCCACCTTTCATTCGAGGTCAAAACATATCGATGTAAGGTATCACTGGATACAGGATGTCCTGAGCTCAAGGCTGTTAGAACTCAGGAAAATTCACACCGACGACAACGGTGCCGATATGTTCACGAAGGTTTTACCGAAGAGAAACTTGAAATCTGTCGTGCTATAGCCGGGATGACAAAATTCTCCACATAGTCAGAATGGGGAGAGAAGAGAGAACTACGATTGGCTTGATCCCAACTCAGGGTACGTAGGCAGTCATACAGATGCAGCCAGGGAGGATCATTTGGAGGATCCGGTTTGGATGATTGATGGTCGGCTCAGATTTGGAGAAATCTTCACCGAGGGGGAGATTGTTGGCGTTGTGACCAGCTGTTGGTCACAAGCACCGAAAGTGCATGCAAATAATTGCATGCATTTTCAAGCAACAGCTCATGAGCAAGCTGTAAACGTGTGCCAAACCGCGTGACACTGTTCACGCGGTTTGCGCACTCTAAATTGAGCCATAAACCATTGTTAGATGCATCCCAGTAATCCCAGAAATCCCAAATTGAGTGAGAGTAATAGAGAGTAAAGTGGTGTGAGAGTTTTTTTGTAAAGCTTGGGTTATAAAGCTTTGTAATTCTTTTGTTTGTAATATAAAAGAAGAGTTTTCTCTCCAATCACCTCTATTCGTATGTGTTTCATCACAACAGTAACTAGAGGACTGCTTCATGACTGCATATGCAAGAGCGCCCGACAACAACTGAGGCACTACACTAAGCAACACATTCTTAATTACCCCAAATCTCCCAAAAGTGTACCAAATTCTCCGCAAAACATCGATCTGGTCTTGAAATTTATTTTCGGTCATCATGTCCTTCCAAAACAACACGGCAACACTAATTATCAACTTTTCTTTTAAGAAAAATCTCCTCATAAACTCTATAAAAAAAAAAATCTTTCCGCCTCGCTTGTTACATTAAGCACCTCTATAAAATTCTTATTTTCTTCTTCTGTTAAATCATCTGCAAACTTTCTAACTTTCTCCATTTCTTCTTCACTCAAGCCCTTTATAATGACTCTAAGTTTCTTTATTTCTTCTTTGCTCAAGCAATCAGCAAACTCATTCATATTCTTGAGCCCTTGTGCACTCATTCCATCGATAAGCTGGCGAATTTTCTTCTCTTCTTCTCTCATCAAGCTCTTGTCTTATTCAAAACTCAACCCCTCCAAAACCACATCACTAACTTGAATTAGGTCGATTGATGCGAGAGAGCCTGCAAGAATAAGGGTAGCATCTTGGACGGAAACCAACCCGACCCAGCCGGAGGTGTATTGGGTTGTTGACCGGTGCTTAATCACACACGTATAACGCAAGCGCACGTATCGTTCAAGTAGTATAAAAATATCGATCCTACGAGGACTTAATATCTAATCTATTAATTTTATGAGGTCAAATGATTACTAGTATCTAACAGGTTGTTGGATTGATTTGAAATGGTGATGATTCTAAATTTAAAACAAGTAAATAAAATTGTTCGAAAGTAGATTTAAGAAAATTCAATATTAAAACTATCTAGGGTTGTGATTTCTTCCAATATCATTTTAAAGATGAAGTGATTATTTTATGTTTTGTAATAAATAGGTTTACTAACCTGAAATACTAAATTATGCAAAAGCCTCTGTCGATGGTCAGACGCAAATACTCAGTTTAACCCAATTGAACCATATGTCTATGTCAACCAAATTATCTGGATTCATTAAGTTTAAGTTCCAATTATGGCTACCCCCCGCCCGACAGTATATTCTATCCTGTAAGGAAATCTATTAATGGGTTATCTATCCTCAAGGAAGATCGTTGGCTATTAAGTCTAAGGCTGAAACCTAAAATTCCTTTGTCAAGTTTATTTTAGATTTACCACATCAATCTTATTAGTGGCCAATTAACAAGACGCATTAAGCTTAAGACTTAATAAGTAAACCTTTAAATTACCCAAACTATAATTTAACCCCTTATAAACCGGTGATATTGGATTTCATCACAACCCCAGATAACTGGCTTAGTTACGACACATATTTACGGGTAGTAAAAAAAAACTTAAATAAAATAAAAGACATAAAGTAAAATACTGAAAATTAAATTGCTGAAAAGTAAATGACGGAAAGTAAATGCTGAAATTAAATTACTGAAAAGTAAATGCTGGAAGTAAATTGCTGAAAGTAAATTGCTGAAAAGTAAATGCTGAAAGTAAATTGCTGAAAGGTAAATAAAGTAAAAGTACAATAAAAGAAAATGCTGAGGTAAAAGGATCCACTTTTATTACTTATATTTTAGATATCTCCCTTAATATAAAT
This sequence comes from Zanthoxylum bungeanum, assembly GCA_019454045.1. Lineage (NCBI taxonomy): Eukaryota > Viridiplantae > Streptophyta > Magnoliopsida > Sapindales > Rutaceae > Zanthoxylum > Zanthoxylum bungeanum. Next base: position 926,570 of record SKCR01036381.1, read on the forward strand.
ATTAATTTTGCATGATAATTACCAACCAGCCATATAGGCGGTATCCAGATTAAGTCAAATTAATAATTAATTACCAACCGACCAATGAGGCGGTATCCAGTTTAGTCAGGTTAAAACCAATTTAAATAATTACCAACCGACCAATATGGCGGTATCCTCGTTAAGTCAGGTTTTAACTAGTTTATATATTATAATTAAGAGAGATTAATCTAAATATTAGTAATAAAAGTTTTACCTTTTACCCCAGCAAAGGGGAGTTACCTCCTCATTACTGAAAAGTAAAAACTGAAAATTAAAGAAAGAAAAGTTTTGTGCGTAAAAGTAAATTGCAGAAAGTAAAAACTGAAAAGTAAAGAAAAGAAAGTGCGAAAGCGGAAATTAATTACTAAAAGCTGTAAATAAACAAACAAGATACAATCTTCTTAGTATTCTTAAGGAATTCATTAGAAGAAAGTATGAATTTTACAAATGAAATGACTTGGTATTTATAGGCAAAATTTTGCCTCCATCAAATCATCCACCAAATCAATTATTAATTGCTCCACTAATTGCTCCACTAATTGCTCCCACCAAATCCATTATTAATTGCTCCACTAATCTCTTATCATGTTTGGTGGTGATTTGATAATTTTTATTATTTATTTATTACTTTATTTTTTTGCTTTGAAAATGATTGAAAGTGACTTTAATTACACACAACACACTTCTGGATGGTTCATCAATTTCGGGCATGAAATCTTCAGAATTAGAAATTATTTTGTCTTTCAAAGCTGTAGCTCTTTGAGTCTTCTTTAATTTGGAACTTGAATCAGCTCAATCCGATATCGGAGTAAAAAGTTATGCCCAAAATACGACAGATGCGCAAAACTGGAATTTCCAAAACTGCACTTCGTTAAAACGCCATTTCAAGTTTCCAATCTCCAAATTAAAATATCAAGTCCAATAATTGCCCTTATTTGACCCATATTTCGACCTAAATGATTTCATTGTGTCACAATATTATTTTATCTGCAAAATAAACTAAAACACATCAAAACGTTCATCAAACGACCCGAGAAATTAAACAAAATATTAAGTAAAATGGGCGGTAAATATTGATATATTTTCCGCTCATCAGTTGTGACACAACCCGGTGCCGGAGCATGTGACTATCGGAGAGGGGCGGCTACTGGTCGGGTTAGATAGCATTCTAGAGACAAAAAATTAATTAGTAATGAAGCCGCCGCCTAGGAGTCAGTCTGCGTCCGAGTTGCAAACAAAATAAAACAACCTGAAGAGAAATATTTGGTACCCAACATCCCCCTGTGTGTATAGAACATATAGAAGCGAGTCATATATATAAATGTAAGGCTAGCTAGGCAATGCTTGTAAAGAGGCCAGATATATATATAGCATAGCTAAGAGCTTGATTGAGGTAATGTAGAGGCCACACACAAGTCCCACAAAAGATGAGCAGACGCTGCTGTATAGTCATCATTTTTATCGATCAGAAGGCTTCAACATCTTTCCGATGTCACACATAGCAAACATGCTGAATACCAAAGCACCGAGTCCAGCGTCAATTGCACTTGTAATAGGGCCTCCGTTGAATATCTGCATTCTATACGCATAATTAAGTTCATATGAAAGGTCCTGATGTTGGTTTTCGAGATTCAAACTCGAATGTACATAACTTATTTGCCCACGTTTTTTTGGCTGTCCCAGACTGTTACAAGAAACATACTCTCTGGATTCGAATCCAAGTGAGATCCTGGACTCTACACCACCGAGCCACGCCATTAAGGACACGGCATTCAAATTTGCTAGAACAAACATAGCTAAGGCTGGAATTAATGCCGCAAGTATGATTATTCCTGTGAAGTACCATTGCACCAAAGCTAGCTATCATATCAGGCAATTGTATATATGTAAATATAGTTTTAATCACATTAGTCTATACAAACCATTCGAATTTGCGATTTGTAGATCGGCCAAAAATACACCAAAAGCAGCATTGAAAGCTCCAAGCCTTCTTCTTTAGGAGGAAGAAGTTCTCCTATATGGGAGTTGATTTCCAAGTTGTGTCTTGGCTGATTTAGAATTTGTAAGTCCCGAGCTACGTCTCGGTTGATTTCTGGGCAGTGCTATAATTGTATGTATCTAGAATCCCAGTTGATAGCATATTGTAATATATGTAATTTGTAATAATTCAAAAAAAAAAAAAAGAAGCTCCAAGCAAGACAGAATTGCAAGATCACCTCTGATTGGTTGTAGAGAATTCTATACTCTAATTGATTTTTTTCATAGGTTCGCACATTGTATTTTCTCTCTATTTTTTTTTTCAAGCTAAACATTAAGAATGTCCTCTACGTACCGATGCATTCAAGTATCCTTAAACGGTCAGTAAGCGATCGGTAGATATTCAATAAATTTCTTAATTTTTAAACGATCGGTATTCGGTTGATATTTATTAAATTTTACCGATGAAATATTTTTGATCGCTAATATCGATCGGTAATCCCACATTTCCTTATAGTGAATAGCTTTTTACATGAATGATCGAGCAGCTACAGCAATTGAAATTGTCAGTAATTAGAAGATAAACATGACAATTAAATAAGCCAACGTTACGTTAATTTCATAGCTGCCAACACAAAACATTCAGTTAATTTACTTGTGTCTTAAGTAACCGCGGAAGGAATCTTGATTAATTTAGTTATTAGACCACGCTTACTTAAGTTTTGTTGAAGTAATGTTTCTACTCGCCGTTGACGTGCAATAATAATTGGAGGATATATATAAAGCTTATTATAACATACATGGCTTGAGATTCAAGGCAAGCACATCATGTGGGGAAAAGAAAAACAAGGAATCAGAATTTTATTCCACTATTATATACTTCTATACAAACAAAACAAAAAAATGGTACCTACAGAAAGATAACAATTGAAGAATAACTTGAAAAGGACATTTAAGTCCTTGAACGATAAAATTTAGAGTATTCATTTACTATTGCAAAAGCATAGTTTTTGCCACTAAAATTTATAGTTCTAGATGGTCTAAATAAATTCATATGTAATAATTGTAGGGGTTTTGAAGTAGAAAAATCATTTTTAATTTTGAAAGAGTTTTTATATTGTTTTCCAAATACACAATTTTTCACAAACTTGATATTTCACAAATTTTAATTTTGGAAGTCATTTTACTAGATCCTTCTTGAAAATTTTGGAAATCAATTTCATGTGAGCATGATCTAATCTTCTATACCAAAGCATGTGTTATCATTGAATGCACTCAAATATTTTTCATGATGCATGTCATATTCAATGTCAAATAAATAAACATTTTGATATCTATGACCCATGAACAATATTTCATGTGATTTAATGTCAACAATGCTACATATAAATGCATCAAATTCAACCTCGTAGCCTTTATCACATAATTGACTAATACTTAGCAAATTATGCTTAAGACCATCAACTAATAAAATATTTATAATCAAAGTGGTGGAAACGGTACCAATATTTTCACATCCAAGGATTTCACATCTACAGTTGTCACCAAATATGACGGATCCATCATTTTTTATGTAAGTGAATGAAGAAAATTTTGAATAGTCCTCCGTCATATGTCTTGAGCATCCACCATTGAGAAACCATTTTCCCTTGATATTATTAGGGGTGGGCGCGGTTCGGTTTTTACGGTCCGGTTTTTTTACCTCTCAAACCAAACCATTAAATAACGGTTTGGTTCGGATTGAAAATTTTTTAAACCAGCGGTTTACGGATTGGTTCGGTTCGGTTTACAGATTATTCTACTTAAAAAAAAAAAAATTCATCCACTTAAGTGAAGACAAAAAAAAAAAACTAGTCTAGCGAACAAATAGTATGAAGTGCTACGGTGTAAGCTGTGACTCCAGAGAACACATGCACTCAATAGAGGATTGAAAAATGAGGCACAATTAATTCTTGTATTTTTTAAAAATTACCTCGAATAATGATGCTACCATCATTCTAATTAAGAGACAAATCCAACAGCTTACTTTCAAGAATAAACCATAAAACAAAAAATTAAGAATAAAATTATTAACAAATAAATTTTAGACTAAAAGTATTAACAAAAAAATGTTAATTAACAAAAAAAATTAAGAAAAAAGTATTAACATACTAATAAAAAGAAAACATAAAGTAAAATTAAAAGAAAAATGCAAATCTTTTTATAAAAATATATAATTTTTTTAATTATAATGGTTCGGTTCGGTTTAACAGGTGCGGTTCGGTTTAGCATCTGAACCGAACCGTAAACCGTTTGGGTGGGCAAATCCGAACCGCAAACCGAACTGTTAGAAAAAGAACTGTAAATTCGGTCCGGTTTGTGGTTTGGTTCGGTTCGGTCGGTTTTTTTACCCACCCCTAGATATTATTCTTCTTCACCTATTCAAGGAAAATCATCTACTTTTAGGTACCCAAACTTTCTTGAGTCCTTGAGGGTTAGTCTTGGTTCATTTTGGAACCCATACAACCTTCACATTTTCCTTCTTATACATACAATCATATATCTTATGTCATTTCCTATTGCATGCATGACATGTGACATTTACATTAAAAGTAACATGTATATAAGAGGTGGATACCTTAACAAAATGATTTTTCAAATAAATTCTTTTTTTTAAGGCTTATATCACAAATCCTCTTTATTGTTTTTATTCTTAGATCACTTTAGAGTGTATTTGAGGAAAAAAAATCGAATTGAATTTCTATTACTACAAGAATAAATACAAAGTGTTTAAACTTTACAATTATACAAAAACCTCACACTCTCAAGCTCTCTACTTGGAGCTTACTACTCACACTTTGGGGTGCACTGAGCTTCAAACTGAGCTCAGAATTTATAGTACAAATTCAGTACAAAATGTCAACATGTGAACAATACCCACCACATTTCACTCCTTAATTTACGGAGACCACCTTTGTTTGTTTCACCAAGAATTCAAAGGCCCGATTTTGTGGCAATCTCAATCACCACCGAAAGTTGATGTGCATGACTGTTTTCTTCATGCATGGTAGCTGGCTGGAACAAGGTGGGAAGCTTCAAGGAAGCTTCATGCATGGCCATGTCTCTGCATGGAAATTTACCATGCAACTGGACTCTACATTTATTAAATACACATCTTTGGGAACCAAGTAGCATTTTAAAAATTTTCTCATCCAAAGTATTGTTACAATGTTATCCAAATTCATCTCATTCTTTTCAAATTAAGAATCGTTTTTCTTTAATAAATTCACAATCACATGTAATAGAACTAGATGTCATGCTTGATATGCTCCTTCCAAGTTTTACATTTTCACTCTTTAAACATATTAATTCATTTTCATACATTTCATTTTCCTCTACAATTAATGCATAATAATATAATAATAATGAATGTTAATTTTTAACCAATTTATGCTTCTTTATTAATGAATCATATAATTCATTCAATTCATTAAAAGTATCAAGTAATTTATCATAATCAGAGGAATCATGAGTATCATGATGTACTCAAGCTGTATTTATTATAAGCTTTATACCCTCCAATCATTAAGCTTTATCTTGCTTTACAAAGAAGTCGGATTATTTTAAGGTTTTAGCAGCCATTTATTACGGGTTCATATCAATCCTAGTTTGTTATTAAATATTTCATTGAATAAAATTTTATTGAAAAAGAATAATATGGGCATATGTTACAAATAAATTTAATACAAGAAGTTTGTTTACTCATGAATTACAAACAACTATTAGGTTGAACCAAGCCAAGTGCCTTCCCAATAACATTATTACAAGATGATTGAGCCACAAGTTTCATGTGCCTTAAATTGACTTTATGCAATCTTATTCCTTCGCAAGGATTTTTGGCACTACAATCAAACTTTACAGCAATTGGTGTAGCAGATGTTCCTCGAATATCCCAATAAATTACATCACTGATTCTTACTCCTGAAACCTAATATCCAAAAAAAGGAAAAAAAAAAGTTGGTATAATTTTTCTTTTGGGAAATGCTAACGAGTGATTTAAGGGCACTCATTAAGGATCCATTTTAATAAAGTTTTCATGGGAAAAATGAAAAGGTAATAATTTTTTTGCATTTTCCATAAAAAATGATGTGAAAATTTTCCTAAAATGGATCTTTAACGAATGGCCTTAGGGAATTATTGATCTTACCTGAGCAGGACAATTAATGTTGTGAGGGCAGTAGTTTTGGTCAATGATAATAGGATTTTGAACATTCAGCATAACAGCATCAATGAAACGAACGCCTTGTACAAATCCATTGCTGGGTTTTGCCCATGTCTTTATCCTAAGACCATTTTGGGTACCGGTAAAAACTGTTTTCCAAACTGTCACATTTTGGACACCTTCCTCGTCCATTTCCTTGCCTAGACTCCCAATACTGCAAGCCACAAGACACCCCCCATATTTATGATGATAATAATGTTAATGTATTTTATGGTTGGTTAAAAATAATGTAATTTAAAAATGTACGTACCTAATGCCATGTCCAGGGCCGCATGTGACACTTTCAATCCACAAGTTTGTGGTGCCACGACCAATGGAAATGCAATCATCCCCAGTTTTGATTGAGGAGCTCTTTATCTTCACATTTGTCGATTGCTGGACGTGCATGCCGTCTGTGTTTGGGCTATCTCCGGCAGCCATGACCTTAACTCCTTCAATGTGCACGTCCTTGCAACCGTTGATCACAATATGATACTTCTGGCTGTTTAATGACATTAGCCCATGTTGAAGACAGAAGAGCCAATTCCACCGAAAGCAGCAACAATTGAGGACAAGTTGCAGTGCACCAAAAGTCAGCAACAAAACGTGTGTGTGTGTTGTGTCCAAGCTGTGTGTGAGTTGGCCAAACCGCGTGACACTGTTCACGCGGTTTTGGCTCTATAAATTTGAGCCCCTGGACCATTGTTAAGCATCCCAAATCGTGAGGAAAGATAGAGAGTAAAGTGTTTGAGAGTTTTTTGTAAAGCTTGGGTTGTAAGCTTTGTAATTCTTTTGTGAGTAAAATAAAAGAAGAATTTTCTCTCAATTCACCTCTATTATTGTGTTTAATCACAACAAGTGGTATCAGAGCTACGGTTACACGGAGGGATCCCGAATTCGGAAACGAAGCTTCGGTTCGGAAAGTCGATTCCGACGAAAGTTGTCGAAAATCGATTTTGAGCATACCATCAGACTTTTCACGGCGAAACGAGCACGGTGGTATTTTCCGGCGATCGAACGGAGGCGGAGGAGCCGCACGCGCCACACGCGCCAACAGAGAGATTCTGACGCGCTCCACGCGCGCACTGCACGCTCCACACGCCGCCAACCGAAGGTAGAAGACCGACTGCCACGTCAGCAGTCCAGTCAGCGCCACGTGTTCGCCCAGTCAGCGCACAGTCAGCAGCCCAGTCAGCTGCCACGTCAGCGTGCCTGGTAAATTTCAGATAGGTCCCTGAACTTTCTGAAAATTACAGTTTAGCCCCTATACTTTCAGATATTTACAATTTAGTCCCTGAACTTTTGGAAATTGCAATTTAGTCCCTGAACTTTTCCGTAATTTCACTTTGGCCCCTGAACTTTTGGAAATTGCACTTTGACCCCTGTAATTTCTGGAATTTGCAATTTGGTCCCTGTGTCGGATTTTGACAAACGAAGTGTCATTTCCACCATTTTCGACCATTCCGGACGCAACGGTGAGGTCCGTTTTTTGAAATTCTGCTTAGAATTTTTATGATGGAGGGGAGCAACGGAAAAATGATTTTGTTAACCAGTACAAACTATTTCACATGGAGAGGAAGGATGAAAGACCTTCTGTATGTGAAGGACTATGATGGATCGGTATTTCTGGAGGAGAAACCAGAAGGAATGACCGATGGAAAGTGGGCTAATCTTCACCAGAAAACATGCAGTACTATTCGTCAGTGGATCGACGACAGTATCGTGAACCATGTCAGTGAAGAGATAATGCACGTGTCTTATGGAGAAAGCTGGAGGAGCTTTTTCGAGCAAAGACTGGAAACAACAAGCTGTACTACATCAAGAAGATGATGGGGTTTGAAATACCAGGAAGGTACAGCTGTGGCGGACCATATCAACGATTTCCTCGGAACCATGAAGGAATTGTCTGGATTGGGCATAGACTTCGGAGATGAGGTAAATGGCTTAATACTCCTTAATACGTTACCAGAATCTTGGGAAACGTTCAGATCTACGGTGATAAATTCAGCCGCAGATGGGAAAGTCACTATGGAGATGGCAAAGACCAGGATCTTCGAGGAAGAAAAGAGGACGAGAATGCAGGAGTCAGCATCAGCCTCAACCTCAGAAGCTCTAGTGACAGAAAAGAACACCAGAAGGGGGAGGAGTAAAAGCCGAGGCCCAGGTAGACCAGACAAGAACCGGGGGAAATCAAGAACAAGGGATATTGAGTGCTATCACTGTAAAAGAAAGGCCATATGAAGCGGGATTGCTACAACTGAAGAACGAGCAGTCCAGGAGAGATGGTGACTCTAATCAAGAAAGAGTTGCTACTACCACCGAGAAAACCTCCAAAGACTTCTGCATAATGTATGAAGAAGCTGTTGTGAATCTTGCCAGCCACGAGACCAGTTGGGTGATAGATAGTGGCGCATCCATACACGCCACATCTCGCAGAGACTTCTTTTCATCTTACACACCAGGGGACTACGGTGCTGTAAGGATGGGGAATGACGGACAGTCCAAAGCCGTCGGTATTGGAGACATCTGCCTTGAAACAGAGAACGGGACAAGGCTAGTGTTGAAGGGAGTCAAGCACATCCCAGATATCCGGTTAAACCTGATCTCAACAGGCAAGCTGGATGATGAAGGTTTCTGCAGCACCTTTAGTGACGGATGCTGGAAGCTCACTAAAGGATCAATGGTCGTGGCACGAGGTAAGAAAGATCAACTCTGTATTTGATGCATGCTAAGCTTTCAAATAGTAGCATAAATACAGTTAACAGCAATGAGGCAGCCGAGCTATGGCATAAAAAGCTCGGTCACATGAGCCAAACAGGGATGGAGATACTACGCAGGCGGAATGTTCTTCCGGAATTGAAGAACTCACACTTACGGAAGTGTGAACACTGCATGGCTGGAAAGCAGAACAGAGTATCCTTCCAGAGCTCCCCGCCTCAACGGAAACCGGAGGTACTAGATCTCATACATTCAGATGTATGTGGTCCGATGCAGACACGAACACTTGGTGGGTCACTGTATTTTGTGACATTCATTGATGATCATTCAAGGAAGATCTGGGCATACACCTTGAAGAGAAAAGACCAAGTGCTGGAGTGTTCAAGGAGTTTCATGCCTTGGTGGAGAGAGAAACCGGCAAGAAACTGAAGTGCATCAGAACAGACAACGGTGGAGAATACAGAGGTCCGTTTGATCAGTACTGCAAGACGCAAGGAATCCGACATCAAACGACACCTCCGAAGACACCTCAGCTGAATGGCCTAGCTGAGAGGATGAACAGAACCTTGTGCGAGAGGATCAGAAGCTTGCTGTCACAAGCCAAGCTGCCGAAGACATTCTGGGGGGAGGCACTCATCACAGCAGTACATGTTTTGAACATGTCCCCAGCGGTCGCACTGAAAGGTAATGTTCCTAACCAAGCTTGGACAGGTAAAGAAGTGTCGTACGGGCACTTACATGTCTTTGGGTGCAAAGCTTTTGTACACATCCCAAAGGACGAGAGATCCAAGCTTGATGCAAAGACGCGACAATGTGTCTTTATTGGCTATGGTCAGGATGATTTCGGCTACAAACTGTATGATCCTGTGGAGAAGAAGATCGTCAGGAGCCGAGATGTTGTCTTTGTTGAAGACCAGACCATAGAAGATATCAGAAAGGAATTGAAGACAATGCCCCAGCAATACAGAAATGTGAATCCAGAACCTCATACACCGGTGCCAGTACGAGTTGAAGATGAGGTTCCCAGACATGAGGGTACAGGTGATGAAGCTCCCAGAGATGATGATCATGATCAACCACCAGTACCAGAAGTTCCACCAACAGTTTCCACAGAGAAGGTCTGACAGAGACAGGCGACCTTCAACCAATACTCTGCATATGAGTATGTGCTGCTTACTGACGGGGGAGAACCCGAGAGCTACCAGGAGGCTGTGGAAACAGAGGACAGAGAAAAGTGGGAGGAAGCCATGCAAGATGAGATGAAATCTTTGCATGACAATCACACTTTTGAGTTGGTGAAATTGCCAAGAGGCAAACGGGCTTTGAAGAATAAATGGGTGTACAGGGTGAAGCAACAGGAGCATACTTCACAACCCCGGTACAAAGCCAGACTAGTCGTCAAGGGATTCAATCAGAGGAAAGGCATTGACTTCGATGAAATCTTCTCTCCAGTTGTGAAGATGTCATCCATCAGGTGGTACTCAGCTTAGCAGCAAGCCTCGACCTGGAAGTTGAGCAGATGGATGTCAAGACCGCATTTCTTCACGGGGATCTGGAAGAAGAAATTTATATGGAGCAACCAGAAGGCTTCAGAGTCAGCGGGAAAGAGGACTTTGTGTGCAGACTCAGGAAAAGCCTATACGGTTTGAAACAGGCACCGAGACAGTGGTACGTGAAGTTTGAGTCAGTTATGGGGGAGCAGGGATACAAGAAGACCACTTCAGACCATTGTGTTTTCGTTCAGAAGTTTTCTGACGATGACTTTATCATCTTACTGTTGTATGTAGATGATATGTTGATAGTTGGCAGGAATCAATCGAGGATTGATAAGAAGCAGCAACTGAGTAAGTCTTTTGAGATGAAAGACTTGGGGCCAGCTAAACAGATTCTTGGCATCAGGATCGGTCGTGATCGGAAAGCCAGGAGGTATACTTGTCACAGGAGAGGAGTACATCGAGAAAGTACTTCAGAGATTCCAGATGGACAAGGCTAAAGCGGTTAGCACTCCTCTTGCTACCCACTTTAGATTGAGTACGAGACAGAGTCCCTCTACTGAGTCAGAGAAGGAGGAAATGAAACAGGTTCCATACACCTCAGTGGGAAGTCTTATGTATGCCATGGTGTGCACGAGGCCAGACTTAGCACACGCAGTTGGATTGGTCAGCCGGTTTATGTCAAACCCAGGACGGGAACACTGGAATGCGATCAAATGGATCATGCGGTATCTTCGAGGCACTTCCAAGATGAGGTTATGTTTTGGAAGCAGCGACAAACCAGTGTTGATAGGCTACACCGATTCAGATATGGCAGGAGATGTGGATACCCGAAAGTCTACTTCGGGGTATCTGATTACTCTCTCAGGAGGAGCTGTGGCATGGCAGTCGAGGTTGCAGTGTGTGTTGCACTTTCTACAACAGAGGCAGAATTCATTGCAGTGACAGAGGCTTGCAAGGAATTGCTGTGGATGAAGACATTCGTCCAGGAATTGGGTTTCAAGCAGGAGAAGTACATTTTGTACTGCGATAGCCAGAGCGCTATCTATCTCGGTAAAAATTCCACATTTCATTCGAGGTCAAAACATATCGATGTGAGGTATCACTGGATACGGGACGTCCTGAGCTCAAAGCTGTATTAGAACTCAGGAAAATTCACACCGACGACAACGGTGCCGATATGTTCACGAAGGTTTTACCGAAGGAGAAGCTTGAAATCTGTTGTGCCATAGCCGGGATGACAAAACTCTCCACATAGTCAGAGTGGGGAGATTCAGAGAACTACGATTGGCTTGATCCCAACTCAGGGTACGTAGGCAGTCATTCAGATGCAGCCAGGGGAGGATCCGGTTTGGATGATTGATGGTCGGCTCAGATTTTAGAAATCTTCACCGAGGGGGAGATTTGTTGAAGACAGAAGAGCCAATTCCCCGAAAGCAGCAACAATTGAGGACAAGTTGCAGTGCACCAAAGTCAGCAACAAACGTGTGTGTGTGTTGTTCCAAGCTGTGTGTGAGTTGGCCAAACCGCGTGACACTGTTCACGCGGTTTTGGCTCTATAAATTTGAGCCCCTGGACCATTGTTACAGCATCCCAAATCGTGAGGAAAGATAGAGAGTAAAGTGTTTGAGAGTTTTTTGTAAAGCTTGGGTTGTAAGCTTTGTAATTCTTTTGTGAGTAAAATAAAAGAAATTTTCTCTCAATTCACCTCTATTATTGTGTGTTTAATCACAACAGCCCATTGATCCTGATGTTGTTGGAGTTGATAAAGCTCAGTGACTGCACTCGAACACAACAGATTAATCACATATATTCTGCTTAGAGTCAATTTGAGAGTGTGTTACTTAAAAGTTTATTAGTTTTATACCGTGGCTCCACTGGGACAATTATTACTGCCTCTAGTCTTGCAAGCCCACAGCGAAGATCCCTTGGCATCGAGTGCCCCACCGATGATTGAAACACCATTAACACCTTCAAAGCTAAGCCAATTGTTATTGGTAGCTTGACCTAGTACTCCGTAATCTGTTGGAGCCACAAGTGTTCCATCAATACGGAAAGTAATAGACGGGCTTTTGCATAATTCACCTTTGAAGGCCACAGGATTAAGAAAATATCTTCCTTTTGGTACATATATTTTTGCTGGTTCCACAGAGGCACAAGCTGCGGCCCATGCATTGGCAAATGCTTGGGTCGAGTCTGTGACACCATTGCCTCTGGCTCCGAAGCTCAACACGTTATATATTGTTGATGTTGCAGATGATTGGAGTAAGTTCATAGAGAGAATGAAGACAATTACGTAAAGAACTCTACTGAAGAGCTTCTTCATGTTGATGGGAAGAAAGATCAAACGATTTAGCTATTTATAGAGCTTTAATTTGATACAGATGTTCGGAATATTATATAAGAAGGAATAGTGTAAGGTTCAAGAAATCAAATTGAAACTCAAAGAAAGCAGCGCCAGAGCATAAGCTTTGCCAGCTCTCTTGCATAAGTTACATGTACCCATATTAGGTAAATCCTAATGCTCAATATTAATAATCATCAGTACTATAATTACCATTTTGCTAAGGCAACAAAATGAGAGAAAAAAATTCTATCATGCAATAATAGTATTACGTTATCGATGTAATAATTCAATAATATTTTGTTACACATGCTAAATAATAAAAAAATAATCAAATAAATGATAGTTTTATTTAACACAACTCATATTTATTTTATAGTTATTGATGGGTGATATTACATCATCCGTACAACAACAGTACCATAAAATTACTCATATATGAGAAATTTTTTGAAGTCACATACAACTAACAGTACCATAAAATTTTATAATGATTTCATTGTATGTTTTTACTAAAACCGTTCTTAGTTTAATTGGAGGCTAGTACTCTTTCATTAGTTATTCCGGACTAAAATTTTAACGAGATTAATATCTTTTAATCTTTTTATTATCCTTATCTTCTAAGATTGTATCGGTCTATCTGACTCTTTTATTTTATTAATTTATAACTCTCAATTGATTGATTAGCATATGATTAGACAATTTCAAAGGTGACAACGTAGTTGGGAATTTTTGTTTTTGCATTGATGCTTCATCAGTCGGTGTAGATTCCATAAAATGAGCCACATATACCACAACATGTGTCATCAATAAATGGTTTAAAGAGATATGTGGAGTCAAAGACTACAGAGATCATTTGAATTGAATGGAAGTAATTGAATTTACTAACCCGACTCACTTAAGCTTTAATTTTCATATGAACGTTTATTGACATCATTTATTTAGCTGGATCAAACCATTTGAAGAAAATAAGAACATTCAACCCTCAATTAATTGCTTACTATTAGTGAATTAGAGAACAATTATTGATTTCCATGATTATTCAATTATATGTAAATTAAGCTCGGCCGTTGACGTGAAAATTAATCAATTCAGTGCTTCTCTTGATTCTGTATTATTTATTCACTTTGCTATCTGTTGATGACAAGCTACCTTCATCTTCAAGACTTGCAATTTTTTTTTTTTTTTAGTTAAAGTAATTAAATCAAGAAGCTAATTTCCATTACCCAAGAAAGAAATCAAAGAATGACAGTTATAATTAAATGCAAAGTCATAGTTATAATTACTTTTACTGGTATCTTGAACAAAGTCATATCATATCATACTTATATTTAAATCTATATAATAAAGGAGAATGGTGTTGGAGGAAAGAGAGTGTATCCAACGGCTCTCTTTATGTGGCTTAATTGACGGCCCATATCATTTCGTTGGTAATTGAAGGAAAGAGAGTGAATTGATTGATGGAAATGGTCAAAAATTTTCAAATTTTCAAATTAAAAAATAGAAAGTTAAAATAAAATCATTTAATACTGTAACACCGTGCCGTAGGCACGGGCAAATACTGTAACACCGTGCCGTAGGCACTGCCAAATACTGTAACACCGTGCCGTAGGCACATGCATCATTTAATTAAAAAATAAAATCATTTAATTCTGTAACACCGTGCCGTAGGCACGTGCCAAATACTGTAACACCGTGCCGTAGGCACAGGCAAAAACTAGTATATATATATATATATATATATATATAATATATTTATCTTTTTTTTTTCATGGTGTTGTCATGTGATACTGTATAAGATAGAGAAAAATATTTAATTTTTTGAGAAATTTATTGTAAGCAACAATCTTAATACACTAACTATATTATGGAGAGTTGTGAATTTTTGTTTAATTCTTCAATATTTTGTTAAACTCTATATTCAATGCATTAATATATTCCCTCATTTATTATATATTGATATATTTTGCATTGTTGTTTCAATCCATTCACTAAATAATTATACATTGAATCTTATGATCGGGAAAACTCTCATTATAAATAGGTATAAAATATTAGGTTTTCATTCATGGTCATCTTGACATTGTACTAACTTGAGTAGAGTTCGTCAAAGATAAAGATGAAAGTAATGTATTTGGGAAAAAAGAGTGAGTTTTTTTTTTTTTTTTTTATAATGTGAAGAGTCATAAAAGATGTTCAAGTATATTTGCTTTATATAACATTATATTTTTATTATTTGTTCATAGGATATTAGCTGAAACTGTTGTTTTTGCATACACATGTCATGTTCTTTTTTAATTATCATTCGAGAATGTTTTTTTTTTTATTTTTTTTTTATAAGAAGAGAGGTTTCGTTAAATGAAAAACGATTCCACATATCACAAATAGTGAAACAGGAAGTTGAACAACAATACAAATATCAATAACCTTAAGCTAATAAGAAGCAAAAAATGCAACAACAACTAAAGCCAAGAAGACCTAACAGACCTCAACTATTCATCCAATAAAAAAAATACTATCTAAGGATAGCCAAAGAGAACCACTTAATTCCGAGAAGTCATTATAATTAAGGGACATCCAACTAGATATAAGAGATAAAATCTTCATGCAAATTTGTGACAAAGAATAAGGAGATCCATTGAAGGTTCTCTAATTTTCCTTGCAACCAAATGCACCAACACGGAGCCATAAAAAGACAATCAAGAAAGTAAGATAATTTTCTATTAGAGCACAAGAAGCTTCAGGATGCTATAAAATCAATAAGGTCCCTCGAGATAACCCAATCCACCCCCACCAATTAAAGAATCAAGACCACACTTTCCATGATAAGGTACAAGAAAATAAAAGGTGATCCAGGATTTCAATATCACAATCATATAGATAGCAACTCAGCTGAGAGGGATCAATAATGCCTCTGAAAAGAAGGAAATATTTTGTACGAAAATGCTTCAAAAAAATAAGCCAGCAAAAAACCTGAAATTTTTTAGGTGCAATCTTCTTCCAAATGAAACCAAAGTTTCAAGGATGGTAAATGTGAAAACTTGAAAATAAAATGGATGAGCATTGCCTAACCGGAAATTTACCACCAGGTTGAAGAGATCAAGAAATAGAGTCAGACACACATTGAGAAATAGATATGGAGTTTATAAGAAGTTGCTAGTCATCCAAAACAACAACTTCTAAAGATCCGAGTGCCCTGCGCCAAGGAGAACATGCGAGCAACTGGCTAAGAAAATCGGCCATTGAGGCATCTTGATCAGCTACTAAACGAAACAAAGTGGGGAAAGATATCCTAAGCGGAGACTGAGCACTCAGCACACCAGTTATCAAACCAAAATTGCGTTCTCAACCCATTACTAACAGAGACTTTAAGAGACTGTTCCCAAGAGACATTATCAAAGTCTACCACCTACATACCAGAGATATCATCCAAATATGAGAGTATCTGAGTGGCCGAAATCGCGAGAACCAATTACTACCACACACTGTACTTGCAGCATAAGAAAACCTTCCAAAATGAACATTCTTTGGTAGCAAAACACCAAAGCTATTTGAGGACTTAGATTTTGGATTCATGACACCTAATGGCTTTTTCACAGTTTCCTAACTCACATTACAAATAGATCTACTATCCAACGAACCACCCTACAGATCATTTATGATTTGAATCTTAATTTTTATATGAATTCATATTGTTAGGTTATAACAATAGAAAAGAGTAACTATTAATAATATGATAACCTCATAAGCTATATGTTTTTTATATTTAAAGTTCGCTTTCAATAACTACAGTAACACACAGATAATTATCTAATAGACTTTAATTTGATATTACAGCAGACCATTTGCTTTTTACATTAATGGATGTGTAGTCGATTGATATTTTATAATTAACTAGTCTAGGCCGTACTTAATTTGTACTTTTTGTCGATAATTAATTAATTATTGAGGGGAATAAGTTTATTTATCGAGAAAAATTTATATGAGATATATTTAATAAATTTATCTGATGAATAATGAATATATGTCATGTATATATTAATTGATATTTTATAATTAACTAGTCTAGGCCGTACTTAATTTGTACTTTTTGTCGATAATTAATTAATTATTGAGGGGAATAAGTTTATTTATCGAGAAAAATTTATATGAGATATATTTAATAAATTTATCTGATGAATAATGAATATATGTCATGTATATATTAAGTAGTGATTTTTTTCGTTATTGATCAATATTAAAGTCAATATATATATATATATATATTGAAGCTTAATTCGTTCCAATTTATTGCTGCACGTCAACGGCGAGCAGAACATTTCTTCAATAACCTAAATCAATAAACAATCCATCCGCGGTTACTAAAAACACAAGTAAATTAACCGAATGTTTTCTGTAGCAAGCTAAGAAAATTAATTAATATGGATTCAAATAGTCCCACCCAACCCCCCCCCCCCCCCCCCCCCCCCCCCCCCAAAAAAAAAGACAATAAAAACAACCAAACAAAAGAACGAAGGGACGTATTCATTTTGGGATCAGTTGGACACGTGTTCTAGTTGGGTTTTAAAAAAAATTTAAAATATAATTTTATAATTGACTTTATTTTTTTTTTCTAATTTTATGAAAGTATCCTAATTAATTTTTAAAATTATACTAATGATCCAACTGGTTTTAAAAATTTTCAACTTATCTCTTATATAAAAGAATAATTATTTAAAATTTATTTGGTTATTTTAATTTCATAAAAATCGATCACTCACTGAATAATAGTACAATAGAAGAGAATGATTGTTTTTCACGTTTTTCCTTAATCTTTTTTTTAAATAAAAAAATAACTAACAAAAGAAAAATCTAAATTTATCTCATAATCTCACTCATATCGATTTGTCACTTCTATTATCCATTACATGAATTCTCATTAATAATAAAATATTATAAAAGGAATATTATAATTGATATGATATATATTATAATTTAAATTTTTAAAAATAATTATAATAAATTTTAAACGTACCTCGGCTGAACAAAATTTTTAAATACGTATTTGTCTCTAGGTCTAAGTCAATGAAATTGAGTTTTAACTTAAACAATATATATGATCATTACACAAATAAAAAATAAAAACATAAACAAAAGTGTTGAAAACAGCATGCATACGTGATGAAGGCAGGCTCCATGCAGTGGACTCCAAGCTGCACCGAAAGCAGGAATTGACAGCCATCGAAAGCATGCTCCAGCTTGCATGCAAAGCTGGCAAAACGTGTCCAAGACGTGTGGCACTGTTCACGCGTCTATGGCACTATAAATTTGAGCTCCTGGATCATTGTTAAGGCATCCCAAATGTGTGAGAATAGAGAGTAAAGTGGTGTGAGAGTTTTTTGTAAAGCTTAAGAGTGTAAGCTTTTTAATTCTTTGTTTAGTGAGAAATAAAGAAGAGTTTTCTCTCAATTCACATCTATTAGTGTGTGTTTTATCTCAACAAGTGGTATCAGAAGCTAAGGTTCCACAGTGGAATCCCGAAACTCAGAAACATACCAGTTCTGATGAAAGTTGTCAAAAATGATTTTGAGCATACCATCAGACTTTTCACGGCGAGACAAGCACGGTGGTATTTTCTGGCGATCGATCAGAGGTCAGACGGAGGCGCACGAGCCACACGCACTTTCCAGTAGCTGTCCCACGCCCAGTCATGCGTCTCACGCGCCTCTCAAGGTTGAAGACGCCGACGTCAGTGCCACGTCAGCGCCCAGTCAGCGCCACATCAGCGCCACATCAGCGCCACGTGTCTGCCACGTCAGCAAAATCTGGTAAATTTCATATAGGTCCCTGAAATTTTTGGAAATTATATTTTAGTCCCTCAACTTTTCTGTAATTGCGCTTTGGCCCCTAAACTTTCGGAAATTACATTTTGACCCATGTAATTTCTGAAAATTACAATTTGGTCAATGTGTCAGATTTTAACAAATGAAGTGTCATTTCCACCATTTTCGACCATTCCGGACGCAACAGTGATGTCCGTTTTTTGAAATCATGCTTATAATTTTTATGATGGATGGGGGTGTCGGAAAAATGATTTTGTTGACTAGTACCAATTATTTCACATGGAGAGGAAAGATGAAAGACCTTTTATATGTGAAGGATTATGATGGATCAATATTTCTGGAGGAGAAAACAGAAGAAATGTCCGAAGCAAGGTGGAACAATCTTCACCAGAAAACATGCAGTATTATTCGTCAGTGGATCGACTACAGTATCGTGAACCATGTTAGTGAAGATACAAATGCACGTGTCTTATGGAGAAAGCTGGAGGAGCATTTTCGAGCAAAGACTGACAAAAACAAGCTGTACTACATCAAAAAGATGATGGAGTTGAAATAACAAGAAGGTACAGCTGTGGCGGACCACATCAACGATTTCCTCGGAACAATGAAAGAATTGTCTGGATTGTGCATAGACTTCGGAGATGAGGTAAATGGCTTAATACTCCTTAATATGTTACCAGAATCTTGGGAAACGTTCAGATCTACGGTGATAAATTCAGCCGCTGATGAGAAAGTCACCATGGAGATGGCGAAAACCAGAATCTTAAAGGAAGAAAAGAGGACGAGAATGCAGGAGTCAGCATCAGCCTCAACCTCATAAGCTCTAGTTACTGAGAAGAACACCAGAAGGGGGAGGAGTAAAAGCCGAGGCCCAGGTAAATCAGACAATAACCGAGGTAAATCAAGAACTTGAGATATTGAGTGCTACCATTGTAAAAAGAAATATCATATGAAGATGGATTACTACAAGTTGAAGAACGAGCAGTCCAGATACAACCACAGAAGAGATGGTGACTCTAATCAAGAAAGAGTTGCTACTACCACCGACAAAACCTCCAAAGAATTCTGCATTATTTATGAAGAAAATGTTGTGAATCTTGCCAGCCACGAGACCAGTTGGGTGATAGATAGTGGCGCCTCCATACACGCCACATCTCGCATAGACTTCTTTTCATCTTACACACCAGGAGACTACGGTGTTGTAAGGATGAGGAATGACGGTAAGTCCAAAGCCGTCGATATTGGAGACATCTGCCTTGAAACAGACAACGGGATAAGACTAGTGTTGAAGGGAGTCAAACACATCCCAGACATTCGGTTAAACCTGATCTCAATAGGCAAGCTGGATGATGAAGGTTTCTGCAGCACCTTTAGTGACGAAACCTGGAAGCTCACTAAAGGATCAATTGTGGTGGCACGAGGTAAGAAAAATTCAACACTGTATTTGATGCAAGCTAAACTTTCTAATAGTAGCATAAATACAGTCAACAGTAATGAGGCAGCCGAGCTATGGCATAAAAAACTCGGTCACATGAGTCAAACGGGGATGAAAATACTACGCAGGTAGAATGTTCTTCCCGAATTGAAGAACCCACACTTACGGAAGTGTGAAGACTGCATGACTGGAAAACAGAACAGAGTGTCCTTCCAGAGCTCCCCGCCTAAATGGAAACCGGAGGTACTTGACCTCATACATTCATATGTATTTGGTCCGATGCAGACAATAACATTTGGTGGGTCACTTTACTTTGTGACATTCATAGACGATCATTCAAGGAAGACATGGGCATATACCTTGGAGGGAAAAGATCAAGTGTTGTGATAGCCAGAGTTATATCTACCTTGGTAAAAATTCCACATTTCACTCAAGGTCAAAACACATCGATGTGAGGTATCATTGGATACGGGACGTCCTGAGCTCAAAGCTGTTAGAACTCAGGAAAATTCACACCGACGACAACGGTGCCGATATGTTCACAAACGTTTTACCAAATGAGAAGTTTGAAATCTGTCGGGTCATAGCCGGAATGATAAAACTCTCCACATAGTCAGAGTTGGGAGATTCAAAGAACTACTATTGGTTTGATCCAAACTCATGGTACGTATGCAGTCATACAGATCCAGCCAGGGGTGGATCCTTTTGAGGATCCGATTTGGACGATTGATGGTCGGCTCAGATTTTGGGACAAATCTTTACCGAGTGGGAGATTTGTTGAAAACGGCATGCATACGTGATGAAGGCAGGCTCCATGCAGTGGACTCCAAGCTGCACCGAAAGCATGAATTGACAGCCACCGAAAGCATGCTCCAGCTTGCATGCAAAGTTGGCAAAACGTGTCCAAGACGTGTGACACTGTTCACGCATCTATGGCACTATAAATTTGAGCTCCTGGATAATTGTTAAGGCATCCCAAATGTGTGAGAATAGAGAGTAAAGTGGTGTGAGAGTTTTTTGTAAAGCTTAAGAGTGTAAGCTTTGTAATTCTTTGTTTAATGAGAAATAAAGAAGAGTTTTCTCTCAATTCACCTCTATTAGTGTGTGTTTTATCTCAACAAAAAGGATAATTACAAAAATAAGAAGCGAGTAGTGCAAAGAAATACGTATACATTAGAAACATAATACATCTAAATAAGCAGCAAATAAATTAATAATTAGATTTTAACTTAAAAATTTAAGTGGAATAAAAAAGTCAAATCATACCTACCATAATATAAATTCTAAAACCCTTAAAACGCTTCCTCTTCTCTTTAAACCCTGAAACCCTAAAACTTGCAAACCTCTGTGCCTGAAGATAGAAAAAAACAAAACCCTACAATGATATCTTACTCGACCCACATCCGCTCCTCTCCGCTGGTAACATGCTCAGCCGCGGCCACCAAGCTGTGTCACAACCCGTTGATTCTCCGACGGGTTCGGGCTGGTTTTAGTACAAGAAAAGATTTTTCTTGCAAACTTTCCCACCGCCACGAAAATTCTAATTTTCCAAAGAAAATAATTACTAGTACCCAGAAGAGAATATGGCCAGTGGAAAACAAAAAAAGTGAAGTGGAAGGAATGGCTGCTGAAACTGGTGAAGATGAAGAGGAGGGCTTGAGAGAAGAAGAAGAAGAAGAAGAGAAGGAAAGTGGTGGCTTAGTAGTGGAGGGTTGTTTGATTAGTGAAAACGAAAAGAAGAAGATTTATGAGTCTGTGGAGGGATTAAGCGAAGAAGGAAAGAAAAGAATTTTTGAGATTTTGATGGGACTGAGCGAAGAAGAGGAGAGGAAACTGAGTGAGACTGTGGAGGAATGGATTGGAAAAGAATATGGGAAAATTGGTGAACTTGTGGAGGGATTGAGCGAAGAAGGGAAGAGGAAAATCCGCAGTGTTTTGGAGGATTTGAGTGAAGAAGATAAAAGAAAGATAGACGAGTTGATGGAGAGATTGGATGATGAATATAAGAAGAACATAAACGAGCTTGTTGAGGGCTTGAGCAATGAAGGATTGAAGGGAGTAATTAAGTATGTGGTGGAGCATGGCAAGGATATGATCGACTTGAACAAGGAAGATAGGATAGTAATTGAAAAGTTTGCATGCATGGTCAACGAAGAAACGAAAGAAATTATTGACTTTATGTTTTGTTTTTATGAATTTGTTGGGAGTGAGGAAGAAGCTGTGAAGATGAGTCAATTTAGAGAATTTTTTGTGGGACTTGGTGAAGGAGGAAAGAAAAAAATTGTCAAATTCTTGGAGGTATTGGGATTAGATGATGATAAAAAGAGAAATTTTAAAAATTATATGGAATCATTGAGTGGAGAAGTAAATAAGAAGGAGATTAAAGAGGTTGTGGAAGTGTCTCGAGATGAAAATGTGAAAATTAAAAAGCTTCTTAAAATCTGGGGCTTGAGCGATAAAGATATAAAGTATGTCAATAATGTCATAAAGTTGGTGTATGAAATGAGTGATAAAATGAGTGAAGGAGACAGAATCAAAGCGAGAGAGTTTCTTGAAGAGGGTATAGGGGAAGAAGTTAATAAAATTTTAAAGCTTGCAGATTTAGTCAATGGCTTCAAAGAAATAGATTATAAGAAGCTTATTAATAAGGCCTCCTTGAAACTTTTGCCGAGATTAGAATATATTAAAAAAGTTTTTGTTCATTTAGGGATTCATCTCTTGTCAGGTATTGCTGCTTATGCATCCATGAAGATGTGCCCTCCAATCACTGCCGCCTTCAAGCATAAATACTTTCATTATTTACTCTCTATTCCATTCAATACTAGTGGCTTGCGTAAGTGAAATTTATTACACCATTTCTTAAGTTTAATTTATTAATTTGATCAATATTCGTTATGCCCTTTGTATTTACATTTGATATATGTATATATATTGTCAGTCTTAATTACAACATGCCAAGGTTACAAGGATATAATCTCCAATACAAAAAATGATGATCCCATGATGATCTATATCTTGCTTGGAGCTTTCAATGCTGCTTTTGGTGTATTAATGGCCGATCTACACATCGCAAATTCCAATGGTTTGTATTAGCCTAATTAATTAACGTTGATTTACATACAATTGCCTGATATATATATTGATCATATATAATAGCTTTGTGCAATGTTTGTTCACAGGAATAATCATGCTCGCGGCATTAATTCCAACCATGGCTATGTTTGTTATAGCAAGTTTGAGTACCGTCTCTGAGGTTGTTGCCAAGGACGGGGACTTGAACTGTTTTGGACCATCCAAATGCTCTGTCTTTATGGTCATGAACATCCTTTCTACTTTTCTCCAGGTCATCAGTTGTCTTACTTTTCCAGACAATTATAACTGTAATTCATTTGATATATAACAATTTGTGATAGTTTAATTATCTGAAAAAAAAATATATAAAGGTCTTGTCTATCACATTGATTAAGATTTATCTTGCTATTACGGGAACCTTCTACACTGGATACGATTTTTTTTTTTTAATCTGAGAAAAATTATGTGCATACAATGCAGATTTTCAACCGAGGACCTATTACAACAGCAATTGACGCTGGACTCAGTGCTTTGGTATTCAGCATGTTTGCTATGTATGACGTGGGAAAGATCCTGAAGCATTCTGATAAAGATGAAGACTATACAACGGCGTCTGCTAATATTTTCTGGGACTTGTGTGGCCTCTTCGTTACCTCAATCAAGCTCTTAGCTATGCTATCTGGTCTCTTTATCAGAATTGCCTAGCTAGCCTTACTTATATATTATTCTAGACACATATAGAGACGTTCGGTAACAAATATCAGTTCCTTTGATTTTTTTTCTTCTTATTATTAGTTTTGCACTGATCAAAGCCGACTTAGATTGTTCTACTAAATGAAATTGTCTATCAATATAACAATATGATATTCTATTACTTATGCCGTATATTTTCAATCAATCTCAATACCACTTTATATAGATATATGATCATAATAAGATATATGAATCAAGTAAAGTTATAATTGAGATTCATGAATTAAGTATAACTAGCAGATAACACACGCAATATGCGGCTCATCTTACAAGAGATAAATATGATATATATCAAAAGTGAAAAATAAAATTTATTAATATTATACATTTAATTATAATTGTCAAGACAATTCACTATGCCAAAAAATGGGATTTACTGACACTACGTTATTGAAACTTTTCAAAAAGTATCAATAATTTTTTATAAAGCAACACTTTTCCGCGTTTTTAAAAAAATATCAGAGATTACTGATATTGTGGTAATAATAAATTGAGTATCAGTAAATCACTGATCCTATGGTATCAATAATAAATAAAAATAAAATGTAAAATTGTTGTCATTAAATCGCTGATCCTATGGCATATGCAATTTCTTTAACATTCTCTCAAATTAACAAATATGAATTCTAACTTATTCCATCAAATAATTTTTTATTAATAGAGAATAAATTTCTTAGTGCAAGTATAGATTTAGATAATTTAGGAACATTTTTATAGTTAACATAATATAACTTATGACTCATGAACTTCTACTGATAACTTATTTGAAATAAGTGAGAGTTAATAAAGAATGTAAAAAAATTAAACATTAATAATTTATTTGAAATAAATACACATTTAATTTAAAAACTTCCAATCATTAATAATCTAAGAAAAGGAAGAGTTGAGAAAATGAAAGTTTAAGATTGAAAAATATGAAAAGTTGAAACATTAATAACTCATTTGAAACGATATATATTTAATTAACATATTTTTAATAATTAATAATTGTGACATATGAAAAGTTTGGAGGAAAATTGTGAAGAGTTATACATTAATAATTCATTTTAAATATTGATAATTTATTTTAAATATTAATAATTCATACGCCTACGTTGATAGCCTAAAAAAACTATTTCTTAGCTTTTAAATAAAATATAGATTTAGATTATATTCGAGATTTATGAATCAATTAATAGTTAAATTAAAAAAGTAAAAACTTTAATAATTATTTCGAGATTCATGAGTCAAGTCAATTTGGATTCAAAATTCAGGAATCAATTATAGTGAATAATTATACCATATCTTATATCGTATCAAGTGGCAGCACCATATAAAAAATTGAATAAAAATATATGTGTGCATGGTAGTATACTAATATTTATTTTATGGAGTTATAAGAATTCTAGAGGGACACCAATTAGAAAAATTTACAAGCTATAATATTATAATAAACATATATATATTTCTTTTAAAAATATAAATAATTATTTTGTTAGTGAAAAAATATCATTCTAATAAATAGCGTTTTTATAACTTGTTAACAATTTATTTATATCAATAGATTTTGATTATGATTCATACAATTAAGAAAACAATTTATTCAAATTTCTATTCATAATTTCCATCATAGTCCATTTTGATCCTATACTTTCCATTGTGAGCGGATGCAAGAAATTTCTAAATAACTAAATCATAACCATTTATTTTCAAGTATAAGAGAAGAAAAAAGGAGAGTATCCTTGTCATAAAAGAATCCTATTCCAGTTAAAAGATCTTGAAAAAAAATATATAATAATAACAAATTGTAAAGGTATAATTCACAAAACAGCTACTTATATACAAATCGGCGAAATAAATTCTAAAACCCTAGAGATATTTATTCCTCTCTTAAACCCTAAACATTAAAGCGTACAATATTTGCAATTGAAACAAAAAAGAAAAATAAAAAAGACACTAGAATGATATCTAACCCTACCAGTAGCCGCCCCTCTCCGATGGCCACATTCTCCGGCACCGGGTTGTATCACAACCCAATACACCTCCGGCTGGGTCGGGTTGGTTTCCGTCCAAGATGCTACCCTTACTCTTGCAGGCTCTCTCGCATCAATCGACCTAATTCTATTTCCAAGGAAACTGTTAATAACACACCAAAACAAGTTAGTGATGAGGTTTTGGAGGGGTTGAGTTTTGAAGAAGACAAGAGCTTGGTGAGAGAAGAAGAGAAGAAAATTCGCCAGCTTATTGATGGAATGAGTGCACAAGGGCTCAAGAATATGAATGAGTTTGCTGACTGCTTGAGCAAAGAAGAAATTAAGAAACTTAGAGTCATTATAAAGGGCTTGAGTGAAGAAGAAATGGAGGAAGTTAGAAAGTTTGCAGATGATTTAACAGAAGAAGAAAATAAGAATTTTATAGAGGTGCTTAATGTAACAAGCGCGGCGGAAAGAATTTTTTTTATAGAGTTTATGAGGAGCTTTTTCTTCAAAGAAAAGGTGATAATTACTGCTGCCGTGTTGTATTGGAAGGACATGATGACCGAAAAGAAATTTAAAGACGAAATCGATGTTTTGCGGAGAAGTTGTTACACTTTTGGGAGATTTGGGGTAATTAAGAATGTGTTGCTTAGTGTAGTGCCTCAGTTGTTGTCGGGTGCTCTTGCATATGCAGTCATGAAGCAGTCACCTCTAATTACTGCCGCCTTCATGCAAAAACACTTTTATTTATTCACTCTTCTGCTCACTGGTGGCCTCCGTAAGTAAATATTGACACCAATATTGTTAATTTCTTATTTATGTTTTCTATTTGTTAATTTCATTTTACTACACATTTGATATTATATTTTATTGTAATATTGCATTACCAGGCATACCAACATTGAAAGCTTTCAAGGACAAGTTCCCGATTCAGAAAAATGGGATCTTGAACACTATCTTACACGTGGCTATTGCTGCCTTTGGTGTACTCTTAGCTGATGTTCACATAGCTAAGTCGAATGGTCTGTAGTCCTTTGCTGTCTCTTTTCAGATTTTCAATGTTTAATTAATTAGCCTAACTGTTAATTATTGTCTTAAATATTATTTGCATAAATGGTTTGCTTACAGGAATAATCATCCTAGTAGCATTATTTTCAACCTTAATTAAGTTCATTCTACAAATTTGTATCGCTTGGCAACTGATTGTTGTGAAAAAAAAAGGACTTGAGCTATTTTGAATCAATATATGATTCTGATTCAGAGGTTATTCCTGCTATCATTGCTAGTTTTATCCAGGTCAGTTGCCGTACTCTTTTTGGTTGCCACTTCTCTATTTGATTGTAATGTATGTGATCTTCTTCACACTGTGTGTTACAATGCAGATTATCAACCCTGGCCCTATTACTGCTGCCATTGACACCATGTTCAATTATATAATATTCTCATCACCGGTAGTTTCTAACATCGGGATGATCTTGAAGGGTGGTTTTTACAATGATGATGACTGTACAGCTGCGTCTGTAAATCTTTTCTGGGGCATGTATGACCTTTTTATCTCCTTAATAAAGGCTATGGTGATGCTATCTGGCTTCTTAATAATCTCAGGCAAGGGTTTAGGGATTCTATCTGGCCTTTTTATCAAGGCTATGAGTATGCTATTTGGTTTAATAGTTAGTTAAACTATTGTGTTTCAATGTCCCTCCGTATCTAATGGGGCTTGTTCCAATGCTTAGACTTACATTAATTTATACCTCGACAGATATATATATGTTTGGAGTTCTCTATGTTACTTTTTTTGGTCTTTATCTTATGATTAATATTTCTTGCATTGGTACTGTTGGTTTCGTTGCTGTCGGGTGCACTGCATATGTGACTTCATGTTGCTAATTAGTGAAGATAGTTACTTGGTTTTCTAGAAAAAAATTATATCAAGCATACTTTTAAGCTCATTGGTAATAAAGACAATCATATTATTCTAAGTATGTCCGATTGAACGTGTCTTGCATCCAACCGAACACACATCAACCGGCGCGGCAAAGCATCGTGGTAAAGGGCTTTAGCCCCTCCCCATAGGGGATCTCACATCGCACTTACTAAATCCATGCGCTTGGTTGAATCATGCATACGAAAATAAAGACAATCATATCAAACTAGGTATGCTCGATTGAACGTATCTCGCATTCAACCGAACACACATCAATCGGTGCGGCAAAGCGTTGTGGTGAAGGATTTTAACCCTTCCAATTAGGGAACCTTTCATCGCACTTACTAAGCCCATGCACTCGATCACATCATATGGGAATAAGCAATATACAAAATTTAAATGACAAGAAATAAATAAACCAAAGCAACGCCACACAAGAGAAGGTGCCGTTTACTCAAATGGTACGTGGAGTTGTGTCCCATGTACAGACCGCACTACCGTCCATTCGGATTCGGCTACGGAATTTACGTCTGGGTTTCCATCCTATATACCACAAGAGACGACACTCTTCCATTTCATTCAAGCCACAACATGCATCCATAAACGACTCTCATGCGAATAGAATTCAATAATAATAAAAAAAATGAATATAAACTAATGAAAAGGTACCCTCAGGTCAAACCTTTTAAATCACCTCTCGGATGTACGGTACACGATCGTCGGAAGGGTGGATGCTCCGCAACTCTCCCGGTTCACTGGTTCACTGTTCTCGTTCGTTGCCTTTACTGTTTTGAGTCGTCGTTCTCCGTCTTTTGCTATTGTTTCCTTGTGGTTTCGCTGCCGTTTCCTCTTTATCTTTTGCTTACTGTTTTTGGGTGTCTTCTTCCTGTAATTTTTTATGTGTGTTGTGTATGAGTTAGGGACTAGCTAGTAGCTAGGGACTAGAAACTAGAAAACTAAGGTCTAAAAACTAAAAACTAGCTTGAGAAGGTTGGTGAATGGTTCTTTTAATAGGCAAAAGGGTTGGGCTTGACAAGAAAGAGATTTGGCTAATTGAAGAGGGATTTGATTTGGTTTGGTTAAGGGAAGTCAAAGATTGAGGGGGGGACAAATCTTGGCTAGATAGGGAAGGTTGAATATTTGATTGGCTTGGATTAGGAATACAATATTTTAAGTTTGGGATAATCTTATTAGATTGGGAATATAATTGGTTGATTGATTTTAATTAGGCATGATTATATTTTGATTTAGTATGTGATTTGTTTAATTTAGGCATGATTTTAGTTTAAGTTGGTAATTGTTTATTTTATGTTTGGTATATGTTTTATTTAATCATTTAATTAATTTAATTATTACATTATTTAGTTAATGTTTTAATTAATATTTATTTATTTAAATTGGGATGTGTTTTATGGGCTTTGGGGGGCTAATTGGGCTGGATGTGAGGCTAGCAGCAAAACCAGAATTACCGACACCGTTCGAACGCGGCACGAACGCCCGCAATCTGTTTGACGTTCGAACGCAAACACGAACGCAGCACGAACGAAAACAGTGAACCTTGTTTATTTTGAATTTCCCCTTCCGATGTTCGTTTCCCGTGACCTCCGTGACTTAAAAGGTAGTGTCTCCAAAATGAGACTCATCATAGGGACTTATGTGTAAAAATGCAGTGCCTACAGTCAGGTATTCATCGCATGAAATACTTACATGGCTACGCAAACACTCATGATCCTAGTCAAATCTGTCAAATGGTAAAACACGATTAAAATTGCTTTTATACAAAATTCCCAACTCAAATATAAAAAAACTTTCAGACTTTTTCGAAACACCTAAATCAAGTCTGATTCCAACGATTTCAGTTTCATTCTTCTTAAAACATCTTATACTATAAAACCCATAACATCAAAGTCACTTTCTGATATACAACCCAAAAATCCCGCGAAAAGTATAAAAATATTACAATATTAAACTTATTGGTTAAACGTTACAAAAACCTGATCACCAACCTGAAAAACTAGCAAACTGTATTGGTGTGAGTTATAAAACTCAATAAGTAACCATACTCATACCATAAATAACAGAAGGAAAATAGGTTAAATATATAATAACATATATCATAAATATGTGGCAGAAACTTCCAAAACATTTTTAAGCTCATCATATACAGGTATATGCTTTAGTTTCTACATATAATGCTTGTATGAGATTCACTACCTTTTTTAGAATAGATATGAGATAAATATTATCTGAACGAACTCCCTAACCAACATTGCTATGCAACATAATCCCCAATCCAGAACTGCTATGACACATTGCGAACTCATCAACCAAACTCTTCACACACACAATGCAAACATAAATCGTGAATCAGGAAAGGTAACTATAAATTACGATACATAATTTTTAAATCATGAAAACTAATAAACTTTAAAAATACATATATAGCGATGGGGATTGGGACGTCTCCCCCGACATCGCCATACATATATGGATTTGGTCGTCACCACTCGTACAGTTATACATCTACATAAAATAAAATTGTTCATTTATATGTATATACTCTCATCACAATATGACAAATGTGACAACATAGGGCATCCCCACCATCTAAGCATTATCCTATCATTATAGTTAACTCTTATCTATCAGTTTGTTCATCAAAACACAAACATGTGTGAAGTACAATTTTAGTGGAAACTCGTTAATCCTACTGAATCGGTCCAAATCATTCTGATTTCATCTGGCTTCTACCAATAGCTCAATTTCGATACATTTAAACTTATCCAATTCTATACAAGTCAATACATTACTCTACGACACTACATGAAGCATCCAAATATAAAACGAGAAACAATAAAATATCAAATTTTTACCAGGATGTCTTACCAAGATTCTAAGGACACCAACAGACCCCAAACGAGCCCACAAACGCGCTGGTGTGGCCAGAATTCCTTTTGGAGGTGTTGAGCTATGTGAGCCCCATAGATAGTTCATTTTTGCCTCGTTTTGCATGTTACTAAGCACAGATCGGAGAAACCATCACCATGATCTTGTTGTACTCTCCGAGGTCTTTGATTTGGAGGGTGGCTCGACACATGGATCGAAGAAATGATGCATGATCAAAATAATTATTATCACGGAATCAACAAGTGTGTGTTGCCCACCCAGGGCGTGTGAGGCCGCCCACCACCCACTATCGGAAATGTCTCAGTGAAACGCTTCCGAAGGAATTGACACACGTCGGCGATGGCGGTCTATGTTTCGTTTCTATCTCATGTCCTCTCTCTCTCTCTCTCTCTCTCAAATTTGAGATTATTTTATGTAATTTCCCAAATTTTCGAAAATTAATCCCTTTTTATAGATAAATTTTCTAAAATTACATAATGTATGTGCCAAATTTGACCCAAGGGTCAAACCGACATTTCACCCCTGGGCCAACCACGAAACCAGAGACTCAAGGCCCATTATCAAATCCAGTTTAAAAACCAATACCGGGCCGAGAGACCATACCAGCCCATCGCCCATTGCCCATTGCCCATTGCTCATCAATAATCAGTTGGGAAAACGCCTAGACTCATAAACCCCCACTAATTAAATCAGCAGTTACAGAGATAGTCATAAATATCATCATTAAGTCTACAGTTACAGAAATCCCAACAGGAAGGAGAACGGTAAATGACGCCATATCAGAGGACTTATAAAAGAGAAGGGTCATGGCATGAAGAGGGATTGAACATTAGACAATTCCACAACATATCACCCGAAAAAAATCAAACGCCCTGCCCCCACGGCAAACAAACTGAGATTGAGGTAACTTCAAGCCTTATTCTCTCTACTTCCGCCATATCCACTTTACTGACTTGAGCGTCAGAGAGCCTACGGCTTCCACCACACCGGTGGGCAATACTCCTCGCTCACACTACCCTTGTTTTGCAGGTTCGCTAGTGCCCTTAAAATCCAGATTCTTGATTGTGGGTCTCAGGTAAAAAACCATATCCACACATAATGACCCCCAAAATTTTTATTTTGGCCCCAAATTAAGGGTAATTTTGGAAATCCTTATTTTTAGGCTCTTTTGGTGTGAATTTAAAAAGTACTCGATATAAAAATTGTTTTTCTCAGAAAAATGAGTTCAATGGTTCAAAAATCACATCAATCGGAGTTCGTTTGCTATTTTTATAGTCGAAATAATAAACTTTATCCATATAAAAATATTTTAAAATATGCGTAATCGATCATTTCGAATTACGTAATTTTCAAAGCTATGAGACACCATTTCAAGATATTTTGACATATTTATCGACACTCAAACTCTTATTCCCTAATATCATTTAATTCCGAGACTTAAATTTCAATCTGAGAATTTTTCAAAGATATTCCAAAAATTTAGGATATTACATTGAATCCACTAACTCTATTTACAAGATGAGTGTGTATGAAGCATGCCAAGTACTATTCATAGCGAAATGACCACACATGCAGACATCACTCTTAACATCAAAAATAGAGAAGCTGAAGTGGAAATTTTACATAAAAATATCAAAATATAGCTCAAAAACAAAGGCAAAAGATTCCCCGTTTTGTATATAAACAACCAACATAAATATATTTTATGAAAAAATAATTTAATTGATATAATTCTCACCGTAAAATCAAGATATCATAATTAAATTTTAAGAGATATATTTTATTTATGGGGTTTAGGTGAGGGTGGAGGAACAATATATATACATAAAGAGAAGACTCAAACCCTCTTTTAATAAAATACTTATTTAGTGTGGGTAGTCTATTTTTATAAAATCAAGATAACTAAAAATATTTCACATAATTGCACTTTTAATTATGGGCAACTTGGAACTTTTCAAAATTAAGTTGGGTTATAAATATAGTTTTAAAACTTAACTAAGGCTTCATAAAATTAAAAGAAAATGAGCTGATTTCTTATGAAATCATATTTTGAAAGCGATCCTGAATGTCATTTCTGAGCTTTACCAACTCCACAACTCTTGATACCAAGATTGCTAGCTAGCCATACTTGTAGTTCAAAGATCCTGCTTGGACCAAAATCAAAAGTACGTTTTTGGATCACACAATATTTCAAAAATTAACCAAGATGATGAGTAACATCAGCTAATAAAAAAAATTATAAAAATTGAATATTGATATGTATGTTAAAAATACAGAATGTACAACAAATTACAAACAACTATTGACATTGGGTTGAACCAAACCAAGTGCCTTTCCAATTACATTGTTACAAGTTGATTGAGCCACTTGCTTGGAATGCCTTAAATTCACATTCTGTAATCTTATTCCTTGACAAGGGTATTTTGTGCTACAATCAAACTTTATAGCTATAGGAGTAGCCGATGTTCCTCGAATATCTTGGTATGTCACATCACTAATTCTAACCCCGGATACTTGACCAGGACAATTTAAGTTGTGAGGGCAATAGTTTTGGTCAATGATTATGGGATTTTGAACATTTCTCATAATGGCATCAATGAAACGAACGCCTTGTACAAAACCATTGCTAGGCCTTGCCCAAGATTTTATTCTGAGTCCATTTTGGGTACCGATAAAAATCGTTTTCTTAACTGTCACATTTTGCACACCTTCTTCGTTCATATCCTTGCCTAGGCTTCCAATACTGCAAGCCAAAAGAAGCCCCATATATATATTTATGATAAAATTAACAATGAAAATAATTAATAATGTGAATTTATGTATGGGTTATTTACCTAATGCCATGGCCAGGGCCACATGTGACGCGTTCAATCCACAGGTTCTTAGTTCCAGGGCCAATGGGGATACAATCATCCCCAGTCTTGATGATTGAGTCGATGATCTTGACGTTTGTCGATAACTGAACGTGAATACCATCTGTGTTGGGACTGTTTCCGGGGGCTATGACCTGAACTCCTTCAACGTGCACGTCCTTGCAACCGTTGATCACAATGTGATACATCTGACTGTTTAATGACAGTAGCCCATTGATCCTGATGTTGTTGGAATTGGTAAAGCTCAATGTCTGCATTCACACACACAACAAAGACTTGATAAGCTTGGATATTTCTGAATGTAAGAATCGAAAAATGGAACTGAACATGAAAGAAAAGTTATGTAATACCAACCGTTGCTCCGCTGGGACAATTAGTAGTGCCTGCAGCCTTGCAAGCCCACAGCGAAGATCCCTTGGCGTCGAGTGCCCCACCGATGATGGAAACACCGCTGACTCCTTCAAAGCTAAGCCAATTGTTATTGTTAGCTCGTCCCAGTACTCGGTAATCCGAGGGAGCCACAAGTGTTCCATCAATACGGAAAGTAATATCCGAGCTTTTGCAGTCGCCTTTAAAAGCCACAGAGCCAAGCAAATATCTTCCCTTTGGAACATATATTGTGGATGATTCTGAAGAGGCACAAGCTGCAGCCCATGCTTTGGCGAATGCTTGTGTGGAGTCTGTTACACCATTGCCTTTGCCTCCAAAACTCAACACATTATAATTTGTCTTTGTTGCTGATGATGGGAGCATGCCAATAATGGACAAAATAAACAGAAAAATATAAAGAAGACCGAAGATCTTCACCATTTTTTTCCTCAAAATAGGAAGGAATTAAGTGAAATAGCGATACGTTTATCCCAGATGACTGTGGTTTGGATTAAGTAATAATTAGAATTTAGAATTAAAGGATTAAGGAATGAAGGTTAGTTGATGGGAAGAAGTTGAAACGAATTAAAACTATTTATAAAGGAATAGATACAGATGTTTTGGATTGGTAAGAAGGAATGGTGTATGTTTTAAGATATCTAATTAAATAAAACTCAAAAGAAAGCTGCGCCGGAGCTACGAGCTAGCTCTCATGCATGTACCATTATTACGTAAATCCTACTGCGCAGCCTAAATTAAGTAATAGTCATTAGTAAGTAGATTCATAGCTTTTAACATATGTAATAGTGATATACAGGTAATTATGAATACATATACATATATGTATATACAAATAGCTTATTATGGTAAAGGTATAATTTGGTGGCAAACAGCTTGAAATTTGATTGTCAAGTTATGAATTTGAGTCCAGAAGTGCATTTCTATAAAAGCTTGGGAGTAACCGAGTGTTTTACATGTTTCGCTTAAGTCATTTTGCGGTAGGTTTCCATTAAAAAAAATCAATTCATAGCCTCTCTCAATTCTTCTGTATTGTATTTATTCACTTTTCATACTGTTCACAAGCTGCCTTCATCTTGATTCTTGATCTTTACATAAAAGTATAAAGTCATGTTGATTATATATTTGTTGATTAATTACATACAAATAATGTCAACTAATATAGCTTTGTCAGAAACATTACTTCGACAAAACTTAATCAGCGAGGACTATTAGTATTAACTAAATAATTAATCAAACATTCCTTTTCCACTTACCAAATTAAGACACAAGTAACTTCAAATAATTTTTTAGCTCATTAAACCAACAATTACTGGTGGAAAAGAATGAAAACCCCAAATTGACTCTTGGAAAACACTAGTTTGTCAATACATTGCACGTACGTCAGTAGCTTGTCAGAAATATTACTTCGACAAAACTTAAGTGTGCGAGGTCTATTAATTAAATTAACCAACATTTCTTCCGCTGTTACTTAAGACACAAGTTAACTAACAGTTTTTTTTTTAATAGTTGTTCGTAGCTAATTAAGGAGTTAATCTAGTCTCTTCTCTTCTTCTGAGCCACAGTCACCACACATTAATTATAAATAGTTTCAAGTCTTGTCAAATTCTTCCCATCAACTAAACATCAATCCTTAATCCTTTAATTCTGATATTAGTTAATCCAAACCACTATAATCTGATAAACGTGTCGCTCTTTCACTTAATTACTTCCTATTTTGAGTTTAAAAAACTGGTGAAGTTCTTCATGTTGTGATTCACCGATCACTTTAGTGTATTTGAGGAAAAATCGAATTCGTATTATTACTATCAAGAATAATACACAAGTTTTACAAACAAGAAAACTTAACAAAAAAAAAACCTCACACACTCTCAAGCTCTCTACTTGGAGCTTATACACACTTTGGGATTCTTGGGATACAATAACAATGATCCTAAAACTCAGATTTATAGTGAAGCAAAACGTGTGCACTGTAGCAGCACGTTTTGCTTCACGCGTTGCATTAGTTGGCTGCCAAAGCCTTCACACTTCCAGCTTTCATCCTGCTGGCTTGCTGGCTTCTTCTTGCTTTCGGTGAAAGCATTTGGTGCAGCTGTATGCATGCTCTGCATGCATGTGAACCAACAAATCTCCCCCTCGGTGAAGATTTCCCCCAAAATCTGAGCCTACCATCAATCACCCAAATCCGGATCCTTCAAAGGATCCTCCCCTGGCTGCATCTGTATGACTGCCTACGTACCCCGAGTTGGGATCAAGCCAATCGTAGTTCTCTGTATCATTTGACAACTATCCCGGTTATGTCTCTGCACAACTCTAGCTTGTCCCGATCACCATCGTTTGTTGACATGTCGAATGTGTCTCTGCACAGCACACTTCACTGCATCTCTGTACAGTATTCTTCTGCTATGTCTCTGCATAGTACAATCCACTGTGTCTCTGCACAGTTTTCTTCTGTTGTGTTTCTTCACCCATTTGTTCCTCAGTGTTTTCTTGCCTTTGGGAAACTCTCTGGCTCCCCCACATCAGTAAGCAAAATATATTCGGATCCCGGATATCTGGTTGATGGAATCCTGCCTCGCTCAGATCTTCTTGTCTGAGGTCCACTGGTTTCAGGAGGTCTATCATCATCCATCTCTGTGAATGATCTTGCAGCTTCTAGTGGAGTGGGTTGCGGCTCCCCCATGCTCAACACTTTCTTCTGTAATCTCCGATGGAACAGGCTGTGTCTCCCCCTGCTCAACATCTTCATTTGCCTCCTCTGGTTCTGCTTCTGGTATTTCCTCGTGCACCCTGTCTGTGGCTAATTATGCTGGTGCTGGGTCTGGATTTCTGTTGGCACTGGTATTGGAAGACATTCTGGGCATTTCAATGTCTTCAATTGTTCGGTCTTCAAGAAACTCTACTTTCTGGCTTCTGATGACCATATTTTCCTTCGGATCCCATAGTCTGTATCCAAATTCTTCATATCCATGGCCTAGGAATATACATGGAGTTGTCCTTGCATCGAGCTTCTCCCTGAGCTCATTGGATACATATACAACGGCTAAACAACCGAATACTCTAGGGTTAGTGTAAGAGGGATTCTTACCAGACCACACTTTCTCCGGAATCTCCAAGTTCAACGATTCAGTTGGTGATCTGTTGATCAGGTAACAGGCAGCACGAACAGCTTCTCCCCAGAATGGCTTTGGCAGCTTAGCCATACTGATCATTCCTCTGACTTTCTCCATAATGGTGCGGTTCATACTTGCAGCGACACCATTATGTTGTGGAGTGTGTGGAACAGTTCTCTCATGTCGAATGCTATGTCTCATGCAGTAGGCTCTGAACTCCCTGGAACTGTACTTGCCTCCATCGTCTGTGCGAAGGCACTTCAGCTTCTTCCCTGTTTCATGCTCTACCATGGCGTGGAACAGCTTGAACTGATCTAGGACCTGATCCTTCGTCTTGAGGAAATACACCCAGATTTTCCGTGAAGCATCATCGATGAAAGTCAGAAAATACTTGTTACACCGCCCTAACTATGAATCAACCTCCAAGGACCACAAACATCAGAGTGCACCAGACTGAGCAACTCTGATTTTCTCTCTGAAGAGAAATCAAATGAGACTCTGTGTTGCTTACCAATTGAGTAGTGGTTGCAAGGACCTCGTGCAGCATCCTTGGTAAGCTTCTTCTTGTTCAGGGTAGACAACCCTCTCCCACTCATGTGTCTGAGTCTCTGGTTCCACAGATTTTGAGAAGCCTCTTTTTCAGCTACTTTGAGGCTGTCTGCACAAATCTTCACATGAGTCTTGTATAGTGCGCCGCAAGCATGTCCTCGGGCGACAACCATGACACCTTTCGTCATTCTCCATGTGCCATTTTTCTGAAGTGATTTTCATAGCCCTGTTTGTCAAGAGCTATCCCCGAGAGTACATTCAGCCGAAGTTCTGGAACATGCAGGACATCCTTCAAGATCAATGTACACCCGACATTTGTCCGCAACTGAATATCACCCATTCCTACTATCCCAGAGGAACTGATATTTCCCATCTTCACTGCTCCAAAGTCTCCCGCTTTGTAGGTTATGAAGAAATCTCTGTGAGGAGTGACGTGGTAGGATGCTGCAGTATCTACCACCCACTCAACATCTTGGGTTGCGTTGTGAAGGTATGTCTCTTCCTGTATGGAGCATATTGCTACATCTGCTTGGACAACGACCAGTGTCTCTCCTTCGTCATTCTTCGGCTGGTGATTTCCTTCTCTCTGCTCTCTCTGCTCTGTTGCAGTTTTCGGTAATTCTTCTTTAGGTGGCCTACAATGCCACAATGGTAGCACTTATAGGTAGGCTTCCTTCCATCTGAGGATCTACCAATGTTTGTGCTTCTGCCTCTCTCTCCGTCTCTTCCTTGATGTCTTCCTCGAGTCTCTGTGACGAAGGCTTCTGTCTGTTCTGAGCCAACATCTTTTCTCTTGGACTCCTCATTCGACAGGGCATCTCTTACCATAGGCATAGTAACTTTACCTCCTAGAGCGGAATTGCTGAGAGTAACCACCAATGTCTCCCAGCTATCAGGAAGAGAACTGAGTAGTAAGAGGGCTTGTACTTCATCTCCCAGCTGCATGTCTACTGTAGACAACTGGTTCACCAGGCTCTGGAACTCGTTGGTGTGTTCTGCAACGGAAGTTCCACTCCGTAGCTTCAGGTTCACTAAACACCTCATTAATAGGGCTTTATTCCGAGCTGTCTTGGCCTGGAACATGTCTTCCAGTTTTATCCACATCCCGTAAGCATCTGAATCATGTGCTACGTGGTGGAAGACACTGTGACCGATCCACTGCCTAATCTGACCCAAAGTTCTGTTGTTAAGTTTATTCCAGTCATACTCCTTAACAGACTCTGGTTTCACTCCCTTCAACTCGATGACATCAAAAATCTTTACAGTGCAAGAAATCTATCATCCGAGGTCTCCAGAGAGAGTAATTAGTGGCAGCCAATTTAATCATTGCACCAGAATGAGAATCCTCCATATCCATTTTCAGTTTTAAAGTTAAAATGAGAATACACTAAAATCGGGTCTGAATTTCACAAATCGGAGGTCACCGTTGCGTCCGGAACGGTCGAAAATGGTGGAATAGACACACCTTTGGTCTAAATCCGACACATGGGCTGATTTGTAAATTCCTAAAAGTTCTGGGGCAAAACTGTAAATTTCAAAACTTCAGGGGGCTAAATGAAATTTACCAGGCTACTGACGTGGCGCTGACGTGGCAGTGCTGACGTGGCAAGGTGGGACCGGTTTGCTGATGTGGCGGACATGTGGCGGATGACGTGGCGCTGACGTGGCCGATGACGTGTCTGCTGACTGGGCGGTTACGTGGCGCTGACTGGGCGCTGACTGTGCGCTGACTGGGCACTGACGGGGCGGCTGACTCAGCGCTGACGTGGCGGCCACGTGTGTCGTCTTCAACCTTCGTTTGGCGCGTGCGGCGCGTGGCGCGACTGGCGGCGCGTGGAGATCTCTCTGCCTGGCGCGTGCGGGCTCCCTGGACCTCTGTTTGATCGCCGGAAAATACCACCGTGCTCGTCTCGACGTGAACTAGCTGATGGTATGCTCAAAGTTGATTTTTGACAACTTTGCCGGAACTCGAATTTTCCGAACCGAGCTCCGTTCTTCGGTTTTTCGATCCCAATGAAGAACCAAAGCTCTGATACCACTTGTTGTGATTCACCGATCA
Organism: Zanthoxylum bungeanum; assembly: GCA_019454045.1. Lineage (NCBI taxonomy): Eukaryota > Viridiplantae > Streptophyta > Magnoliopsida > Sapindales > Rutaceae > Zanthoxylum > Zanthoxylum bungeanum. Next base: position 966,212 of record SKCR01036381.1, read on the forward strand.
CTTTAGAGTGTATTTGAGGAAAAACCGAATTCGTATTATTACTATCAAGAATAATACACAAGTTTTACAAACAAGAAAACTTAACAAAAAAAAAACCTCACACACTCTCAAGCTCTCTACTTGGAGCTTATACACACTTTGGGATTCTTGGGATACAATAACAATGATCCTAAAACTCAGATTTATAGTGAAGCAAAACGTGTGCACTGTAGCAACACGTTTTGCTTCACGCGTTGCATGAGTTGGCTGCCAAAGCCTTCACACTTCCAGCTTTCATCCTGCTGGCTTACTGGCTTCTTCTTGCTTTCGGTGGAAAGCATTTGGTGCAGCTGTATGCATGCTCTGCATGCATGTGAACCAACACTTCAGCCTTCTTTACATATTTCTGTTTATTTTGTTCATTAGCGTATTCCCTTTATCAGCAACATCGACAAATTATAGTGTGTTGAGTTTTGGAGGCAAAGGCAATGGTGTAACAGACTCCACACGAGCATTCGCCAAAGCATGGGCTGTTGGTATAGTTAGTGATAAGTGTGTGACTTTATATCCCACATAGGAAGTGTATTGAGAGTAGATCAAGTTTATAAAGACTTATCACACCTAATAATTCAAATTGGTGTTGGAAGATTTGGAGGAAAATTATTGGAGAGAAACACAAATATTTGATGATAATATTTAAAGTCAAAGATTGGCACTAAGGCTTATTATTATTTAATTTGATCAAAATACCCCTCCTTTTAGTCCCTAAGTCGGTTTGTGGAAAATTTTGTTCTAAAAAAAAAGGCACCCAAAATTTTCTTGAAGAATAAAGGAAGAAAGTGAAGAAAATCAAGAAAAAGTTTAAGGATTTTAGGAGATTTGGAGGTAATCTTCTTAACTCTTAAACTTAGAAAGTTCGTTTCTTGTTCTTGAGTATCTAGACATGTTCTAGGGTTCCTTCATTTCCTATATTTTGAGACTTTTTGATTTGGAGGATGGATTTTGAGGCTAGATGCATGTGTGAAGTTTGATTGGATGATATTAGTGTAATATTGAATCAATTTTATCATTTGATGACTTGTTGTCATTCTAGAGTGTTATGAACACTCTAGTAATGCCTAGAATTTTTCTTGGGTGGTTCATTTGTGGTGACTTTGGTTGGTGTTAAGATTAATTAGATTAATGTTGGAAAATTAGATTTTAAGCATGAAAAAATGATATATTTTACTTCTGGATCAGATCTGTAAATATTGTGTATTTGGTGATGAAAAATATGTCAAATGAATGTATTAGATGTGTTTTGGGTGTTGGAACAATTTCCGGAAAGTGTTTCGGAGTTGAAATAAGCGAAAACGGCGAAAAACGGCATTACCGGGTGACTTTTGAGCCAACCGGGTGACAGTTGCCCAAACAATGAATTTGTCACTGTTTGGGCAGCCCATGAACTGCCCTAACACTATTGGGGCTGACCTGGGCAGTCCCCATAAGTGTTGGATTATCGGTTCGGTCAAAAATGTATTTTGCGTTATTTTGCGGAAAAATATTTTTCGTAAAAGTTTCGCGACGTTTCATATATACTTATGTCGTTATTTGATATCGAATAAATAGGTTTAGGTGAAATATGAATAAAATATTCATATTAGACATTGAATAATTTATTCGGTAATTTGAAAAAGTTTTAAATTACGATTTCGCCCGAATTGTGCTTCCGCTGCGCCTTCGCCCGAAACCCCAACAGTCACTTTACAGCCTTATTTCTAAGTGGGGATTTTCCTCAGGAAACTATACTCTACATCAAATGGAGAATTTTAATCTAAATCATTTTCTAAACAAATCAATTCTACCTATAGAAAACATAACTCAATTTAACCATTAAATTTTCGTCACATTTCTGTTAGCGTAGAACCGAAAAGTCAATAAACATATATAGATTATATGCATGTGTGAATATTAAAATTGGATTAAATATCAAATATTAAGTTTTTGGCCGAACCAACCACCCCACACTTATAGAGACTGCCCAGGTCAGCCCCAATAGTGTTAGAGCAATTCATGGGCTACCCGAACAGTGAAAAATTAACTGTTTGGACAGTCGTCATCCTGTTGGCTCAAAAGTCACCCGGTAACACCGTTTTTTGTCGTTTTCTCTTATTTCAACTCCGAAACACTTTCCGGAAATTGTTACAACTCCCAAAACACATCCAATACATTCATATGACATCAAAATCATCACAAAATTTCCAGTTTTTCCATAACTGATCCAGAAACCAAAATTACCAAATTTCATGCTTTAAATCCAATTTTTCAAGATTAATCAAATTAATCAAAACACCAATCAAAGTCACCATACATGAACCACCCAAGAACAATTCTATGCATTACAAGAGTGATCATAACACTCTAGAATGGCAACTTGTCATCAAATGACCAAATTGAATAAATATTACAATAATATCATCCAATATCACTTCACACATGCATTATACTTCTAATTCCATCCACCACAACCAAAAGCCCCAATTTTTCTACAAGTAAAGAAACCATAGAACTATTCTAGAAACACAAGAACAAGTAAAATAATTTTCTAAACTCAAGAATGATAAAGATTACCTTTAATCTCCAACAATCCTTAAGCTTTTCTTGGTTTTTCCTTCACTTTGACCATGGTTTCTTCAAACCAAAATTGAAAGCTTTTCTTGGTGTATTTTCGGCAATGGTAGAGGTTGAAGAAAGAGAAAAATAAAATTTTCCCCTTTTTAACTTGTTATTGTCGACTTAGGGAGGCTAAAATGGTCATTTGGACAATAAAAATTCAATTAATTAAAATATACTTTACATTAACAAATCATATTTGGACATGTAAAGATTAATCAAAACATGTCATGTGAACCAATAATAATTGGACAAATTTAATAACATTTATGAAAAAAGTTTATTAATTAATCATTTAAATATTTAGCAATTAAATTTCCAAATAATCAATTAATATAATTATTATTATATATGTATTTTTATTTACAATAAATAACAAATACATATATTTATGACATGTGTCAAAATCTCATTTGAGGAATAATTAATGTGTATCTAATCGTATTATGTATCAAATAAAAATACACAATAATTACGATTGGCCAAAATCCTCTAATGCATGTGTTATCGTTTAACCGATTAAACCATCCGAATTAACTCATTTAATTCGATGAAGTATTATGAATAATCCGTATTATTCATATCGCGTTGCCCAAGTGCTCAACGAGTACACTTCATATTGTGGGACTCTCTAAGTTTAGGTTTATCCGTCACGAAATCCAATTTTGTGTCCATAGTTCACTCACTCATGAATTATGACGACCACAGATAATATCGCTAAACTATGCAAGTCGAGGTCATTACATACGTATAATTCATCCGTCACAGGCTATCCATATTATACTTGGGATATAGATAAGAACGTCAAATCCGTTCAGTATAATATAGTCGACTTTCAATTTACGATCTCTAAATAACACTCGGAACTGATTTCCGAAGTTATACCACGACCATGGATTTACTAGATCGTAAACACGTGAGAATGCATATGCCCTGTACACAGGACTGACGGATCCTATCTTGATACGCACTGGATATCATGAGCATCAGTCCACACCCAACGAACAAGCGGAGGTCTGATCATGAATAGATCGGTGACGTGACTGCCATCAAAGTGTGGATGATCACTCATATATCCCACTGTGGTATCTTAAGTCGAAGGACCACTATGCTCGCTCAACTCATGAAGATTCCTATTGATGTTGTTGTACAATCTATTAGGAAATCTTCAGTGAGTCGTTCAGTGTTTGTCAAATAAACTCCTACATAAAGGCGACTGCAGCTTATGCCTCTTCAGAATCATCCACAATATATGTTCCAAAGGGAAGATATTTGCTTGGCTCTGTGGCTTTTAAAGGCGACTGTAAAACCTCGGATATTACTTTCCGTACTGATGGAACACTTGTGGCTCCCTCGGATTACCGAGTACTGGGACGAGCTAGCAATAACAATTGGCTTAGCTTTGAAGGAGTCAGCGGTGTTTCCATCATCGGTGGGGCACTCGACGCCAAGGGATCTTCGCTGTGGGATTGCAAGGCTGCAGGCACTACTAATTGTCCCAGCGGAGCAACGGTTGGTATTACATATATAACTTTGCTTTCATGTTCATTTACATGACTTTTCTATTCTTACATTCAGAAATGTCCAGGCTTATCAAGTGTTTGTTGTGTGTGAGTGCAGACATTGAGCTTTACCAATTCCAACAACATCAGGATCAATGGGCTACTATCATTAAACAACCAGATGTATCACATTGTGATCAACGGTTGCAAGGACGTGCACCTTGAAGGAGTCCAGGTCATAGCCCCTGGAAACAGTCCCAACACAGACGGTATTCACGTTCAGTTATCGACAAACGTGAAGATCATCGATTCAATCATCAAGACTGGGGATGATTGTATCCCCATTGGCCCTGGAACTAAGAACTTGTGGATTGAACGTGTCACATGCGGCCCTGGCCATGGCATTAGGTAAATAACCCAGACATAAATTCACATTATTAATTAATTTCATTTTTTTAACTTTATCATAAATATATATGGGGCTTCTTTTGGCTTGCAGAATTGGAAGCCTAGGCAAGGATATGAATGAAGAAGGTGTGCAAAATGTGACAGTTAAGAAAACGATTTTTATCGGTACCCAAAATGGACTCAGAATAAAATCTTGGGCAAGGCCTAGCAATGGTTTTGTACAAGGCGTTCGTTTCATTGATGCCATTATGAGAAATGTTAAAAATCCCATAATCATTGACCAAAACTACTGCCCTCACAACTTAAATTGTCCTGGTCAAGTATCCGGAGTTAGAATTAGTGATGTGACATACCAGGATATTCGAGGAACATCGGCTACTCCTATAGCTATAAAGTTTGATTGTAGCACAAAATACCCTTGTAAAGGAATAAGATTACAGAATGTGAATTTAAGGCATTTCAAGCAAGTGGCTCAATCAACTTGTAACAATGTAATTGGGAAGGTACTTGGTTTGGTTCAACCCAATAGTTGTTTGTGATTTTTTGTACATTCTGTATTTGTAACATATACATCAATATTCATTTAATTAGCTGGTGTTACTCGTCATGATGGCTGGAGTTTTGTGTGATCCAATTCGCACTTTCCTAAAATGTAGAATTTCAATTCAACGATTCCCTTTCTTTGGCAGAATAGGACTCGTTTGCATATTCCGGATCAACGGGACTCCCGCAAAAAGCACTGGTGAGATTCAAATGTGATTGTAAGAAATGACAGGACCTTTTTTTTTTTCTTTACGACAGTCACTCTGTTAACATTGAAGCAACCAACTTGTGAATTTATTCCTCTTAAAGGAAAATTAAGCTTCAGGGATTTCATATTGGTTGCTTCAAGGTTGACAGAGTGACTGTCGTTAAGAGCGTGGAAAAAATAAGCTCCTGTTATTTCTTACAACCACATTTGAATCTCACCAGCACTCTCAAACAAGACTGCTGTTAAGTTCACATTCCAATCAATTCAGTTATGCATAACAAAGCACTTCATCCCATCAAATTTTACGCTGAACATCAAGTGTTCAGCAGAACAGTGACATGCAGCCATACTATTTTCCTTGTGGTAGAGGCTTCTCATGTAATATCCATGAAACAAGAAAAAAATAATAAATCTTGCAGAGATAAGCAACCATGAAATGAAAGATATTCCAATCATATATATATATATATTAACCACAATTATTTCAGAAAATGGACGACCAAGAAGTATTCATGCAACATTGATTCATGATTTCAGAAGATGCATTATATCTTCAATAACATTGTTCCGACTTTAGTTTCGGGTTTAAATGAACAAGTAAGCAAGCACCATAAAGTGATTCCACAGAGATAAAGTCTGGTAGTAAACCACTGTACAACTAACCATCTGATGATCTGAGCACCCGCAGAATGGAGATGAACAGGTTCAGAATATCCAGATAGAGAGTGACAGAAGCCAATATATAGTCGTCGTATGTGAAGCGCTTGATCAAGTTGTGAGTGTCATAAACGATGTACCCACAAAAGACCAGTGCACTAATTCCACCATAAACAGCAACAGATGTTGGTCCCAGAGGAAAGAACATCTGTATCATAACACAAGAGTAATCAAACCAATTAAGATAAATACTATGCATCTATGCAAAATCATGCACATATGCCTGGTCATATGATATGGCAATTTAACAGAAGTGAGATTTCTTACCTGCAAAAAGCTAGTCAGGATGAGGATTATGAGGCTGGTGAATAGAACAGGTCCCATAAAGCTGAAGTCCTTGCCCTTCTTAGAGGCCCAGAAAGTGTACCCAGTTAAAGAAAGAACCACAGCTGAGGTCAGAACTAACGCTTCAAGCACAATCCTACCTGAAACCATACAACAACACAAATACTCAAGTCATAATTGTAATAAGAAGAAAAGTGTAAATTATCACTAGGCCAAATGGCCAATAATCATCAACAAAAGTGCACAAACAGGGAAGAAGAAAAATACTAACCATCGGTATTAGCGCAGCTTACAGCAACAGGGAGACTCAGAGACACAGTGAAGAGACCAAGAACAATCAAGTTCACAGGGTGCTTCTGGTGATACACATGCAATGGCCACAACACTGCATGAATGCTAGGCTTAGTACTTTATTTTAGATAAAACACACACAAATCCAAAAAAGAAAGCACAATATTCCAAGCAGCAGATTGACTTGATCTTTAGCCGATGATGTAATACAACTTCTCATGTTTTCACTAAAACATTCTCGACATTTCTTTAACAAAATCATCTTTTCAAGAATTCTCTTTCAATATCAGAATGAAAAATCATTGAATAAAAGGCAATGAATTTGATTCAAGCCTCACAGGAATGAGTTTCCATGACTCTACGAAGTTAAGATTGCATAACAATATCCAGCATGACTTTAACAATTCCATCGAAATCCCAACCAAGCAAACTCAGCATGAGGACTCAATAGCGATAAAATAAAGAAAAATTTAAAAGATTATCAACAAATAAATATAAACAAAAGATTATCAATATGAAATCAGAATTATCCATTCGAGTGCCTGGTTTTTTTCCGAAACAACAGATCACTATAACCAGAACATTCCAAACATTCACTAATAATTTCATACAAATGAACGAAACTTAACCAAATCTATCCACAAAAATGAACCAAAAAATAAAAATCCAGCTAATATCAACTAGGCCCTTCAAAATTAACAAAATTACTCAAAAACAGATCTGATGAAAGAGAAACGTACGGATGAAGGGGATGATAGAGAGGAAAAGGAGAAGGCCAGGATTGCCCCTGAGAAGATCGTTGATGGGAGCATAAAGAACGGTGATTGAGGAGACCAAAGTGGTCAAAACGATCTGAGCCGTCAAAATTCCATAGACCTTGCGAATGAAGCCCCATCGGAGCTGGTTCTCGCCGTAACTGAGACCTGGGTAGAGTCTCCCCCCTTCGCCGCCTTCCAAATCCACCTCGAATTTTCCATCCTCTTTGTTCCTCACGCTCTCGTATCCCATCATCTTTCACGGGATTTTGATTTTTTGATTTTTGATATTTTGTGATTTTTCTTCGGTTATTTTTGCAAATGGGTATTTAATTTATTTATATTGGGCGACATTTCGGTGGTTGAAAAAAGATGATTCTGATTTAGATATGTTAGAGTGACAGGTAGGATTGACTACTTGTGTCAATGACTATTCAATCGTGCTTAAATTTGTGGGCCATCAAACGCGTTTTATGGATATCACGAGTGTCACAGGCTGTGATGCTAGAGTTACCTGAGTGCTTAGGCCACGCTGGTGGTACATCTTCATCTCATCCCATTTTTTAACTTTTTAGATGGTGGGTTTCTAGGAAAAGAAGTTAGGAGGAGAGTGCGTTGAAAAGGCTTAAAATTCAACTGTTTGGTTATGGATTCGAAATAAGAGTTTTACATTTTGGGAAATTTTATTTGTTTTGTTAAATCAATTTCACGGTGAGATTTATAATATTTCCAAAAAAACAAAATAAAATAAGAAAATTTGGAGAGCATTGACTTGTATAAGTCTTCTTGTTTTGCTATTATAATTATTAACAGAGAGGTTGATCAATTAATTAATTAGTTGAAAAAAGATTGTTTATACCTGAACCTTATGGTTTGTGCAGGCCTATAACTCCAATTCAGCTAATGAAGCATACCATTTTCATCTAGCACATGCAATAAAATACAGGATTTCTAATACGAATTGCAACATTTGTTGGAATCAACCTCCACAAGCAACCGGTGCTTTTGGGTTGGAATGAATTTAAGGAGTCTTTTTTCTTGGTTGTTTCAAACATGGCTAAGGGCGACGTATTTGGTTTTCAATGTGACAGATTAGGGCCAAGGAACGAGAGAATTTGAGGTCTATGTCTAATCAATTCATTTTTTTCAATACATGGAACTTTTAGGCTTTTCTACAAACGAAAGAACCAATAGAAGATCAATGCAGAAGGCTTTACACACGTAATATGTTCAAAATATTTCAGAACGAACTTCTGCAGTCCTATGATTATCATATGATGAAGACGAATAGAGAAGCAGCTTAGGGTTGGCATTTGGATGAGTTAGACCGGTGTTGATGATGGTTTTTTACAACACCCACTCCGAGGATTCAAAATTATGGAGAAATGGACCCCGACCCATGTATGTGACGAGGCTCTCACCTCAATGGGGTATTATGTGATAAAGCGATGGTGGTCCCGACCCGACCCGACCATATTGAACTATGGATTGAGTCATATTCCATGTGTTGAGTACCTTGACCCGATGAGGTCATTTTTGTACAGTTTAAAGAGTATGACCTGATGAGATTGGATGAAGTGGCACCCGACCAGTTCAATCAGCATGATGACCTATGACATACCTGGAAGAGACGTGTATCTAGAAGGCTATGATGAAACTGATAAAACAACATTTCACATTGAGCATATGCCTTGCCAGCTGCCATAGGGCAGTGCAGTGGCAGAGTAGCTGGCTTATGGGGTTGGCTGAAAAGGTGATGGAAGCAGTGACTAAAGGTTGTAATGATGACTAAGTGGCGTAAGGTGATGTCAATGTTGGTTGTAAAGGGATTTGAGAACCTATATAAAGGGGTAGTAGCTATTGTAAAACGGGTTGGTTCTCACTAATCTAACATCTTTTTAGCCAACTCTCATTCATCACAAGACGATTAACACTTATATTGTGGCTTAAGCTGGTGTAGTTGAGAAAATACATTTATATACTTTAATGCAATATCAAGCATGAAATATGTGGAATCACATATAGTTGGCCAATCAAGTGCCAGCTTTTTCACACACATAATCTACAATTGTCTTACATATATCTCAAAAGTTTCCACCCTTTTTAATGATGCACTCCAATAAAACTCACTCTCTCTGATCTTTTCAATATTATTTTCAATTATTTTTATCTCATCCTTCACAATTAGTTTCAAAATATGAGTTGCACACTTTCATATGAAGATATTTACCATTTAATAGTAATGATTTAGCGGGAATCTTTCCCTTCAACCTATCAATCAATGCATCATTGTTGGAACAATTATCCAAAGTAACCATGGATAATTTTGTTAGGGATATGTCATATACCAACTTGTGGATGGGCTATATGTACATGTATTTGTAATATTTTCATTAATTAATAAAATGACAATCTTTATTATACGTATCTTACATAAATTATATGAATCATCAAACATTGTAATAAAGCCATTGGAGTAATAAGATGACGGCTTCCACGCCTTATGAGAATCATTACTCTTAAACGTTCATAGTCATAGTTTTGTGAATAATCTGGGCGTTCACAAAACGGAGAGACTAGCATGATGATATGATCCGCCCTTAAGTGGGGTAGCCGATCTCATAGGCTACTAACGGAGATCCGTCCGCTTGGTGTATCACATGGATGCATGAGTTGCTCGTGTCCATCGAACTGACCGCCGAAAGTTTTCACATTGAGTGTTTTCCCATGTGTCTGTGAGAACTTTCATGTATCGATTATATGATTAGTCTTTAGACTTGAGGTCTTTACAATCTTATGTATGGATCAAATAACTTTGACATTCTCATTCCCCGGTTCAAAAGATCCGGTCATAAGGGTATGATTGGGTCATTTGTTGAAACACATGAAGTTTGTAAAGATACAACAGAGAATCGCCACTCTCTCGGATAATATTTTCTTATAAGAGTAATATTCAAGTTCGCGGGTTGATATGTGTGATCAGTGCTTGAGACTGTGGCCGCAGCGGAAGAATCATGTGAGATTCTTGGGTTAGCACGATTCATGACACTATCAACATCATACATTTGACTATATGGGTAGACATTTTCCATACCCTAGGTCAAACGGTGGGGATACAGTGAGGCGATGGACCGTATCATATGTAAATCGCATACAGAATGGGTATATATATCTTTCCTTCTCATTTGGGGGCTTTGGCATGTTGCTAGATGTCAACCTTGGTCATTGAAATCGAACGACCATCTGATCGGAGGATAATTTATATTCGATTAAATTATCACGATTCATTTAATGTCCAACTTGAGGGGAACCCAAAAGGTCTCACACAACAAAGTCGAAATCAATGGTTAATAGTGCACAGTACAAATTTAACAACATATATGATTGCTGTAGGAATTGTTCATAAATGGTTCAATGTGTTTAATTATTGAACAGATCATTTATGAGGTTCCATAGTGGCTTAGGGATTGGTGAATGAAGATAGAGCCACTTTGGGAATTGGAATAAATAAATAAATAAAAATGTGAATAGTAATGTGAATAGTATTTTTTTTTTTTGTTATTTGTTTTGAATTCCAATTCGGCCCAAACTCTTATTAGCATTTTATAATCTCATTGAACCACTAAATTAAGATCCAATGGCTAAGATTAAATTAGTATTTATCCCACATCGGATTCGTAATTAATTTTGTTGTCTTTGGAGCACCTATATAAACCCAATAAATTCTTTACAAATTTTTGCACCAAACCTTTCATATCTTGGGTTTATATAAGTGAGCAACTCTAAAGTTTAAGAGTAAGCCACTGATTTTGAGGATCCTTAAGTCTAATTGACTAGAGGAACCTCGAGTTAAAAGTTTTGAGGTATTTGCCTAGGCTAGCACCAATGGAAAAATACATGTGCACTCAAGGCGTAGTCTTGCCGTTGAGTTTTGGCTTTGGAGTGTGCATCTTTAGAGGCCACACACTTGGGTGGCTCTTTGGAACGTGGAATAGTTTGCTGAGTTCGAGAAAAACTTGTAGATTGGAGGGAGGACTGGAGGAGTCTTCGGTTCAAGTAAGTCTTTTTCTTTCTTTATTTTAATTAGAGTTCTTATGATAGTTAGCATGTTTCGGTTTATGTTCTTTGCAAGTTTTATGAGTTTTTATGCTTAGAATATATAGTAACATGCATAGGCTTGTAGAATAATCAAAACAAATGGGTCTTGGGCAAATGGATAGCGGCATCATAATTTGATTTATTAAATTTTCCGCTGCGCACTCGCGGCCGCTTCCCAACAATTTTCTATTCACGTTCCAATCCAACGTGCACTTTATTAATTTCGGGAAAGACACTCAGCATTATGTGGGGTTAGCACATATGCAGACCTAAAATAAGTATATAAATGATACATTCATACATTAAAACATATAATTGTATATAACTGATAATGTCAAGAGTTGAAAGTGATTATAAAAATTCTTCAAACAACAATGAATATAAAAATACCTCCAAATTCATAGAAAATGTACCTTACGATTTGACTTTGTAAACGCCAAGAGTTGTCAACGAAATGCCCCGTAAAAATCACGTAACCTTTCTTTTGATTACTAGCAATCCACAACTTTGTAGTAATTGCCACCATGCTGTCATTAATCTCCAATACGTTCATGGTTTTAGCCTTTTCAGAGTTATACAATTGAAATATCTCACTCTTTAAAATATTTATGCACATATTTTCACCAATGGGTTGTAGTAACTTATCATATCCCTAAAAGCATCATACTCCACAAACCTAAGCAGAAGCTCATGCTTTACAATCAATATCGTAAATTTTTGACAAGCAATAATTATATTCTAACTCATACTATCTCTATTAACAATATAAAACTATTAAAGGGGACTTTTGATAATTGAGTTAGTCTAGATAGGTCAGGGAAGGACTCATGATTTGATATAGAATGGGCTTGATATAAAAATCTTAAGAAATTAATGAGCAATAGTATAGAAATTGATTAAGGATCGAAATGATTTTGCGTCGAAATCTGATTTTTTTTTCCCTCATCAAAGTATCTTTTATTTTTATAATATTTTGATTAATATTTTTTTGGTAAAATATGTCTTAAATAAATAAAAAAAATAATGACAAAAAATTATAATTTATCTCAATGTCTATTACTGAATAATTATGCTTCTATCACATACTACTATAAAAATTATGTCATTTAGGGTCGAAAATAATCGACGTCAAAAGTCACACGTTCGACGCAAATGAAAAATAGCGTCGAAAAAATTAGACGCCAAAATATGGACGAGAACGATATTTAGCGTCGAAATAAAGATTTTTGACGCTAAAAACTGTCAGTTTACGTCCAATTTATTTCGATGCTAGATAAAAGTTCCTGACGCTATAGTTCATGTATTGAGACGAAATAATTCGACGCTAAAAATAGACTTTAAGTGTCGAACCGAAACGACGCTAAAGTAAATTTAAAAAATTATTTTGTATACTTACAGCGACGATTTTTAAACACAATTAGCGTCGAATAATTCGACGAAAATAGTTTAAAAATATGTTTTTTTTAATAATATTAATTTACATAATTTTGCTCTAAAATAATTAATTTAATATTTTAAAAAAATTTATTATTTGAAAAAAAATTCCTGATTAATAACACAATTAGGAAATATTGTAATAATTATATTATTATAATGAAAATTTATTAAAAAATACATATTATATTAAAACTATCTGTGGGAACACTGGAATGGGCGACGCATGCTGTCCCGGGCTCGCGGCCCGGTCGGGAGTACGGAGTAGCCACGGGGGAACTAAACCGGAGAATAATGGAGTCGCCCACCGGTGTGAACCGGGAAAATGAGATTTAAGGCCGCACTCACCCCTCGCAAGGGAAGACCTCAAACCGTTGGGTTCAGAATGGTCCCTTACTCGTGCCACTTGTGATGAAAGGATTTATGTAATAATTTAATTAGGCTTAAGTAGCACTTATTTCCAAGAGTATCATGTTCTAAATTCACATGTACAAAATGAAACTTACACATACATTTCACATCTAAGATTGCATGCTTGAAAATACCTCAAAGTAACAACGAACATACAACTTCATTTAGCATATCATGTTCACGGAAAACACAAGCATACATACTAACCATACAAGCATACGTGTGAGCACTTTTCCAAGTGATACGTGGAATTGTATCCCAAGTACAGACCGCACTACCGTCCATTCGGAATCGGCTACAGAATTTATGTCTGGGTTTCCATCCGATATACCATAAGAAATAATACTCTGAAGTCATCATGACATAGGTATATGAATCGTAATGCGTTAAATCAAGACTAAGGCAGATGACGCAACCAATGGAATAAACATGTTTTTCATTACGATGTGCACAAAGATAAGAATGACTATATGGGGTTTCATAAAAAAATCACCTAAGAAACAATTATACATGGCATGTGATGAATATGTCTCAGTTCAGTGTGTTCGCGTTCGTGTAGCGTTCGTAAATGCGTTCGAACGGTAAACAGAAGGTTCGCGTTCGTATGGCGTTTGATAACGCGTTCGAACGGAACCAGACCTGATGCATGATAAGACTAAGAAAGTGCGTGTGCGTTCACGTAGCGTTCGAGAACGCGTTCGAACGGTAAACAGAAGGTTCACGTTCGTGTAGCGTTCAAGAACGCGTTCGAACGAAACTAGACCTGATGCATGATGAGACTAAGGAAGTGCGTGTGCGTTCGCGTAGCGTTTGAAAACGCGTTCGAACGATAAACAGAAGGTTCGCGTTCGTGTAGCGTTCGAGAACGCGTTCGAACGAGCCAGACCTGATGCATGTAACACAAAGAATAAATACAACAATGTCAAGCTCAGCATGTCTGATTGAACGTATCTTGCATTCAACCGAACACACATCAATCGCGCGCGGCAAAGCATCGTGGTAGAGGGCTTTAACCCCTCCCCGTAGGGGATCTTTCATTCCACTTACTAAGCTCATGCGCTCGATTGAATCATGCATATAGAAATTAAAAGCAATAATATCAAACTTAGCATGCCCAATTGAACGTATCTTGCATTCAAACGAACACACATCGACCGGCGCGGCAAAGCATTGTGGTAAAGGGCTTTAACCCCTCCCCGTAGGGGATCTTTCATTCCACTTACTAAGCTCATGCGCTCGATTGAATCATGCATACATAGAATTGAAAGCAATAATATCAAACTAGTATGCTCGATTGAACGTGTCTTGCATTCAACCGAACACAACACACACCGGCGCAGCGAAGCATCGTGGTAAAGGGCTTTAACCCTTCCCCATAGGGGATCTTTCATTCCACTTACTAAGCCCATGCGCTCGATTGAATCATGCATACATAAGCAACATGCAGAATTCGAGTGACGAAAAATAATAAATAAATCAAAGCAACATGAAATAAGAGAAGGTGCCGTTTACTCAAGTGGTACGTGGAGTTGTATCCCAAGTACAGACCGCACTACCGTCCATTCGGATTCGGCTACGGAATTTACGTCTGGGTTTCCATCCTATATACCACAAGAGACGACACTCTTTTATTCATCCAATACCCACAACACACATCATACACAAACAAGATTCAACAAATAAGTAAAATACAATCAAAATAAATAACAAAAATCACATAAAGATGAGTGTGAAAAGTACCCTCAGGTCTAACCTTTTAAGCCGTCTCTCGGACTCGCGTTTCACGAAGATCGGAAGGGGTTAAAGCTCCGTAACTTTTCTGGTTCACTGGTTTGCCTTTTCCTTCGCTGTTTTGCCGCTCAAGCTACTGTTTCGACTCCGTTTTGCTGCTGTTTCCTTGTGGTTTTGCTGCCGTTTCCTCTGTATTTCTGCTTACTGTTTCAGGTCTTGTTTTTGGTGTTTTAGGCTACTGTTTTTGACGTAGTTTACCGCTGTTTTAAGGTGATTTTGGGCTGCTGTGTTTGGTGTGATTTTCGGTGATGTGTGGAGGTTTATGGGGCTGGTTTTTCGGTGTGATTAAGGGTTGTTTTGGTGGTTGTAGGGGGTGTGAATGGCTACTGTATTTTCAGTGATGCGAGGGTAAGAATGAAGGGAATGATTTGCTATCTTTCTTGTGATTGGCGTGTGATGTCTTAAGGTTTCTTGCTGTGACTTGCGTGTGAGTAGTGTATGAGCTAGAGAGTGCATGTCTTGGTTAGGGGTTGTTTATATAGAGAAGGGCTAGGGCTTCACCTTGTCTCACAAGGAAGGGATTTGGCATTAAGAGCAATGATTTGATTTGGTATTGAGCAAGAAAAGTCAAAGATTGAGGGGGGACAAACCTTGGCTAGATTAGGAAGTCAATATCTTTAATTTGTTATGATTGATTTTAATTAGGCATGACATCTTTTTAATTTAGTATGTGATTTGTTAGTTAGGAAGTTAATATATTGATTTATCTTATTATGTATGATTATATTTATGTTTTATTTAATTGGTAAATGGTTTAAATATTTTATTTAATATTTAATGTTTAATTTAATTAAATTGGGATGTTTTTATGGGCTTTGGGGGGCTAATTGGGCTGGGGTGCGAGGCTAGCAGCAAAACCAGAAATACCGACTCCGTTCGAACGCCCATTCGAACGCGGCACGAACGTCCGCAATCTGTCTGACGTTCGAACGAAGTAACGAACGCAGCACTAACGAAGACAGTGAACTTGTGAAATGAACTTGATGACGTACTTATTCTGAATTTCCCCTTCCGACCTCCGTTTCCCGCAATATCCTTAGCTAAAAAAGGTAGTGCCTCCAACTGAGACTCATCATCGGGTTTCACATGCGAAAATGCTTTTCATCAGGCTTTTCATCCTCTCCCAGAGTCAGGCTCTCCAACTTCATCAATTCTTCTTCCAATTCTTCCTTCCACAGCTTCTTTAATCAGCGGTTTCTCACCCAACAAATCCTGGAAGATCTCAAATCCAGGTACCACAATCCCATTAACTTCCACAGGTTCAGGCTCCCCTTGATATCCTGAAGCTTTCACAAAACATTCCATCATTTCAGGCTCTTTTTCTTGACCTTCGGTTTTTCTTCATCATCTATACCCCAAACCTTTCCGAGTGGTCTGTCCTCTGAAATCTGGCAACTTTGAACCTTCACCCGGTTCAAACTTCATTTTTTTTCATGATCCTAGCCACCCTAGGATCCACCCATTCCTCGAAAGTAGCTGACACCTGAAACCTTGTGAAAGGTTGTATCTCCAACTGAACTCATGACTGATATAAATTGTCGGAGATGCACCCTCGGATCCCCATTCCCGTTAAACTTAGCCATATCTGGCATCTTGAACTGTGCCGGCAACTGTTCCTCGAAAGTCAGTGTGTCATAATCAAGCAAATCTTCATTCTTACCCCTCATCTTGCGGGTAACCGACTCAACCTGATCCCGAAGTTTCTGCAACTCTGCCTGAGACCCAGATACTCTGCCCGCTGCATACTCTACCATATCATCATCAAAAGTGGGGGTATCATCCCCCAATCTGTTCGGAGGTTCCTCTTGCCTCACATCCCCAGAATTAACCCCGGCACGAGACCCAGCTATACCAGCCATAGTAGTAGTCAAAGCTTGCAACTGTTCAGTGATCTTGGCGAGACCGTTCTCTAACTGATCCATACGGGACAACCTCATTATCGGATTCACTCATACTTGTTCTCTTAGTGAGTCTTGTCCCTTCTCTAACCCAAATGGTATCTATGTTGTCTTTTAGAGACATAGACGGTGTTAACATGATATATGTATGCATGAGGTGCACGAGATGCATGTAACATATTGTAGGCATTGCATTTTCGCATGTGAAACCCGATGATGAGTCTCAAATTGGAGGCACTACCTTTTTAGCTAAGGATATTGCGGGAAACGGAGGTCGGAAGGGGAAATTCGGAATAAGTATGTCATCAAGTTCATTCCACAAGTTCACTGTCTTCGTTGGTGCTGCGTTCGTTCCTCCGTTCGAACCTCGTGCAGATTGCGGACGTTTGTGCCGCGTGCGAGGAGGCGTTCGAACGGAGCCGGTAATTCTAGTTTTGCTGCTAGCCTCACACCCCAGCCCATTTGGCCCCCCAAAGCCCATAAAACACATCCCAAATTAAATAAATAAATATTAACATTAAATAAAATATTTAAATCATTTACCAATTAAATAAAACATAAAATAAAATCATGCCTAATATAAATAAATCAAATATATTATATACTAAAACTAAAAATAAGATTTGCCTAATTAAAATCAATCCTAACCAATTAAAACCAATCAAATATTTGACTTCCTAATTCAATAAGATATACACCAATTTAAATTAGTTGACTTCCTAAATTAAAATATTTTCCCCCCTCAATCTTGTATATGCCTTTCCCATCTCTCCTTATTTGGAAAACCATCTCTTCCTTGTGAGACAAGGTGAAGCCATAGCCATTTTCTATATAAACAACCCCTAACCTAGCCATCCCTCCTCCCATCTCCTCTAGCTCATACACACAATTCACACAGAATTATAGCAAGAAATACTAGACATCACAAAATCATTCCTTTCAACCTTACCCTCATATCACCGAAAATTACAAGCATAAACAACCCTAATCACCACCGAAAATCACCCCTTTTAAACCTTTACACATCACCGAAAATTACACAAAACACAACAGCCTAAATCACTCTCAACAATCCCTAAAATCCATTTAAACAGTAACATAAACTGCACTTATAACCTTTGAAATAATCACACCAACCAACCACACTAAAAAGGAACACAGAACAGTCCACCAAGAACACCAAACAGCCCACCAACAGTAAGGTGAGGATACAGAGGGAACGGCAGTAAAACCATAAGGAAACAGCAGCAAAACGGAGTCGGAACAGTAGCTCGAGTGGCCGACAGCGAAGGAAGAGGCAAACCAGTGAACCAAAAAGTTGCGGAGCTTTACCCCCTTTCGATCTTCGTGGAACGCGAGTCCGAGAGACAGCTTAAAAGGTTAGACCTGAGGGTATCTATCACACTTACTCGTATTTAATTTCTGGTTATTTATTTTGATTATATTTTCTGTATTTGTGGCATTTGTTGGTGTATGATGCGTGTTGTGGGTATTGGATGAATGGAAGAGTGTCGTCTCTTGTGGTATATAGGATGGAAACCCAGACGTAAATTCCGTAGCCGAATCCGAATGGATGGTAGTGCGGTCTGTACTTGGGACACAACTCCACGTACCACTTGAGTAAAACGGCACCTCCTCTTGTTTTGAGTTGCTTTGGTTTATTTAATTCTTGTCATTTAAATTCTGCATGTTGTTTAATCCCATGATATGATCGAGTGCATGGGCTTAGTAAGTGCGATGAAAGGTTCCCTAATTGGAGGGTTAAAATCCTTCACCACGATGCTTTGCCGCACCGATTGATGTGTGTCGGTTGAATGCGAAATACGTTCAATCGGACATACTTAGTTTGATATGATTGTCTTTATTTTCGTATGCATAATTCAACCGAGCGCATGGGCTTAGTAAGTGCGATGTGAGACCCCCTATGGGGATGGGCTAAAGCCCGTTACCACGAGGCTTTGCCGCGCCGGTTGATGTGTATTCGGTTGGATACAAATTACGTTCAATCGGGCACACTACGTTTAATATTATTGCTTTTCATTCTATGTATGCATGATTCAGTCGAGCGCATGGGCTTAGTATGTTGGTCTAAAGGTCCTCTCTTTGAGAGATCAAGAGCCCCAAAAGGCCACCTTTACGGCAGTACTTCGCCGCGCCCCCTTTATTTTATTTTGTCGTTTATGTATTGCATCCCATTTCATGCATCAGGTCTGTTCCCGTTCGAACGCGTTTACGAACGCAACTCGAACGCGCATGTATTTTGCCTTGTCATGCATCAGGTCTCCTTATGTTCGAACGCGTTCACGAACGCCATACGAACGTAAGCATTCTGTTTCATTTCCGTTCGAACGCGTTAACAAACGCTATACGAACGTGAGCATTCTGTTTCATTTCCGTTCGAACGCGTTATCAACGCCATACGAACGGAACCTTCTGTTTACCGTTCGAACGCGTTTACGAACGCTATACGAACGCCCACGCACTTTCTTAGTTTCATAATGCATCAGGTCTGGTTCCGTTCGAATGCGTTCTCGGACGCTACACGAACGCGAACCTTCTGTTTACCGTTCGAACGCGTTTACGAACGCTACACACGAACGTGCACCCACTGAATCGAGTCATCTTCATTAGATTTCATGCATAGTTTTCCTAGTAGTTATCCCCACATGTATGAATACAACTATGTTAATGAATTACAATTCATATGCTTGTGTCGTGATAACATTTGAGTATTCTTTCTTGTGGTATATCGGATGGAAACTCAGACGTAAATTTCGTAGCCGATTCCGATTGGACGGTAGTGCGGTCTGTAATTGGGATACAATTCCACGTACCACTTGGAAAAGTGCCCATATGTATGTTTGTATGGTTAATATGTGTGCTTGTGTTTTCTTGAATGTAATATGCAAATAAAGTTGTATGTTCGTTGCTATTTTGATATATGTTAAGCATGCGATTTTAGATATGAGATATATGTGAAATGTGTGCATAAGTTTTATTTTGCATATGAGAATTTAGAAGCATGATACTCTTGGAAATAAGTGTTACTTAAGCTTGATTAAATTATTGCATAAATCCTTTCATTACAAGTGACATGAGTAAGGGACCATTCCGAACCCAACGGTTTGAGGTCTTCCCTTGCGAGGGGTGAGTGCGGCCTTAAATCTTTGTCCCGGTTCACACCGGGTGGCGACTCCATATTATTTAGTATTTCCCAACTAGGCCGCGAGCCTAGAACATGCGTCGCCCAAGTCCTGTGTCCTACACATATATAACATATTAAATCAATTAAATTTTCAAACAAATCGGCTTGTTACCATTTTAGAATCTTTCGGGCTAATTGTCATAGGAGTGAACTCATCCCAGTTTAAATGGCCCAACGAGTTCACATCTTATGACAAGGAGCCCAACTAAATTCAAATGATAATGTTCCGAACACAAGCACAAAGTGGCCCATCAACACTTAGAAGCCTTTGGCCCAATTGTCATGAAATACGTTCTTGTCCCAGTTTAAATGGCCCAACAAGCTCATATCCCATGACAAATGGTCCAAATGGATCCAACGACGATGTTCCCAAACACAAGCATAGAAGAAAGATAATGCAAACATAGCGTAATAATTTCTACATAATGGCCCATCAACATTTCAGAAGCTTTGGGCCTAAAAGTCATAAGGTACGAACTCGCCCCAGTTTAAATGGCCCAGCAAGTCCGCATTTCTGACAATAGTCCAACTGCATCCAAATGAGGATGGTCCACAAGCACATACTCAAGGAAATAATTGTTACTTTAGCCAACCCAGTCTATGGGTGGGTTAGCAAGAGTATAGACAAAGGCTATCACCGGCGAATGATGGCCCACAACTAGGTCTCCCCACTCAAGGTTCGAGCGACCAAGTGAGCGCACCCTTTTTTATACACTAAGGTACGTGCCAATGAGCTATGATGTGTGACGGACTGTCAAATGGATTTCCCGTTGTAGATTCCCTAGAGGGAAAGTGGAGCGAGGCTCACTTAAATACCCAAGCCTCTTAGGCTCTTATCGCTTGCTGTCAGGAATAAACAACGAATCCTCCAAATTAGTCCATCACAAAAGGTTACGAGTAGATGGCTATCTATGTGCCTTCACAGATTTCCTTCTAGAAAGGTAGTGAATGAAGGAAGACATCAAACCATTACCTAGCCTCAAAATGCCTTTGATTAAACCCTTACTTTATCCACTATAGACACGATCAATTAAAACATAAATCCAAACATCACAAGACAATATTTCGGGGCCGATTCTCTATCCCCAGTGGAGTCGCCAGACTGTGGGAACAAGGATATGGGCGACGCATGCTGTCCCGGGCTCGCGGCCCGGTCGGGAGTACGGAGTAGCCACGGGGGACTAAACCGAGAGAATAATGGAGTCGCCACCCGGTGTGAACGGGGAAAATGAGATTTAAGGCCGCACTCACCCCTCGCAAAGGAAGACCTCAAACCGTTGGGTTCGGAATGGTCCCTTACTCGTGCCACTTGTGATTGAAAGGATTTATGTAATAATTTAATTAGGCTTAAGTAGCACTTATTTCCAAGAGTATCATGCTTCTAAATTCACATGTACAAAATGAAACTTACACATACATTTCACATCTAAGATTGCATGCTTGAAAATACTCAAAGTAACAACGAACATACAACTTCATTTAGCATATCATGTTCACGGAAAACAAAAGCATACATACTAACCATACAAGCATACCTGTGAGCATTTTTCCAAGTGATACGTGGAATTGTATCCCAAGTACAGACCGCACTACCGTCCATTCGGAATCGGCTACAGAATTTATGTCTGGGTTTCCATCTGATATACCACAAGAAATAATACTCCGAAGTCATCATGACATATGTATATGAATCGTAATGTGTTAAATCAAGACTAAGACAGATGAGCAACCAATGGAATAAACATGCTTTTCATTACGATGTGCACAAAGATAAGAATGATTATATGGGGGTTTCATAAAAAAATCACCTAACAAACAATTATACATGGCATGTGATGAATATGTCTCAGTTCAGTGTGTTCGCGTTCGTGTAGCGTTCGTAAACGCGTTCGAACGGTAAACAGAAGGTTCGCATTCGTTTATGGCGTTTAATAACGCGTTCGAACGGAACCAGACCTGATGCATGATAAGACTAAGAAAGTGCGTGTGTGTTCACGTAGCGTTCAAGAACGCGTTCGAACGGTAAACAGAAGGTTCGCGTTCATGTAGCGTTCGAACGGAACCAGACCTGATGCATGATGAGACTAAGGAAGTGCGTGTGCGTTCGCGTAGCGTTTGAAAACGCGTTCGAACGATAAACAGAAGGTTCGTGTAGCGTTCGAGAACGCGTTCGAACGGAGCCAGACCTGATGCATGTAACACAAAGAATAAAGACAACAATGTCAAGCTCAGCATGTCTGATTGAACGTATCTTGCATTCAACCGAACACACATCAATCGGCGCGGCAAAGCATCGTGGTAGAGGGCTTTAACCCCTCCCCGTATGGGATCTTTCATTCCACTTACTAAGCCCATGCGCTCGATTGAATCATGCATACATAGAATTAAAAGCAATAATATCAAACTTAGCATGCCTAATTGAACGTATCTTGCATTCAAACGAACACACATCGACCGGCGCGGCAAAGCATTGTGGTAAAGGGCTTTAACCCCTCCCCGTAGGGGATCTTTCATTCCACTTACTAAGCCCATGCGCTCGATTGAATCATACATACATAGAATTGAAAGCAATAATATCAAACTAGTATGCTCGATTGAACGTGTCTTGCATTCAACCGAACACACATCAACCAGCGCGGCGAAGCATCGTGGTAAAGGGCTTTAACCCTTCCCCATAGGGGATCTTTCATTCCACTTACTAAGCCCATGCGCTCGATGAATCATGCATACATAAGCAACATGCAGAATTCGAGTGACGAAAAATAAATAAATAAATCAAAGCAACATGAAATAAGAGAAGGTGCCATTTACTCAAGTGGTACGTGGAGTTGTATCCCAAGTACAGACCGCACTACCGTACATTCGGATTCGGCTACGGAATTACGTCTGGGTTTCCATCCTATATACCACGAGAGACGACACTCTTTTATTCATCCAATACCCACAACACACATCATACACAAACAAGATTCAACAAATAAGTAAAATACAATCAAAATAAATAACAAAAATCACATAAAGATGAGTGTGAAAAGTACCCTCAGGTCTAACCTTTTAAGCCGTCTCTCGGACTCGCGTTTCACGAAGATCGGAAGGGGTAAAGCTCCGTAACTTTTCTGGTTCACTGGTTTTCCTTTTCCTTCGCTATTTTGCCGCTCAAGGTACTGTTTCGACTCCGTTTTGCTGCTGTTTCCTTGTGGTTTTGCTGCCGTTTCCTCTGTATTTTCTGCTTACTGTTTCAGGTCTTGTTTTTGGTGTTTTAGGCTACTGTTTTTGACGTAGTTTACCGCTGTTTTAAGGTGATTTTGGGCTGCTGTGTTTGGTGTGATTTTCGGTGATGTGTGGAGGTTTATGGGGCTGGTTTTCGGTGGTGATTAAGGGTTGTTTTGGTGGTTGTAGGGGGTGTGAATGGCTACTGTATTTTCAGTGATGCGAGGGTAAGGATGAAGGGAATGATTTGCTATCTTTCTTGTGATTGGCGTGTGATGTCTTAAGGTTTCTTGCTGTGACTTGCGTGTGAGTAGTGTATGAGCTAGAGGAGTGCATGTCTTGGTTAGGGGTGTTTATATAGAGAAGGGCTAGGGCTTCACCTTGTCTCACAAGGAGGGATTTGGCATTAAGAGCAATGATTTGATTTGGTATTGAGCAAGAAAAGTCAAAGATTGAGGGGGGACAAACCTTGGCTAGATTAGGAAGTCAATATCTTTAATTTGTTATGATTGATTTTAATTAGGCATGACATCTTTTTAATTTAGTATGTGATTTGTTTAGTTAGGAAGTTAATATATTTGATTTATCTTATTATGTATGATTATATTTTATGTTTTATTTAATTGTAAATGGTTTAAATATTTTATTTATGTTTAATGTTTAATTTAATTAAATTGGGATGTGTTTTATGGGCTTTGGGGGGCTAATTGGGCTGGGGTGCGAGGCTAGCAGCAAAACCAGAAATACAGACTCCGTTCGAACGCCCATTCGAACGCGGCACGAACGTCCGCAATCTGTCTGACGTTCGAACGAAGTAACGAACGCAGCACTAACGAAGACAGTAAACTTGTGAAATGAACTTGATGACGTACTTATTCTGAATTTCCCATTCCAACCTCCGTTTCCCGTAATATCCTTAGCTAAAAAAGGTAGTGCCTCCAACTGAGACTCATCATCGGGTTTCACATGCGAAAATGCAATGCCTACACTATCTCTTCAGAATGTTTATACAAATGGATATAAAATTTATTGCTAGTGTGATGGGGGCGCTCGAGCCCAATGAACCTTGACCGAGTGAGGCCTCTAACATCTCTCGGAAAGCCCGTATTTACTGATCGAACTGCTCCAACTTCTTCTCGTGGTCCACCTTGACCCGTTGTAGCTCCTCCTAAGTCTTCTTCAACTCGTCTTGGGTGATGGTTAGCTGGTCTTGGGTGGTGGCTAGCTGTTAGACAGTAATGACCCATAGCGTCACTATTTTGTAAATGATATTGTATTATTGTACAAAATTAACTATGTGGCAAATTCATTACTACATAGTTAATTTTGTACAATAATACAATATCATGTACAAAATAGTGACGCTATGGGTCATTACTGTCTAACAAATCCCACTTGGCCTATAGCCAGTCACTCAAGCATCTAATACCTGAACTATGTACATGTCGCTCAACTTTTCCCGAGGAATAGCCTTCGTCAGCGGATCTGCAATATTATCATCTGATGCGATCTTTTCGATCTTCACATCGCCACGATGTATGATCTCTCGAATCAGATGGAATCGTCGAAGAACATGTTTGGATCGTTGATGAGACCTTGGTTCCTTAGCCTGTGCTATAGCCCCGCTATTGTCACAATACAATGAACGGGCTCAGCTGCTAACGGAACTACTCCTAATCCAATTAGGAATTTACGGATCCAAACTGCCTCTTTTGCTGCTTCAGCTGCTGCAATGTACTCCGCTTCAGTTGTTGAATCGGCAACAGCTTGCTTGGAAGATTTCCAGCTCACTGCTCCGTTATTCAAACAAAATATGTACCCAGATTGCGACTTAAAGTCGTCTCTGTCGGTTTGGAAACTTGCATCGGTATACCCAGATACCTCAAGTTCTCCATCTCCATAGATTAAGAAAGCATCCTTAGTTCTGTTAAGATACTTAAGGATACTCTTAACCGCCATCCAGTGATCTTTACCTGGATCGGCCTGATATCGACTGCACATGCTCAAAGCATGGGACACATCAGGTCGTGTACATATCATGGCATACATGATCGATCCGACTGCCGAGGCGAACGGAGTCCGACTCATGTGTTGTCTCTCTCATCTTGTGTTTTAGGACACATGTCCCTAGATAGATAGACGCCATGTGATATTGGTAACAGTCCCCTCTTGGACTGATCCATGTTGAATCTCTTCAACACTTTATCAATATATGTACTCTGGGAGAGTCCAAGTAGCTTTCTAGATCTATCCCGGTAGATCTTTATTCCTAGAATAAAAGCTGCCCCTCCAGATCTTTCATGGAGAATTTCAATGAAAGCCAAGCTTTCACCGACGTTAACATGGGAATGTCATTGCCGATAAGCAATACATCGTCGACATAAAGGACAATAAAAGTCAGTGCACTCCCACTAACCTTCTTATATACACAAGGATCATCTTCGTTTTGAATGAAATCATATTCTTTTATGATCTCATCAAAACGATGGTTCCACGACCGCGATGCTTGCTTCAGTCCATAAATGGACCGATTTAACTTACAAACCTTGTTTGCAAGTCTACGTGCGATAAAACCGTCAGGCTGTTGCATATATAAACATCCTCCGAAAGGTTTCCGTTAAGGAAAGCGGTTTTTAACGTCCATCTGCCATATTTCATAATCGTAATATGCAGCTATTGCAAGCATTATCCGAATGGATTTAATCATGGCAACGGGTGAGAAGGTTTCGTCATAATCAACTCCAAGTCGTTGACGATATCCCTTCGCTACAAGCCTAGCTTTGTACGTTTGTACGTTGCCATCCATGTCAGTCTTCTTCTTGAAGACCCATTTGCATCCAATAGGCTTTACGCCTTCTGGTGCATCAACTAGTGTCCAAACTTGGTTGGTATACATGGAATCCATTTCGGCCTTCATGGCTTCTTGCCATAAAGCGGATTCGATACCTTGTATCGCTTCCTCATACGTAGCCGGTTCATTATCCTCAATAAGATTAATATCTACATGAGGTGAGATCAGGAATCCATACCTCTCAGGTATTACCCTGACTCTCTCCGACCTACGCGGTCCTTGTGTATTTGAAGATTGTGGTTCAGTCTCATCCCAGATGGACTGTTCATATTCCGTTGATAATTCATTGCCAAAAACAGTATCACTACGACTTTCATCGAGTTCTACTTTCTTCCCACTAAACACTGCATTTAGGAATTCCTTCTCAAGGAAAACCGCATGTAGAGCAACAAATACTTTGTTCTCTTGTGGGTGATAGAAGTAATATCCTTTGGTTTCCCTAGGATATCCAACGAATAGGCATTTATCTGATTTGGGTTCAAGTTTGGTACCTTCCAAACGTTTAACGTATGCCCAGCAACCCCAAATATTCAGGAATGAGAAACCCGGTTTCTTACCTGTCCATATCTCATATGGTGTCTGTTCAACAGACTTTGACGGAACCTTATTCAAAATAAGAACTGCACTGTTTAATGCATATCCCCAGAAGGAAGGAATTGGCAGCTCAGTGCGACTCATCATCGACCTTACCATGTCCAACAAGGTACGGTTTCTCCGTTCGGACACACCATTTAATTGTGGTGTTCCAGGAGGAGTCCACTGTGAAAGAATACCATATTCTTTCAGGTAATCTTGAAACTCATTACTTAAGTATTCGCCACCACGGTCCGACCGTAATGTCTTAATACTCTTGCCTGTTTGTTTTTTCAACTTCGTGTCGAAACTTTTTGAATTTCTCAAAAGTTTCCGACTTGTGCGTCATTAGATACACATAACTGTAACGTGTGCATCATCGGTAAAGGTTACGAAGTATCGATATCCACCTCTAGCCTGGCTAGACATGGGCCCACAAACGTCACTATGAACGAGGGCTAACAGTTCAGTGGCACGTTCACCTTTACCGCTAAAAGGTGATTTAGGCATTTTGCCTAATAAGCAAGATTCGCAGACGTCATATGAATTTGGATCAAATCCGTCCAAGTACCCACTCTTCGAAAGTGTGGATATGCGAGTCTTGTTAATGTGTCCCAGACGACAATGCCACATATAAGTTTCATCATTTGGATCACTCTTTTTAAGCTTTTATTTGTTAATTTATATGTAGGAGATTCATTTATATTCAAAATATAAAGACCATTATTTGCAACTGCGCAGTGCATTTCTGCATCATTTTTATATAAATAACACCCAGTGTTTCTAAATACAAAAGTGTACCCATTTCGGGTTAACAAAGATACAGATATAATATTCCTAGTCAAACTAGGTACATAATAACAGTAATTTAGTTTAAGTACATGCCCCAAGGGCAGTTCTAATACAAAAGTGCCCACGGCCAAAACCGCAACAGGAGTTCCGTTTCCAACTCGTATATCAATCTCCCCTGAAGCCAGAGTCCTGCTGTTCTGCAGATCCTGCACATCAGTACATATATGAGAACCACAACCAGAATCAAAAATCCAATTTTAAAACTAGAAGTAGCCATGTTTATTTCAATAACAAACATACCAGAGGTCGGTGCCTTGCCCGCCTTGATCTCCCTCTGATCGCCTTGTTCATGCGGCAGTCACGCTTCCAGTGACCTTTTTTGCCGCAGTTAAGGCATATGTCTTGTGACTTGTTCTCGGCTTCCCAGAAGCTATCGGCATCTTGGCCTTGCCCTTGTTCTTACGCTTCTTCTTTTTCACCCCTCCAGTTGCCTTGGGCCCAGCCCTTGACGTCTGAGAGGTCGATGCAAAGTGCGCCTCGCGCTTGTTGCCTTTAAGAAGCTCTTTCTCTGACTCCTTAAGAATGGACAATAGCTCTCCAAGAGTATCGTCCGTATCCATCAACTTGTAGTTGATGATAATCTGCTTCCAAGTATCGGGAAGTGACTGTAAAAGCATGTCTACAGTCAGCTCAGCCTCAAGACTATTCCCATCTTGGCCAGCTCATCAATGTCAGCTATCATTTGAGTCCCGTGGGCCTCAACTGAAGCGCCATCAGTCATACGGGAGCGAAAAGAGTTTCTTCACCAACTCATACCTCTCCATCCTCTTATTAGTGCGGTGAAGATCCTTTAGTCTAGCCATCATATTATAAGGATCCAAGTCCCTATTCTGGTGACGAAAGTGTTGAGTCATGGAAGCAAGCATGATCGACTGAGTTGTATCACAATCATCGCTATGAGTTCTCCATAACTCCAGCTCAAGTGGCTCAGTGGGCCTCGGCCCGAGAGGTCTCTGTATGGTGTACAACAGCCTCTCTGCCCCAAGGACTATCCTCAGGTTCATTTCCCAGTCAGCAAAGTTCGTGCCCTTAAATACATTATCACCCATGATTATGTCTCGGACATTTCCTTTGTTTGCCATCTTAACTACGATAGTCCAACTATCTAGTTAACGATATATGGGTACATACAAACTGTTACAAGAAAAATAACATTTTATTAGTCCAACTAATGTTAAAATATTGACGAAATAAATTTTGTAAGCGCGTAAAGCTAAGTATCTGAATGAAATTGCAAATTCAATACTAGCCTCCCACTATTTTCTACAAGTCTCTAACCCTCTGTTGAGTACTCGGGAAATCCAATTTCCTAGTGGGCTAGGATCCCGTTAAATAACACACAACCTTGACTTTGGCCAACAAGTTGTATGATATTTAACTAGGTAGATCTCGAAGATCAATTGGATCTCATCCAATTCCTAGATCGGTAGGTGGACATCCAAGTCCGAAACATATATATCTAATACATATGTCAATGTATCCAATTTTTCCTAACCATTTCCTCTAAATCAACTAAGTCTTGGCTTTGGCACAACAAACTTAATGATTCCAGTTAAGCGGGACCCATTGACATGGAAAGTTTCGTAATCAATGTCGATGGACAAGAAGTGAAGTGATCTTGACTTTGGCCAACAAATCACAACTTGGACAAGACACGATATGGAACAAAACTCTCATGATTCAAACACATCCTCAATGACAAAGGTCTTGACTTTGGCCAACAAACCAATGCCAATTTCGGATCTTGAGAAAGAATCACTCAACGGAAGGAAAATCGCTTAATATTGTTTGAGGGATTTTCGTGGTAATTGGCAACCAATAATTTATCTTTGTTAGGTCTCATCATCATACACCCTTAAGCATGCTTCTAAAACATCATAAAGC
This sequence comes from Zanthoxylum bungeanum, assembly GCA_019454045.1. Taxonomy (NCBI): domain Eukaryota; kingdom Viridiplantae; phylum Streptophyta; class Magnoliopsida; order Sapindales; family Rutaceae; genus Zanthoxylum; species Zanthoxylum bungeanum. The sequence goes on from SKCR01036381.1 coordinate 995,759, forward strand.
GCGTAAAGTAAAGTAATAGCGATATACGGATGGATATGAACAACAACTTGTTCCTAGAACAAATCACTCCCTTTCCTCTCCCCCCCGCTAGAACTATTCTACTCTTACCCAATTACATAATACAATAAGAGAAACCTCATTTACATTGAGGGGAAGGGTAGGTGAGAGAGAATACAAAGAGACAATAAGAGAAAGGTGGACACGCAGGTCCAATTTATAAATTCTAAATTTACAATAATTTCTAAAATTACCCTTCCCTTCTAATATCCATCCGAATACACTATTCATACATTACATCCACATTCATTCATTCATTCAAGGCATGTTATACAACCAATCAAATCAAATTAATTAGTCTTTAATTAGGTGACAATACAATGTTCAAACAATTGTTTGCATTTGCGCGAGTCCAACTCAATTGAGAATAAATACTTATAGTATGAATTCACGAATTATAGCGAACTACTCGTCAAATCCAATTTAAGTCGTATTCAATACTAATCCTTATATTTAATTCCAAATTAAATATTACACTTTATTGTGTTTTTATGACTTAGATTCCAAATCTAATTCTATCGGGTCTCAAAGCCCAATCAACATCCAATGTCCGTTTAATTAAAGTCCGATGGGCTTTCAATTGATTTCATTAGGCTTGGGCCTTGGTCAATGTGGGTCAAACCCAATTTCCAAGCCCAATAAGGAATCACCCTCATTTGCCATAAAAATCAATATCAAGCCCATAAGGCCCAATTAAACATAAAGCACCATTTATTACATTTGGACTTAATGGATGAGTGTTTAGGCCCATTTTTGGATCCAATCCAATTTTCCCAAACCTACTTGGTCCAACCAAGCCCATTATGTCCAAATATAATAGTTTTAGGCCAATTCAAAATTAAGCCCAATTAATCAAATTTTAAAATTCCAAATTTTATAACTTAATTAATTAAAGTGTAATGGCATGATTAATCCTTTAAATCAATATTCCAAAATATCAAATTAATCCATTAATCATATTTTTATCTTAAATACATGTCCAACATTATTTAATCAAAAAATCAAGTCCCTAATATTCTTCCATGCATTCGGCCAAGGTGATGAAAAATTACCGATTTCGTTTTCAATCCAATCGAATCACAAATCGTCATTTTATGTTCGTTTAAAGTCATCCAATGATCTTATAAACAACAAATCATCATCTCCATGGTCTAGGTAGTATTCGGCCAAGCCTCTCCAAGAGGGGAAAAATTAATCCAATTTATTTTTCATGAAATTGATAATGTATAACATAATGTAACATACATTTAAGCATACTTAATCAATCAAAATCATCAAATCATGCTTCAATCAATTTTGCCCAAATATTACCCTAATATATTTTCATGCTCTTTAAGCTCAATGATACCATTGTTGGAAATTCTAATCCATGTCCCAAGATCAAAAGAGCAAACAAAACATATAAATGAATGAACAATATTGAAGTATGGCGGAATCATACTCACAAAGATCGGAATGCGGATGCGTTGATGAAACAAAAATTTTCTCCTTTGTGCAGTGAGGGTTTCGGCCAAACAGAAAAGAGAAGCTCCAAGCAATATTTTGATCCTTCCAAGCTCTAAGATTAGTTTCCCATAACACCTTTGTATGGTCCCTTGAAGGTGCTAGCCTTTGTTGTGATTTTGAATGCACAACTTCTTCAAATCTTGCCACAAAAATTGAAGAAATGGAGAGCCCAAAACTGCATCTATGTTTCGGCAATTTGAGAGAGAGGAGGATTATGATTTTTGTTACAAAAATCAATTTATATTTATGCCATAATATTTATTAATTAATAATAAACTTGTGACACAAATCATGCAATGGCTTAGAGTGTCAAACACTCAACTCCATGCAAAACCATTGAGTGTATTGTACACTATCACCATGCAATGTATTAACAATTAAATAATGCATAAAATGACATGTGTCATGTGGCCCCACACAACCCAAATGAAAGTGGGCCCACGCGTACTCACGCGTTCGGGTTCGATATTTCCGAAATACCGAACTTTCGTCGCGACGTTAATTAAATCGAATTTAAATAAATAATTGCGCCTAGCGAAATTATTATTTACGTCGCTAACGAATTAATTCTAAATTAACTCGTTTGCCCGAATTAAAATCTAATTTTAATTTCGCGTCGAAATCGAATTTCGATTATTATATCGAATATAATAATTTTACGATTAATTCCAAATTAATCGTTCTCTCTCTATGTATAGTACTTTATCCAAGATAAAGTCTCTCCGTAATTAATCCAAGATTAATCGAGTTTGAATCATACGTCATTGGTGAATCTTCGGGAAGCGACCCAAGAGATCCCTGGATACGTTGGCAGTAAATACGGCCGTCAGATTATCTGAATACGTACGTACCAAGTACTACGTTTTTACCGATTTACAAGACAAGGTTAGCCTCTAGCAAAACGTCATGCCTACCCAATTCTCCAGAAATATTCTTATTGGAATATAAGATCTATAACAGGCATAGTATACCGTAGTATAGTGTATACTGATCCAGTATCGGATGATCACATGTAAGGCCTGTGGCTGGAGATGTGTCTGCCCCGTACGATACATATATCGGACATCAAGCAACTAGTCTCTTTGAATCGGATAATCCTGACCTTGTCATATTATCCCGATGGTTGCAACCATTATAGAGTACTAGTTCTGTATCTTGCGCGATCATCATCTCCATATGTCTGAAGTGATACTTCCGTCTTGACATCACACCCAATACACTACGATTCCCGATAAACCTAGAAGAGGTGTACACAGAACCTGTTAAAGCCCTGGACGACCAAAACTAAAGTCTACCGATTGTCGCAAGTACTAGCGATGCAAGTCTCAGGTTAAGACCATATGGAGATGATGATCGCGCAAGATACAGAACTAGTACTCTATAATGGTTGCAACCATCGGGATAATATGACAAGGTCAGGATTATCCGATTCAAAGAGACTAGTTGCTTGATGTCCGATATATGTATCGTACGAGGCAGACACATCTCCAGCCACAGGCCTTACATGTGATCATCCGATACTGGATCAGTATACACTATACTACGGTATACTACGCCTGTTATAGATCTTATATTCCAATAAGAATATTTCTGGAGAATTGGGTAGGCATGGCGTTTTGCTAGAGGCTAACATTGTCTTGTAAATCGGTAAAAACGTAGTACTTGGTACATACGTATTCAGATAATCTGACGGCCGTATTTACTGCCAACATATCCAGGGATCTCTTGGGTCGCTTCCCGAAGATTCACCAATGACGTATGATTCAAACTCGATTAATCTTGGATTAATTACGGAGAGACTTTATCTTGGATAAAGTACTATACATAGAGAGAGAACGATTAATTTGGAATTAATCGTAAAATTATTATATTCGATATAATAATCGAAATTCGATTTCGACGCGAAATTAAAATTAGATTTTAATTCGGGCAAACGAGTTAATTTAGAATTAATTCGTTAGCGACGTAAATAATAATTTCGCTAGGCGCAATTATTTATTTAAATTCGATTTAATTAACGTCGCGACGAAAGTTCGGTATTTCGGAAATATCGAACTCGAACGCGTGAGTACGCGTGGGCCCACTTTCATTTGGGTTGTGTGTGGCCCACATGACACATGTCATTTTATGCATTATTTAATTGTTAATACATTGCATGGTGATAGTGTACAATACACTCAATGGTTTTGCATGGAGTTTGAGTGTTTGACACTCTAAGCCATTGCATGATTTGTGTCATAAGTTTATTATTAATTTAATAAATATTATGGCATAAATATAAATTGATTTTTGTAACAAAAATCATAATCCTCCTCTCTCTCAAATTGCCGAAACATAGATGCAGTTTTGGGCTCTCCATTTCTTCAATTTTTGTGGCAAGATTTGAAGAAGTTGTGCATTCAAAATCACAACAAAGGCTAGCACCTTCAAGGGATCATACAAAGGTGTTATGGGAAACTAATCTTAGAGCTTGGAAGGATCAAAACATTGCTTGGAGCTTCTCTTTTCTGTTTGGCCGAAACCCTCACTGCACAAAGGAGAAAATTTTTGTTTCATCAACGCATCCGCATTCCGATCTTTGTGAGTATGATTCCGCCATACTTCAATATTGTTCATTCATTTATATGTTTTGTTTGCTCTTTTGATCTTGGGACATGGATTAGAATTTCCAACACTAGCTGGTCTCGAAGACTCGAGTCATTGTCCGAAGAAACAGTTGTGCGTGCAGATGACGTCGGCTTCTTACGAGTGCCTAGGCTGACGTTGTAAGCTGTCTGGTTCTTGAAAACCAATTGCGACAACTGCTCATCTGGTATCGGGTCGGACCCTGTACTTTTAGCGTACTTTTAGAGTCGAAAATTGTATTCGACGTTAAAAGTAGACAATTTGGCGTTGAAAATGATGTTCGTCGCTAAAATCTTGACATTTGGCTTCGAATATTAATTTCGACGCTAAAAGTGATTATTAGCGTCGAAATTAAATTCGACGCTAAATGTTTGGACGCTAAAAGTTCTTTTTCTTGTAGTGTACCTATTTTTATTTCTTTATTTTAAGCAAATAATGCCCAACAATCGTTAACTTATATTGATACATACGGTAAGAAATTTTCATTGAAATTGAAAAGTTCATTTAACCACACTTTGAAAGTACCTACAAGCAATAGCGACAAAGAAACTCTATACCCAATAGGGGGTGAATTGGGTTATCGCTATAAATGCGGAATTATAAAATCTTTGCCGATTTTAGCTCTTATTACCAAATTGACACTTAGGCTAATTTTCTCTATTTCAATTAATAGCCTATATGCAAAGTTTCTACTCAATAATAAATATAAATAAACTTGCAATAGTAAAAGTATAAGGATAGAGAGATACGACACCGCGATTTATAGTGGTTCGGCCAAACGTGCCTACGTCCACTCCCCCAAGCCTCGCTTGAATTTCCACTAAAATCGAGTTTTCCGTGGTTTACTCGTAACCAAGAGTTTTCCGCCAAGGCGCACTCCAAACCCTTTACAACTTTGAGTTTTGTTCGTAGGTGCACTCACAACCTTTACAACTCACCCAACCAAATGGGATTTCACAAATCACAAGTGTTTTGTTAAGAAGAATTAAAACACTTGGGCACTCACAAATAATAATAAGATTGTGTGAGAGCAAAACCCAAGTGATCTAAGCTCACTAAATGTAATGAAGATGTGTGTGAGCTTGTGTGAGTGTTTAAGTATTTGAAGATTCAAGACACTCTTGTTTTTGCTTTCTAAGAAATGATATGAAGGTTCAAGTTGATGGCAAAAACGAATTTGGGACTCATTTATATAGAAAATGAAAACTGTCCCTGCAGTCACTGCCGAGACCGGTGAGCAAACCGGCGAGGAGACCAGCATGCCGGTCTAGGGTTTCAATATCTCCCAACGGCTATATAACGTTCAAAAAACTAGCCGTTAGACCGGAGAGCAAACCGGTATGAAAACCGGCGAGGACCAGCCCGTTCCAGAGAGCAGGATTTTCTTGCCAATACCGGCATGAAGACCGGCGAGGTAACCGGCACGGTATGGCCCGGTTCCAGTAGGCATGCAACATGGGAAGGCCGGTTTAATGACCAGTAAGGTCCATGCCGGTTCCAGAGAGCTTCCCTAAATACTAAAATGCAGATTTGAAGGTTTTAATGCATTTCGTACATGCCCCTAATGCTTCTAAGTGAAGTGCATGATCCCTATGAGCTTAGGCACTTGAATATTACATCTCACATTACAAATTAAATCTTAAGCTAAGACGTTTGTAATATAATCTTCATTTTGCCACAAGTCTTCACATTCTCGCTATTCACCTCATATGCTTCGACACTTTTTATATTGCTTCGTGATTGTACGTCGAAGTCGTCGATTGCGTTGACGTCATCAAAATCCAATTATGCGACCAAGTCGCCAACAATCTCCCCCTTTTGATGATGGCAACCCCTTAAAACTTGTTGATACTTGTGAGCTTCTTGGAGTCCAAATTTGACAATTTTGCTCCCCCTCAACATAAGCTCCCCCTCAATGTGTGATTGTCTTCAAAATAGCTCTATAAGACTTAGACAAACACATTAGTACATTTACTCCCCCTTAATCCAAGGGTGAGGGTAAAACAAGTTTTAATCTCATTTCTAATGATTTCTCCCCCTTTGACATTATCAAAAAGTGGAGAAGCAAAATTAGGTTCTAAAATGAGATACCAATAGATGTGTGCAAAAAAAAATGATAACAAATTTAAAAAAAATATACACATTTGGCATTTCCCCCTTTTTGCCATAAAAAATCAAAATGTATGCATAAAATAGCATTTTTCAAAAGATAGATTCTCATGAATACTATTTACAATCTAAGAGCATCTTAATCATGATTTCTCCCCAAACTTGATACCTATTAAAAATATATCAATACATTCCATGATACCAATTATTTATCAAAGTCCATGCATTTCATAATGCCAATTATATTCTAATACATATATTTCATGATATTCATCTAAGATTATGCCAATTTACATGCATTTCATTTTCAACCAATTAGTTCATATGGCAAGGCATATTCAATCAAGTGATCACATATATTGCATTTAACTCAATGAATTTCATGTAATACCAATTGAAATAAAATAGGGGTTTAAATATATGATTAAGGCACTTAGTGATATCAAATGAAAATCGATACCAATAGAAGTTTAATACATTGCCTAATCACTTGTATGCTTCAAAAATTTTTTTACCAATATGAAATATGCATACAAAATAATTTAGAGGAAACAGTACCAATGTTTCCGTGAATACGGATTTTACCTTTACCGTTGCGATTCCTCATTTCCTTGAGCCTTTGGGATCAATTTTGTAATTCTCTTTAAGGATCCATTCCCAAAGCTCCCCCTACAAATTTTTCAATTACACTTTGGTACCCAAACTTTCTTGGGTCCATTGGGGTTAATTTTGATTCCTTGAGAAATCCATGCATTCTTATTCACATTCATATACATGCATTCAAAAATTTTATGTCCCTTTTTGTTACAAGCATGGCATGTGACATTTTCATTTATTTCATTCTTAGCATGAGAATAGGATGCCTTAACAAAAAAGTTTTTTAAAAATTTTCTTTTAATGTAAGGCCTATATCCTAATCCTTCTCTTTTAAATGCACATTTTTGGGATCCAATAAGCATATTAAATTTTTTATGTCCCAATGTGAATTTGCTAAGTATGTTTTGCAAATCTACAGTCTTAGTACTTAATAAGATATTTTCATTCAATATAGATTCGCAATCGCATGTCTTAGAGCTAGATGGCATATTTGATATGGCATTTTCAAGTTCTAGCTTTTAAATCTTTAAACATGCATTTTCATCATTTAAGCATGCAATTTCTTTTTCATGTTTAGCCTTTAAGCATATAATCTCATTCTCTACAACATGAATTTTATTCATACAACATGCATTATCATTTTTAAGTGTAGCATGCTCATTTTTAACTATTTTCAATTTCTTTTTAAGCATATCACACAATTCTTTTAAACCATTGAAAGCATTAAGTAAATCATTATAGTCTTGAGAATTGTGTACCTCTTCTTCTTTGCTTTCTTCTTCAATTTCAAATCGGATGTCTTCATCCGTGATAGCCATAAATGCTATTGATTTATCTTTGACTTCAACCTCTTCCTCCTCGGATGAGCTTGAATCGCTATCGCTCCAAGTTGAAGTTGCTTTCATTGCCTTTTTCTTTGATTTTCCTTTCATTTTCCTCAATGGGCAATCGGTAGCTATGTGACCCGTTTGTTGCATTCATAACACACAATTTTCTTGTTCTTCCGCGACCATTTTTTTTCTTTTCTTTTTGTTTGCCTTTGATTTTCCCTTGATTTTGCGGATTTGAGAAGCTCTTTTACTTTATTGGTGATGCTTGCCAACTCATCATCACTATCATCTTCTTCATTTGAGCTTGACTCGTCTCTTTTCTAGCTTTTAAGGCCAATGACTTTCTTGTCATTTTCTCATCTTCCTCCTTTTTATCCATTTGATCTCCATTTCATACTCAAGCAATTTGCCGATCAAATCATCCATCTTCAAAGTGTTTATGTCATTTGCTTCTTTAATGGAGGAGGTATAGCTTCTAAATTCCTTTGGGAGTGATCTCAAGATTTTCTTCACTTGATCCGATGTCCCGATTACTTTTCCCTATGCTCCCAAATGATTGATGATGATCGTAAACCTCGAAATCATGTGATCAATTTCTTCCCCGGATTCCATCTTGAAATTTTCCAATTCGCACATGAACCGGTTGATCTTCGATTCCTTCACTTGGCTTGTGCCCTCATTGACCATTTCCAAAGACTTCCATAAGTCATATGCATTTCCACATTCCGGAAGCTTGCTAACTTGATCCCGATCAATAGCACATAGGAGTTGGTTGAGTGCCTTAGCATTTTGTGAAGCTTGTTTTAGATCCTCACTATCCCATTCTAAACTCGGCTTCGGAATCTCAACCTCATTGATATCCCTTTTTGTTGGTCCTTTTGCACCTCGTGTGATGACCAAATAAGATTGCGGATCTACGGCTAGGAGATAATTCAACATTCTCATCTTCCAATAATTGTAGTCCGTTCCGGTGTAAAACGGAGGTCTAGTTGTTGAAAATCCCTCGGCAAGATTTGACGAGTTGCTTGTAGATACCATGATCTATTCTCGGACGGTCAAGTCTTTCTTGAGAATACCTCGCTCTGATACCAGCTGAAAGTACCTACAAGCAATAGCGACAAAGAAACTCTATACCCAAGAGGGGGGTGAATTGGGTTATCGCTATAAATGCGGAATTATAAAATCTTTGCCGATTTTAGCTCTTATTACCAAATTGACACTTAGGCTAATTTTCTCTATTTCAATTAATAGCCTATATGCAAGGTTTCTACTCAATACATAAATATAAATAAACTTGCAAATAGTAAAAGTATAAGGATAGAGAGATACGACACCACGATTTATAGTGGTTCGGCCAAACGTGCCTACGTCCACTCCCCCAAGCCTCGCTTGAAGATTTCCACTAAAATCGAGTTTTCCGTGGTTTACTCGTAACCAAGAGTTTTCCGCCAAGGCGCACTCCAAACCCTTTACAACTTTGAGTTTTGTTCGTAGGTGCACTCACAACCTTTACAACTCACCCAACCAAATGGGATTTCACAAATCACAAGTGTTTTGTTAAGAAAGAATTAAAATACACTTGGGCACTCACAAATAATAATAAGATTGTGTGAGAGCAAAACCCAAGTGATCTAAGCTCACTAAATGTAATGAAGATGTGTGTGAGCTTGTGTGAGTGTTTAAGTATTTGAAGATTCAAGACACTCTTGTTTTTGCTTTCTAAGAAATGATATGAAGGTTCAAGTTGATGGCAAAAACGAATTTGGGACTCATTTATATAGAAAATGAAAACTGTCCCTGCAGTCACTGCCGAGACCGGCGAGCAAACCGGCGAGGAGACCAGCATGCCGGTCTAGGGTTTCAATATCTCCCAACGGCTATATAACGTTCAAAAAACTAGCCGTTAGACCGGCGAGCAAACCGGTATGAAAACCGGCGAGGACCAGCCCGGTTCCAGAGAGCAGGATTTTCTTGCCAATACCGGCATGAAGACCGGCGAGGTAACCGGCACGGTATGGCCCGGTTCCAGTAGGCATGCAAAACATGGGAAGGCCGGTTTAATGACCAGTAAGGTCCATGCCGGTTCCAGAGAGCTTCCCTAAATACTAAAATGCAGATTTGAAGGTTTTAATGCATTTCGTACATGCCCCTAATGCTTCTAAGTGAATGTGCATGATCCCTATGAGCTTAGGCACTTGAATATTACATCTCACATTACAAATTAAATCCTAAGCTAAGACGTTTGCAATATAATCTTCATTTTGCCGCAAGTCTTCACATTCTCGCTCTTCACCTCATATGCTTCGACACTTTTTGTATTGCTTCATGATTGTACGTCGAAGTCGTCGATTGCGTTGACGTCATCAAAATCCAATTATGCGACCAAGTCGCCAACACACTTTGGGTATGGTAACTATGTTTTTGAGACCCTAAAATTCGGTGAACTGAATTTGAGTTTTTGAGACCCTAAAAGTGTGGTTAAATGAACTGAATTTGAGTTCATTTAACCACACTTTGGTACTATGTTATTAAAAAAAATACATATTATATTAAAATTATCTGTTCAGAATGTTTATACAAATGTATATAAAATTCATTGCTACTGTGATGGGGGCGCTCGAGCCCATTGCACCCTGACCGAGTGAGGCCTCCAACATCTCCCGGAAAGCCTGTATCTGCTGGTCAAACTGCTTTAACTTCTTCTCGTGGTCCACCTTGACATGTTGTAGCTCCTCCTTAGTATTCTTCAGCTCGCCTTGGGTGTTGGATAGTTGGTCTTGGGTGGTGGCTAGCTGGTCTCGAAGACTCGAGTCATTGTTTGAAGAAACAGTTGTGCGTGCAGATGACGTCGGCTTCTTACGAGTGTCTAGGCCGACGTTGTAAGCTGTCTGGTTTTTGAAAACCAATTGCGACAACTGCTCATCTGTTATCGGGTCGGACCCTGAACTTTTAGCGTCGAAAATTATATTCGACGTTAAAAGTAGACAATTTAGCTTCGAAAATTATGTTTGTCGCTAAAATCTTGACATTTGGCGTCGAATATTAATTTCGATGCTAAAAGTGATTATTAGCGTCGAAATTAAATTCGACGCTAAAGGTTTGGACGCTAAAAATTCATTTTCTTGTAGTGTATCTATTTTTATTTCTTTATTTTAAGCAAATAATGCCCAACAATCGTTAACTTATATTGATACATACGGTAAGAAATTTTCAATGAAATTGAAAAGTTCATTTAACCAGACTTTGGGTATGGTAACTATGTTTTTGAGACCTAAAATTCGGTGAACTGGATTTGAGTTCAGTTAAAACTCATTAGATTTTGAACTCAAAGATTGAAAAGACAAAATATATTGTATGAAAGGATTTATAGATATGATTGCACTTAGGACCATTTCAGAAGTGAATAAATTCATTTAGTGATGCCAGATCATTTTAATTAGCAAAGAATCTCTCTGGGTAGGACGTGTCACCTGTATGTTCTCTGTTGGATTGTACTTGTTTGTGAATGGAGTGAATTAACGTTTACCCAAAAGACGTGGTTTAGTGGTATAAGATTTAGAATCTTATCTTGAGATTTTGGATTCGAATTCAATTAGTGTGTTTTTTGTAAAAGCTTGAGATAATTGAGGAATATTTTACCTACTCCGTTTAAGTCCGAAAATGATGATTTGACGACGGAATTTCCAACGATTAAAAAAAAAATTTGAATCGAACATGCTATCCAAAATTAATCATGTGGATGAGATTGACCGAGCTCTAAAAAAATATATCAGATTGGATCTGAAAAAAATCCAATTAATTGACACCAAATATAAAGGGATGTATAGGTGAGAGGGTAATCCAAAAATTTATTAAAATTTATTATATAAATTAATGAAAATTTTAATCTATTAATGAAATAATTTTACTTTATTTTTATTGAAATGAAAAATATTTATGAGTTTTTGAGAAAATCAAAAATTGTATGCGACTGCATGGGAAGGCCTATAAATAGAGGCCGATTAAAATTTGGACTTTTTGACCTAATTTCAGAACCATACAGAGAGAAAGTATGGAGTTTTAAGGTCCTGAATATAATCCTTTACATATTTCTTTATATAAAAACATTGACATGCCAACTCCGAGGTTGAAAAAATTCAATCACAATTCAAGTATTTTTTTATTATTTAAGTATAGATTTGAAAAAATACAATAGAAATATCAATTCAAAATTTAAGAAGTCGAGTTTTTTTCGAAATTTTAAAAATATTAATAAATAATACTTGAATTGATACTGTGTTTTTTCAAGCTTGACCTATTTACTAACCCTATCAAGTATCAACAATCTCTGAATTGAGAATTAAAATTCAGCAAAGTGCTCTCCCAGCTTAATCTTCTTTTAAAGGTAAATTCAAACATTCAATTATAACTAATTATAAAAGTTTGGCCCTAATACAAAATATAATAACTTAATTATATAAAAAAAAAATTGTAATTAATGCTTAACCATACATTATCATGAGAAAGATACTTACCATTCAATTTTGCGTACCACGCCCCGGCCCCTATCGAAGTGATCTTTGATGTCCTATTTACTACGGAAAATAATAAAAACAATTACTTATTACGTGTGGAAAAATAATTATTCCTCTTATATATAGAGTTAATTTAGTCTCTGTGTTACTATTTAAACCCTTTTTTATTTTAATTTTTTTTTTAAAAAAAAAACCCTATTAGCAATTTCGCATTTATCAAGAAACTAAATCCCAAGGCCTTGTTTGTATTTTCTTGATATCGCAAGTGATTTTTGGTTTCTTGAAAAGATGAAGTCTCCTTTTTACTTGTCACCGAAGCTCACAAGATTGGTGGTAGTCCTCTTGATTATTATCCTCATCTCATCCTTAGTGGCTGCCAAAGGCGGTGGTGGAGGACGTGGCGGTGGCGGTGGACGGGGTGGTGGTGGACGCGGTAGCGGTGGACGCGGTGGACGTGGTGGAGGCAGTGGAGGGGTACGCGGTGGTCCAGTCTTCACTGGCGGTAATAATACTAGGAATAGCAATTCACCAAGGCTATCGCTTAGTTGGATAACAAGTTTATTTCCATACGCTGCATTAGTTTTACTCCAGTATGCCATGCACAATATGTGAATGTTATTTTCTAGTTTAGTATTAGTCTCTCTTTTTTCTTTTTAATTTCTGTTAATCTTGTTATTTTATTTAGTGGAGGCAAAATACATTTAACAAAATAATTGCCTCTGCTGGATACTATGTGGTTCAACCATTGTCTATTGGGTACTATCAAATAAAAAAGATTCTGAAGTTTTTACATTCAGTTTAATTAGTGCCGGTTTGATATAACTTTTAGTATAGATAAAAAGAGTTTTTCTAATGTCAAAAGGTCTTTTTAAAAATTTTGGTGGTTTTTTATTATATTTTAAGTATAGTTTTTGATGATTAAAAAATTATTTTGCATCTACTAGTAAAAGCTTAAAATTTGAGCTTTTGGAAGTAGAGTTTAATTTTTTTTTAAAGAGTAAAATTATTTATAATATTCTTATTTAATTTAACAATATTATTTCATTTCTTTCATAACATAACTTTAAAAAACTTGTCCAATAAAATTTTTATAATTTTTAATAAAAGTCTTCACTAACACACACACTACAAGAAATTTAATTTTTTCTGACGAAAATTTAGTGGGAAAATAAAATTTCGCCACTAAAAAGCGAAATAAATATTTTTAGAAAGGAATTTTTCCCCTCAAATTGATAAAAAAAAATTGGTGTCTATGTCCTATTTTCGCGACCTCCTTGGCTATCAAAATAATTTTTCCTTTTTTGTTTACAGATCCAAAATATTCTCACCTCTTTCACTACCACGAAACCATAATCCTCCAATTTTTTTCATCAAAACAAAACTCTAACCCTTTCAACTCTTCCCTCACCACTTCTTCTTCATCAAAAATCATGTTAAATTTTTTTTCGCCACTAATACTTTTTGTATCGCACTTTTAGTGACGAATCAGTGGCGAAAATTAATTTCGCCACTATTATTTTAGTGGCGAAATACTAGTTTTTAGTGGCAAAAATTTATGCCACTAAAAGTCAATTTTGTTGTAAAACTCCTAAATTTTTTTTTCAAAAATTGTACTTCTAAAAATTCTATTAATAAAAATTATATTCGAATAACCTCTATTTAAAACGGACCTTAATCTTATTTCTAAGTTTTATTTTAAAAAAAAAAATATGCATGTCTCAGTTTTGTTGAACTTGTGAAGTCCCTATTTTTACCGGCTTAAATTGCTCTTTTAAACAGAGATAGTTAATATATAAGCTCCATTTTTAAGATTAATAAAAGGAGATAAAACAAGTGCGAGGGTCACATATCATTCCCATGCCATAAAAAGAATTGCTGATACAAAGCAGAATATCAAAAGAAATATTACTTAATTCTTGCTTAATTTTGATTAATATATACTGGTGGTTCCATAGTATAATTTTCTAAATGATTATCACTTACTGCTTTCCAATCAGGTGATATAACGTATAATAACCTTGTTATTAAATAAATTGTAATTATATTTAATACAATTAAATATATCATATTGATATCACGTCACTCATATTTGTATTAAAAATTTACTCATGTGAATGCCTTGATTTGTTGGCAACCTTATCGTCAGTATGGAAGGAGTAATGATATACTCACACACACTTTTACTTAAAATTTTACTAACTCTCTCACTGTAGCTACAGTGATTTACTGTAGATCATTGTAGTTACAGTGAGAGAGTTTGTAAAACTTTAAGTAAAAATATATGTGAGTGTATCATTTTTGATATGGAAGTATCAAAGCTGAATGCCCTTGGCCTTGGTCTCCGATGATTTAGAAGTAACAATAAGAGCACTGATAGTGTCATCGAAAAACCCCGAAATGGGGTCTTCAGGAACTTCAAATTCTGTGATACTATCATTTAATATTATTATTCCATTTTGTATATATAATAATATTAGTACTCAGTCACATGTAGTTAGTTACAATAATAGTGTTCGAGAAATATTATTATGTAAATAATATTAAGAAAATATTATTATGAAACTAATATTAAGGAATTATTATTATGAGATTAATATTAAGGAAATATTATCTCTTTATTATGTAAGATATAATTTATAGAATTTCTATGATTTATGATTTTATTATATATCCTTATTAGTATTAGTTCTTTCCTATTTCAGTTTGATATATATGTAGCTTATATAAATGTTGTAAATATAATATAGAGTGAATTCAAGACTTTTTTTCATTATCTAACATAATATCAGACATAAGGTTCTGACTTTTCTAATTTCATTCTCTTTAATTCTCGTCGGCGCATGTGGGAACACGACTATCATTATTACGCACCCTCAAACGCTCCGATCCCTACCTACAGCCACCTTGCCCATTATCATCGCCACATCATTATTCAAAGCCGTTGAATATGCTCGATGTTAGGCTGTTCCAGTTCAGGGGGTTTTCACTAACAACACGCTAATGGGAACCGAGCATGTACCTGTGAGCAAATTCATTGCCATGCATATGCCAGTTATCGTCGATATCGAAGCCATTGGTCACAGCCTTCAAAACCTCGCCTCATCAAAAAGTATATTGAATATTTTATTTTATTATATCTCTTTCTTTTCTTTTTTTTCCTTTTTTGGCTAATTTCTTGCATAGGCATTTGGTAGCATGATGTTCGTCCTTGTTTACTGCTCTTGGGATTTCACTCTTTATCGGGATTTCACTCCTATTCGGGCTTCGACTCTCTCTCAGATTTCGGTAATCTGTCGGGATTTTATTCCCTCTCAGGCTTCGGCTTTCTATCGGGATTCCTCTCCCTTTCGGGCTTTGGCTCCCTCTTGGGCTTCGGCTCTCCCTTCAGATTTCGTAGGTTAAAGCTCATCATTTATCTCAAGGTTTCCAGCCTTCAAGTTTCAAGACTCCGATCTCCGATTTCAATATGTAATCTCAAGTTTGTTCTTTCGTACGAGCTTGAGTTGAGCGGGGTATTAAGTAAATATTATTATAGAACCAATATTAAGGAAATCTTATTATCAACTAATATTAAGGAAAAATTCTCTCTTATTATTAGATATAATTTCTTTCTAGAATCCCTAGGATTTGTGATTTTATTATATATCCTTATTAGGATTAGTTCTTTCATTTTTTCAATTTGATATGTAGTTTATATAATTTCATACGTAGAAATTTAATTTCATATTGTTAAATTTCATACGTAGCTGGCTCATTATCCTCAATAATAATGAATATATGAAATCTTCATCTAATAGGGAAATATAATAAAATCATGAATCCTAAAGATACTAGGAATTCTATTCCATAATAATATTCCTTAATATTCATTACACAATTAATATATTTTTGAGTGATTAATTATCATAGACGATGAAAATAATTATGAGTAATTATATAATTAGTCCTGAATAAACTATAATTGGTTATTAGAACATTCTTATTCATATGAAATTTTATTTTATATGACCATATACTTAGTCACATAAAGAATGAATATGTGACCAAGTATTTGTAGTCATCAAAATACTACATAATATTTTTTTCAACGACTAATTAAGTTTAGATACAAAGTGTGTACATAAAGAGTGAGGTTCACTCAACATATTACTTTATCTGTAATATTATTATTTATAATATTCTTATTTAATTTAACAATATTATTTCATTTCTTTCATAACATAACTTTAAAAAACTTGTCCAATAAAATATTTTTATAATTTTTAATAAAAGTCTTCACTAACAATCAACACTACAAGAAATTTAATTTTTTCTGACGAAAATTTAGTGGGAAAATAAAATTTCGCCACTAAAAAGCGAAATAAATATTTTTAGAAAGGAATTTTTCCCCTCAAATTGATAAAAAAAAATTGGTGTCTATGTCCTATTTTCGCGACCGCTCCTGGCTATCAAAATAATTTTTCCTTTTTTGTTTACAGATCCAAAATATTCTCACCTCTTTCACTACCACGAAACCATAATCCTCCAATTTTTTTCATCAAAACAAAACTCTCCCTCACCACTCTCCACTTCTTCTTCATCAAAAATCATGTTAAATTTTTTTTCGCCACTAATACTTTTTGTATCGCACTTTTAGTGACGAATCAGTGGCGAAAATTAATTTCGCCACTATTATTTTAGTGGCGAAATACTAGTTTTTAGTGGCAAAAATTTATGCCACTAAAAGTCAATTTTGTTGTAAAACTCCTAAATTTTTTTTTCAAAAATTGTACTTCTAAAAATTCTATTAATAAAAATTATATTCGAATAACCTCTATTTAAAACGGACCTTTAATCTTATTTCTAAGTTTTATTTTAAAAAAAAAAATATGCATGTCTCAGTTTTGTTGAACTTGTGAAGTCCCTATTTTTACCGGCTTAAATTGCTCTTTTAAACAGAGATAGTTAATATATAAGCTCCATTTTTAAGATTAATAAAAGGAGATAAAACAAGTGCGAGGGTCACATATCATTCCCATGCCATAAAAAGAATTGCTGATACAAAGCAGAATATCAAAAGAAATATTACTTAATTCTTGCTTAATTTTGATTAATATATACTGGTGGTTCCATAGTATAATTTTCTAAATGATTATCACTTACTGCTTTCCAATCAGGTGATATAACGTATAATAACCTTGTTATTAAATAAATTGTAATTATATTTAATACAATTAATATATCATATTGATATCACGTCACTCATTTTGTATTAAAAATTTACTCATGTGAATGCCTTGATTTGTTGGCAACCTTATCGTCAGTATGGAAGGAGTAATGATATACTCACACACACACTTTTACTTAAAATTTTACTAACTCTCTCACTGTAGCTACAGTGATTTACTGTAGATCATTGTAGTTACAGTGAGAGAGTTTGTAAAACTTTAAGTAAAAATGTATGTGAGTGTATCATTTTTGATATGGAAGTATCAAAGCTGAATGCCCTTGGCCTTGGTCTCCGATGATTTAGAAGTAACAATAAGAGCACTGATAGTGTCATCGAAAAACCCCGAAATGGGGTCTTCAGGAACTTCAAATTCTGTGATACTATCATTTAATATTATTCCAATTTGTATATATAATAATATTAGTACTCAGTCACATGTAGTTAGTTACAATAATAGTGTTCGAGAAATATTATTATGTAAATAATATTAAGAAAATATTATTATGAAACTAATATTAAGGAATTATTATTATGAGATTAATATTAAGGAAATATTATCTCTTTATTATGTAAGATATAATTTATAGAATTTCTATGATTTATGATTTTATTATATATCCTTATTAGTATTAGTTCTTTCCTATTTCAGTTTGATATATATGTAGCTTATATAAATGTTGTAAATATAATATAGAGTGAATTCAAGACTTTTTTTCATTATCTAACATAATATCAGACATAAGGTTCTGACTTTTCTAATTTCATTCTCTTTAATTCTCGTCGGCGCATGTGGGAACACGACTATCATTATTACGCACCCTCAAACGCTCCGATCCCTTACCTACAGCCACCTTGCCCATTATCATCGCCACATCATTATTCAAAGCCGTTGAATATGCTCGATGTTAGGCTGTTCCAGTTCAGGGGGTTTTCACTAACAACACGCTAATGGGAACCGAGCATGTACCTGTGAGCAAATTCATTGCCATGCATATGCCAGTTATCGTCGATATCGAAGCCATTGGTCACAGCCTTCAAAACCTCGCCTCATCAAAAAGTATATTGAATATTTTATTTTCTAATTATCTCCATTTCTTTTCTTTTTTTTCCTTTTTTGGCTAATTTCTTGCATAGGCATTTGGTAGCATGATGTTCGTCCTTGTTTACTGCTCTTGGGATTTCACTCTTTATCAGGATTTAGCAATTTGTCGGGATTTCACTCCTATTCGGGCTTCGACTCTCTCTCAGACTTCGGTAATCTGTCGGGATTTTATTCCCTCTCAGGCTTCGGCTTTCTATCGGGATTCCTCTCCCTTTCGGGCTTTGGCTCCCTCTTGGGCTTCGGCTCTCCCTTCAGATTTCGTAGGTTAAAGCTCATCATTTATCTCAAGGTTTCCAGCCTTCAAGTTTCAAGACTCCGATCTCCGATTTCAATATGTAATCTCAAGTTTGTTCTTTCGTACGAGCTTGAGTTTGAGCGGGGTATTAAGTAAATATTATTATAGAACCAATATTAAGGAAATCTTATTATCAAACTAATATTAAGGAAAAATTCTCTCTTTATTATGTAAGATATAATTTCTAGAATCCCTAGGATTTGTGATTTTATTATATATCCTTATTAGGATTAGTTCTTTCATTTTTTCAATTTGATATGTAGTTTATATAAAGGCTTCTACCACTATAAATATAATATAAAATGAATTCAATATTTTCTTTCATTATCTAACATTTACATAAATTCAATATTCAATCACAATAACTATCACATATTATACCCAATCGCTATGACAATCGCATATACTCAATACTCAGTCACAATAATAATATCACATATAGTCATACTCATACATAATGAGTTCAGCCATATTTTAATGAGCACGGTAACACGTTGTAAGGATAATCACATTTTTTATAAGATCATCTGTATTTTTTGTGAGTACATTCACACTCAGGTTGTGTATTGTGTTATGTAGCAACTTTAGCTATAATTTTGACCTTATATATAGAAGTCCAAATTTGATAGAGGTTCCTTCATGAAAGTTGTAGATATGAATATAAATTTTATGTAGAATTTTACAAATTATTATTTAGAGTTGGAAGAAAGGGATATGAATATTTGAAAATGAATAATTTGAAATCATTAATCTCTAATCTCTTATTATAAATGTAATGATTATTTTTTATTCATCGCATTATTTGTTTTAAAGTATATAATTTTTAAGTCAATAATATGTAATTTTTTTTTTAATAAAAAAAATAAGAACAATGCTGGCTGGCGCCTTTCTGTTCAATGTCATGTTTTGTAGTTACTTGAATTCATTATGTATAATTATGTCATTTTACAATGTGGAGGACTGAATCTAATTTTTTTTATGTGCTAGGACTAAATACAAACGAGGCTATTGGTTTTGGGTTAAACAATAATCCCTCCCTAAATTAAATATATAATTAATGCTTATCACTTAACCATACATTCTCATGAGAAAGAAATTTTTTAGAATGCATGTGACTCATGTAACAATTTAATATGATTTTACACACATGCTAATATATTAAAATTATATTAAATAAATAACAATAAAACTATTCATGTTTTTTTTTTTTTAATTTATTAATTGGTGATATTATGTCATTCATGTCTCTATTGTGCTAAAATGAAGCTTAACATTCAAGTTCGCATATCCGCCCCTAATACTTAGTATTAAAATAAATAGTATTTATTTTAATATGAGCCATAAGTTATAAGACTCCACTTGATTTATTTAATTAAGGTCTTAAGTCTTCACATCCAATTTACTTAGACATTTTTTTATAATGCTCACGAATCGTATCGAAACGGTTGGGTTGCATCATCAAAATCAATTATCGAGAATATATATGTCGTTTAATTATTCAAATAATTAAGTTTCTCTTATTAATATAACTTAAATCACCATTAATAAATACGCGATGAACTTTTCTAATATAATCCAACAAGTTATATACACTCAAAACATGAGATGGGGATAAAAGAAGTGATCACCAATGTATTTTAACTTTCTAGTTTAGAAGATATTGAAATCCAGCCATTCAATGTTCAAATTATAAAATTTGAAAAAAAAAAACGTCTAAGTGCTTGACAAAGATAAATAAGGTACACTCATTGGATGGTTGTAATTGAATTTAATTCGCCTAATGTAAATTAAAAACACATACTCGTGGCAGTGTGGGGGATGGTTTCATTCTCCAAGCTGTAGAAAACAATTAGGAGATGAAAGTTGCCAATTTATTTATTTATTTATTTTTGTTTTTTAACTTTAAATTTCAAAATTAAATATCTCTCTAAATATAAAATTACACATTATTTATTTATAAATCATAAGCTTTAAAACTAGTACCATTGTTAATATGTTTCAACGAACAAAAAAAATAACCATTATATTTTAAGAAATAATGATTTCTGACTAACCATTTTCAAACACACACACATATAACTATAGACAGTTAACAATCATATATACCTGTAACTTTCAGCAAGAAATCGAATTTACGTTTAGAATGTCGAAATTAACTCCAAAATTGATGTGTCGCACATAATAAACAACCTGAAAATTAATGCCACAGTCACAAATTCACAATCATATTAATAAATAACATAGAGCTTAGTCACAGTCACAATGACAATCATATTAAGTTAATAACCTCAATTACAGACATAGTCACATTGACCATCTGTCACAGTCACATTAAACTCAATCATAATCATATTTTTCCTAAATCACACTTCTACATAAGTCACATTTTAATTAAGTCGCGGATAACTCGATTATAGTCATATTAACCTCAATCGCAAACAAAGACACATCGACCTTAGCCACAGTCACATTAAGTTCGGTCAAAATCACATAATTAAATCACACTTTATATAAATCACATTTTAACTAAGTTAAATCGAGTTCAATCACATTCACATTAATCAAGTCATAGACACAATCACAGTTACCCCAATTACAATAACATTGAGCTTAGTCACAATCATATTTTTCCTAAGTCACAATCTCATTTTTCCGAAGTCACATTAAACTCGATAACAATCTCATTTTACTCTTTTTCTTAAGATAAGGGATAGACAAAGCCCAAAATTAATTTTTATCTCCTTATCTCCCACAAGACTCAAAAAGTTAAGACCTAAAAAAAAAAAGTTGCGAGCATGTCTTTTTTAGAATCATTAATCATAAATTTGACTTTTAATGTTTCTCCATAAAAAAAATCAAATAATAGAATAATTCTTTGGTAGACATAACGGATGTATAAATGACATAATATCATCAACTAATAAACATATTATATATATATATATATATATATATATCTTTTTATTAAATATTATAATTTATTTGATAGTTTTTTAATATTTTAGATAAAATATTACTTCCTCCGTCCCTTTTTGATAGGCCGCTGGTCATTTTACAACAAAATAAGGGAACATGATTAAAAAATTAATCTTTTCCTAATATACCCCCATTAATACAACACACAATCCCACTTTAATTCAATTATTTATACTCGCAATCATAATAATAAGGGTATATAAGTAAACTTCTTCCTTTAACTCTCTGCAAATAAGAAAAATAAGACTATAATTTGGGACTTCCAAAAATAGAAATATGGTCTACCAAAAAGGGATGGAGGGAGTATTATATTATTACATGGATATGATAACATGAATATGTATGGTTGTATTACACACAAATCATTATTGCTAACTAGGGGTGGCAATTTGGGTCATGATTCGTTTATTCGTTCGATTCGATTCGCTTTAAAGTGAATACGGGTTTGGAAAAATGGATTCGTTTAATAAATTGGTCAATTCGATTCGATTCGTTTATTAAACGAATCGAATCCGAATTTGAGGTCATCAATTCGTTTATTCGTTTAGGATTCGTTTATTAAACGAATAATAAACTAATCGAATCTGAATCGAATTCGTTTAGTACCCGTTTAATTTTATTACAAATTTACCCTTAAAATTTTCAAATATGTGTTAACTACACGAAGGATATTTTAGTAATTACCTACCTTTAACCTAAAAATCTAAACCTAGGCTTCACAAAAACATTTCCCACTTCCAGCCGTCTCTCTCAATCTAAACCTAACACTCTCTCAAATCTGAAATCAATCGCACTCTTCGGTTCTTCTTCTTCAGCCTTCACGCACACTTGACGCTTCAGTTCTTCTTTTTCTACAGCCTTCACGTCTCTCTCAAATCTGAAATCAATCGCACTCTTCAGTTCTTCTTCTTCAACCTTCACGCACGCTTGACGCTTCAGTTCTTCTTCTTCTACAACCTTCACGCTTCAGTTCTTCTGATTTCATTTTAATGTGGGAAGATTTCATGGTTATAATTATTGTATTTGGAATAGACCTATGTTATGCCTGTCTTGTTTTTGAATCCTTTTCTGAATGAAGTAGATTCCTGCTCTTCTACTAAAGCTTTTACACTATTTTTCAGATTTAAATGTTGGCATATTTTTGCCTATGGAAAATATTATTTTGCATTGTTGCAAAGCAATTCGTGTTTGGGTAGTGGTAGCTAATTCTGATTGCAACTTTTCTATGTTTTGTATTTCTTTCTGGATATTAGAAGAATTTTGTTCAT
Source organism: Zanthoxylum bungeanum (assembly GCA_019454045.1). Classification (NCBI taxonomy): domain Eukaryota; kingdom Viridiplantae; phylum Streptophyta; class Magnoliopsida; order Sapindales; family Rutaceae; genus Zanthoxylum; species Zanthoxylum bungeanum. The sequence continues at coordinate 1,018,847 of SKCR01036381.1, forward strand.
GCTATGTTTTGATTGAATGGTGTAAAAGAAAGCATATAATGGTTCAGAGTGTTCATGCTATTAAATTATAAAATTAAGTATTTCTGGGTATAAACTTGAAGCCAGCATCAGCCATCTGCTTCCAAATTGATGCTCCTAAATGAATATTTGATTATTAAATGAATACGAATGTTCGATTATTAAATGAATCGAATGCGAATAATAAACGAATCGGATGCGAATAGTAAACGAATAATAAATTTGATTCGATTCATTTGATTTATGTAAACGAATCGAATACGAATATTCGTTTATTAAACGAATCGAATCTGAATCCTAATATCAGGATTCGTTTAATAAACGAATCGAATTCGAATTCAGTGCTTTACAATTCGATTCATTTAGAATTCGTCACGAATTCGATTCGTTAATTCGTTTTGCCACCCCTATTGTTAATCAAATCAATTCAATGTTGGAGTCTTGGAGACTTGGGACTTTCAATTCAAACCGATTTGCTTCATGTGCAGATACGGTGTTTGACTTTTCATTGTCTTTTCTTTCTGGGTCACTTCGTAATGTTTTCTTTTTTGCTTCACCATATCATCCTTTGACCATTTGATGCATACGAAGTCTTCTCTTCTCAATCATTTAAGCGCGTGTTTCAATCTTACAAGTGATTTAATTCAATCTATCATCGAATTAATAATGCAAAGTCAAACCACAGAGTTATTATGATCTCTCTCTCTCTCTCCCTCTCTCTCTCTCTCTCTCTCTCTCTCTCTCTCTCTCTATATATATATATATATATATATATATCTTCATTACGTTAAGAATTTACATCCACACAAGTTTTGTTCCTCTACTTATTACGGATCAAATTAAGCTAGATAAGCTAATATACAGATTCTTAATATTCCCTTAAAAGATGAAGCGTCACATGAGGCCTAATAATAAGTTCATGAAGTTCTCGGCAGTCTTTCTCATAGGGATTGTCCTCATGTCATATGTAGCCACCGCTCAACGTGGTGGCGGTGGTGGAGGTGGCGGTGGAGGTGGAGGTGGACGAGGTGGTGGGGGCGGTGGTGGAGGAGGCAGCCGAGGAGGAGGCGGTGGTGGAGGCAGTCGAGGAGGAGGGAGTGGAAACAGACCAAGTGGTGGAGGCACACCAGCTGGTAGAGGAGGCAAACCTCCAGTAGTCACCGGGGGCACGCCACCAACATTCCGTGGAGGGACGCCAGCTGGCGGCGGCAGAGTGCCGATTGGTGGAGGCACAGTAATTGGCGGAGGTGGAACAGGAAGAGGAAGCTCATCCGGGTTGATAGAAGCAATATGGCACGGCTTAGCTTCACTGTTATAAGTTTATTATCTTATGTTGTTTCATTTCTTTTACTCCATGATGCTATGTAAATCTTTTGAAAGCTCATTTCTGACTTGCATATTCTTAATTTGTTGGATTATATATATTTTTTCAATTTGTCAATATTTAACTCAATAAGAAAGTAAACATGTTATTTACCTTGATCTGACCAAAAGTTGTTCTATGTTTTTTTTGGGTTTCTTTCTTTTGTTTAGAAATTCTTAATTTACATATAAGATTATTTTAAAAACTAAATAAATGATCTTCGTATATTTCTTTGATCTAAGATATCTTATCCGTTGTAAATTTTTTGTTCTTGTTCAATGTAAATAATATATAAGACTTTGATTTTTTTTTTTTTTAATAATTATATATGATTGGATGACAATCCAAATGTTATCTAACCTCATCTCCACTCAAAAAATTTTAGCTATCATTAAGAAGCCATAATACATAATACGTGCATATAAGATATGGGAATAAGAGGTAGAGACAGACCACTCATTATTTATTCAAGATTAAACGAATTAATGAAATTAACTACAATTTCAAAGACATCAATTGAAATAGATAAGAATCTCATCAAATATTCCAAGAATCTCTAATTGAACATAACATCAAAACTTCTTTCTAATTAAGGCTTGGCCGAGTTCTTGAATAACAAGTACTCAATTAATATTGGACTGTTTTATTTAGATGCCCGCAGCAGCAACTGTCTCAACTTCTTGTGATAACCTGTAAATTAAAAATAATAATAATAATAATAATACTTATCAGCATGACATATATTGTATTATAAATCTCAAGAGATGAACAAGCAAGTACTAATAAAAATGGTCGAATTAATTTGCTAAACCTCATCCGTATTGGCGAAACTAGACTCTATGTATATGTTATCATTGTTGTCTCTCTTCATTCAAAATTGCTGAATGCCTGAATCCTCAAGTTTCCTGAAAGTCTTTTCTTTCCGGAGAGTACGTACAATTGAAACAAGTTCTCCAACATTGTGTTGTTCTTGTCCAGTATCTTCAAAAGGACTTTGCCATTTTTCATAAAGCAAACAGGGCCATTGACATAACTTCCAAACCTGGAATGCTCATCAACTTAATCCATTTTTGCTTCTCGCCGCCGCCGTTTTCTTTTATCCACATGTCCATATTGTTAGAATGTATCCTAAAATCGGTTATGGTTTAAGGCATAATATTTGTAATACTGTTTAATATTAATTAATAAAAGACATTTGTTATCTACACATTGTTATATCCATATTTTATGTGTATGTCCTGATACATTATGTCAGATGAATATCGTTAATCCAAAAGACGTTTGCGATTATGAGAGTCAACAATATTTATATTTGTCTTAAATTAAGTTATTGGTAAAATGTGATTGTTATACAAGACAACAATATATCATTTGACCAATATTATTGTGTGTGATATTTGATGTCAATAGAATGGATGATGAGTCACATATCATAAGGACACAAACAATAGATACTTTCATTAGTAGAATGAAAAATTGAACATGACCATAGAAACGTAAGATCTCATGGTAATATTATCTAATGTCATTTATCTTCGTAATAATACATTAGTGTCGTCATATCCTTTGATCTGAAATCATATGATGACTTGTGCGATAGTAATATTGGTTCACTAGTATATCCTCATTCAACTATCCACGTCCTTTGAATAAATGATAGATGACATTGAGCGATTGACGTATGCTTTAAAATGAGATCCGATAACTTTGATAATAAAAAATATAGATGTTTCAAGGAAACTCAAGTTGTAGATATAAGTCTTTGGCTAAAGCAGTCGATATCTTAGAGATATCAAATCCACAAGATAGAGTTTAAAGATATGTGGTGTATAAGGATTTGACCTTACCATGATCTCATACTCGATACACTACAGGAAATTACAATTTTAGCGACGGAATATTCCGTTTCAAAATTTAACGACGGAATTAAAACGGATAATGAAATTAGGGACGAAATTTAGCAACAAAAAAAAATTTCATCTCTAAATTAGAAACGGAATTAAAATTTCGTCGCTAATTAGAAACATATTGTTATTCTGTCGCTAATTTAATTTAGAAACGGAATTTTTCCGTCGCTAATCCATCTTTAATTAGAAACATAATTAATATTCCGCGCTAAATAGAAACATAATCTTTATTCCGCCGCTAAGTTTAAATTTTCATTTTCATTTTAATATTAATTTCTAATTTCCAAAACTATTGGTAATTAGAAACATAATTTTTCCGTCTCTAATTAGAAACGGAATTAAAATTCCGTCGCTAATTAGAAACAGATTATTATTCCGTCGCTCATTAGTCTTTAATATTTAGAAACGGAAATAAAATTTCATCGTTAATTAGAAACGGAATGAAATTTCTTTCGCTAATTTTATACATTAATTATCAATTTTGTTTTTATTTTTATCTTCATATTGAATTTACAGAATGGGAACATGAATTAAAGAGAAAATTTGTTTTGAGGTTATTTTATTGGAATTTTAAAGTGAATGTTGGATAAATTATGGATTGTATGAGGCTTTGAGATGTATACGTACTGCTGAAGAAGTGATTATATCTGGAAATAAACTGCAGGCATTGAAATTTATTAAAAGTGTGCATCGGCTGAATGATAATTTGCATGTTGATGAGCTTTTGGCTGCTTGTGAGAAGCTTGGTTCAGGTGATTCCAGGCTTCTCAGTTGTCCTGGGAATCTGATAATTAAAAATTTTGATGCAAAGAGTTGTCTGTCTCAGAATTAGGCAGGTAACCAAGCAAGAATAACAGCAAAAATGGCAACATATAAATCCTTTTGTTGGCTTTTGTTGAAGACAGCTTTGAGGCGCCGAAAGCATGCACAGCATGCATGCACCAAAGCCAGATGTGTGTGTGCAAGCACACGTTTTGCCAAAGACGTGTGCACTGGGGCTATAAAAAGAGCCCAAAAACCATTGTTAGAAACATCCCAGTAATCCCAGAATTTGTATAATAGAGAGTAAAGAGAGTTGAGAGTTTTTGTAAAGCTTGGTATTGAAGCTTTGTAATTCTTTTGTTTGTGTGATATAAAAGAAGAATTTTCTCTCACATCTCCTCTATTTGTGTGTGTTTAATCACAACAAGTGGTATCAGAGCTAAGGTTACTCGGAGGGATCCTGAAACTCAGAAACATAGGTTCAGTTCGGAAAGTCGGTTCCGACGAAAGTTGTCGAAAATCGATTTTGAGCATACCATCAGACTTTTCACGGCGAGACGAGCACAGTGGTATTTTTCGGCGATCCAACGGAGGTCCCAGTCAGCCGCACGCGCCGAACGTGCCAACCAGCAGCTGCTCCACACGCGCCCAATCGCACACGCGCCGCACTCGCCAGCCGGAGGTTTGAAGACGTTGAGTCAGCCGCCACGTCAGCGTCCAGTCAGCACACAGTCAACGCCACGCCAGCGCAACCTGCACAGTCAGCAGTCCACGTCAGCAGCCACGTGTGATCCAGTCAGCGCCACGTGTCTGCCACGTCAGCAGAACTGCCACGTCAGCAATTTCCGGGTAAATTTCAGATAGATCCCTGAACTTTCTGGAAATTACATTTTGGCCAATGTACTTTGTGGAAATTGTATTTTAGTCCCTGAACTTTTCCATAATTGCACTTTGGCCCCTGAACTTTTGGAAATTGCACTTTGACCCCTGTAATTTCTAAAATTTGCAATTTGGTCCCTGTGTCGGATTTTGACAAACGAAGTGTCATTTCCGCCATTTTTTACCATTCCGGACGCAACAGTGAGGTCCGTTTTTTGAAATTCTACTTAGAATTTTTATGATGGATGGAGGCAACGGAAAAATGGTTTTGTTAACCAGTATCAACTATTTCACATGGAAATGAAGGATGAAAGACCTTCTGTATGTGAAGGACTATGATGGATCGGTATTTCTGGAGCAGAAACCAGAAGGAATGACCGATGGAAAGTGGGCTAATCTTCACCAGAAAACATGCAGTACTATTCGTCAATGGATCGACGATAGTATCGTCAACCATGTCAGTGAAGAAACAAATGCACGTGTCTTATGGGGAAAGCTGGAGGAGCTTTTCCGAACAAAGACTGGAAACAACAAGCTGTACTACATCAAGAAGATGATGGGGTTGAAATACAAAAAAAAGTACAGCTGTGGCGGACCATATCAACGATTTCCTCGAAACAATGAAAGAATTGTCTGGATTGGGCATAGACTTCGGTTATGAGGTAAATGATTTAATACTCCTTAATATGTTACCAGAATCATGGGAAACGTTCAAATCTACGGTGATAAATTCAGCCGCAGATGGGAAAGTCACTATGGAGATGGCAAAGACCAGGATCTTCGAGGAAGAAAAGAGGACGAGAATGCAGGAGTCAGCATCAGCCTCAACCTCAGAAGCTCTAGTGACATAAAAGAACACCAGAAGGGGGAGGAGTAAAAGCCGAGGCCCAGGTAAATCAGACAAGAACCGGGGGAAATCAAGAACTAGGGAAATTGAATGTTTCCACTGTAAAAGGAAAGGTCATATGAAGAGGGACTGTTACAAGTTGAAGAACGACCAGTCCATGAGAGATGGTGACTCTAACCAAGAAAGAGTTGCTACTACCACTGAGAAAACCTCCAAAGACTTCTGCATAATATATGAAGAAGATGTTGTGAATCTTGCCAGCCACGAGACCAGTTGGGTGATAGATAGTGGCGCATCCATACACGCCACATCTCGCATAGAATTCTTTTCATCTTACACACCAGGAGACTACGGTGCTGTAAGGATGGGGAATGACGGACAGTCCAAAGCCGTCGGTATTGGAGACATCTGCCTTGAAACAGACAACGGGACAAGACTAGTGTTGAAGAGAGTCAAGCACATCCCAGACATCCGGTTAAACCTGATCTCAACAGGCAAGCTGGATGATGAAGGTTTCTGCAGCACCTTTAGTGACGGCACATGTAAGCTCACTAAAGGATCAATGGTGGTGGCACGAGGTAAGAAAAATTCAACTCTGTATTTGATGCATGCTAAGATTTCAAATAGTAGCATAAATACAGTCAACAGCAATTAGGCAGCCGAGCTATGACATAAAAAGCTCGGTCACATGAGTCAAACGGGGATGGAGATACTACGCAGGAGGAATGTTCTTCCCGAATTGAAGAACTCACACTTACGGAAGTGTGAACACTACATGGCTGGAAAACAGAACAGAGTGTCCTTCCAGAGCTCCTCGCCTCAACGGAAACTGGAGGTACTAGATCTCATACATTCAGATGTATGCGGTCCGATGCAGACACGACCACTTGGTGGGTCACTATATTTTGTGACATTCATTGATGATCATTCAAGGTAGATCTGGGCATACACCTTGAAGAGAAAAAATCAAGTGTTGGGAGTATTCAAGGAGTTTCACGCCCTGGTGGAGAGAGAAACCGGTAAGAAACTCAAATGCATCAGAACAGACAACGGTGGAGAATACAGAGGTCCGTTTGATCAGTACTGCAAGACGCAAGGAATCAGACATCAAACGACACCTCCGAAGACACCTCAGCTGAATGGCTGATGAGTGGTATTTATATCACTATTTCTCACTCATTTAACCTAATATTTTGTATAGTTTCTTGAGTCTTGTGAATATTTTGATGTGTTTTGTGTTATTTTGTAGATAAATAAAGTTTCAGGACATTCTGGAGGTGATTTGGGCCAAAACAATGAAAATTAGAAAAAGGGTATTTCGGTAATTTTGGCGGGTCGCAACGCGCAAGCCTTTGGCGTCGCGACGCCTAACGTGCACCAGATCTGCTAACGTGCGTCAGGTCAACGGGTCAGAATATGAGAAGTTTGACTTTGCTAACATGCGCCGTGCCACGTGTCACCATCACAGCCGAGCTGCTAACGTAAGCCGTGCCACGTGTCATCATCCTACGGTGCCGACAATTACTATTTCCACGTGTGCCACGTGTCATCCTACGTGTCGCCACATCATCCGATCAACGAGTCCACTCTGCCACGCGTCGTGCCACGTCATCATCCACGTCAGCAGGTCAACCGAGTCAACATACCACGTCATCATCATCCAATCACGCCGTGACACGTGTCGCAATCCTACGGTGCCGACAATTGATCTCAGCCGCCTTGCCACGTCATCGCCACGTCAGCATAATAATTGAGCTCTTAGCCGCCTCGCCACGTGTCGCCTTATCCTCTTATTTGAATCGCCACGTGTCAAGTCGAGAGCATGCCATGAATCACTGTTCCAGTGTCGCGACGGACAAGCTCTTGGCGTCGCGACGCCCAAGCTCTTGGCGTCGCGACGCCCGAGGCCTATCCGCGCCTATAAATTGAGCTCGAAATTTCATATTTTGTTGTATCATTCCCTCCCTTTTATTTGATGTAAATAGGGAGTTCTTCTCTCTCTAAGTTTCTTTTAAGTTTAGTTTTGTAATTAATTTTAATTACGTTATGTAATAATAGTAATTTACTTTCTTTACTTTTTACAGTTTTTACTATTCACCATGAGGAGGTAACTTTCCCAGCTATGGTGAAAGGTAATTCTTTTACTATTGCTATTTAGATTAATCTCCCTTAAAAATAATATATTCACTATTTAAAATTTGACTTAAAAATGATACCGCTATATTGGTCGGTTGGTAATTTAACTTTAATCTGGTTTAAACCTGACTAATGAAGGATACCGCCAGATTGGTCGGTTGGTAATTTAATTTTGGTTCCGCCTTTATGGCTGGTTTATGGATAAATATTACCGCCTTAATGGCTGGTTGGACTTAATTTGACTTAATCAGGATACCGCCAGATTGGTCGGTTGGTAATATTATCACAAGTTTATATATTATTTTATGGGAGATATCTAAATTAGTAGTAGTAAAAGTAATTCTTTTTACCTTAACATTTTATTTTATTTTTACTTTTCAGTATTTACTTTACCGCATTTAATTTTTAGCATTTTATGTCTTTTATTTTACCAGCCCTAGCTATGTGTCGTAACTAAGTTAGTATCTAGGGTTGTGATGAATTTCAATATCACCGGTTTATAAGGGGTCAGATTATAGTTTGGGTAATATAAAGATTTATTTATTGAGTCTTAATCTTAATACTTTTTAATTAACTGGCCATTAATTAAATTGATTAGGTAAACTTAAAATGAACTAGACATAGAGATTTTAAGTTTAAGACCTTAGACTCAATAGCCCACGATCTTCATTGAGGATAGATAACCCTTTTAATAGATTTCCTTACATGATAGGAATATACCTGTCGGGTGGGGGTAGCCATAATTGGAACTTAATCTTAATGAATCTAGGTAATTTGGTTGACATAGACATATGGTTCAATTAGATTATACTGGATATTTGTAGTTGACCATCGGAATAGACTTTTACATAATTTAGTGTTCCAGGTTAATAAATCAATATTTTACCCAACTATAAGATAACTACTTCATCTTTAAAATGATATTGCAAAGAAATCACAACCCTATATAGTTTTTAATATTGAATTAAAACCTACTTTCGACAATCTTATTTACTTGCTTTTAAATTTAGAATCGTCATCATTTCAAATCAATCAATCTGTTAGATATTAGTAATCATTTGACCTCATAAAATTAATAGATTAGATATTAAGTCCTCGTGGGATCGATATTTTTATACTAGTTGAACGATACGTGCGCTTGCGTTATACGTGTGTGTTTACGCCGGTCAATGGCCTAGCTGAGAGGATGAACAGAACCTTGTGCGAAAGGGTCAGAAGCTTGCTGTCACAAGCCAAGCTGCCGAAGACATTTTGGGGGGAGACACTTAACACAGCAGTACATGTTTTGAACATGTCCCCAGCGGTCGCACTGAAAGGTAATGTTCCTAACCAAGCCTGGACAGGTAAAGAAGTGTCATACCAACACTTGCATGTCTTTGGGTGCAAAGCATTTGTACACATCCCAAAGGATGAGAGATCCAAGCTTGATGCAAAGACGCGACAATGTGTCTTTATTGGCTATGGTCATGATGATTTCGGCTACAAACTGTATGATCCTGTGGAAAAGAAGATCGTCAGGAGCCGGGATGTTGTCTTTGTTGAAGACCAGACCATAGAAGATATCCGGAATGATATGAAGACAATGCCCCAGCAATACAGAGATGTGAATCTAGAAACTCACACACCGGTGCCAGTACGAGTTGAAGATGAGGTTCCCAGACATGAGGGTACAGGTGATGAAGCTCCCAGAGATGATGATCATGATCAACCACCAGTACCAGAAGCTACACCAATAGTTCCACAGAGAAGGTCTGACAGAGAAAGACGACCTTCAACCAAATACTCTGCATATGAGTATGTGCTGCTTACTGACGGGGGAGAACCCGAGAGCTACCAGGAGGCTGTGGAAACATATGACAAAGAAAAGTGGGAGGAAGCCATGCAAGATGAGATGAAATCTTTGCATGACAATCACACTTTTGAGTTGGTGAAATTTCCAAGAGGCAAAAAGGCTTTGAAAAACAAATGGGTGTACAGAGTGAAACAACATGAGCATACTTCACAACCCCGGTACAAAGCCAGACCAGTTGTCAAAGGATTCAATCAGAGGAAAGACATTGACTTCGATGAAATCTTCTCTCCAGTTGTGAAGATGTCATTCATCAGAGTGGTACTCAGCTTAGCAGCAAGCCTCGACCTGGAAGTTGAGCAGATGGATGTCAAGACTGCATTTCTTCATGAGGATCTGGAAGAAGAAATTTACATGGAGCAACCAGAAGGCTTCAGAGTCATAGGGAACGAGGACTATGTGTGCAAACTCAGGAAAAGCCTCTATGGTTTGAAACAGGCACCGAGACAGTGGTACGTGAAGTTCGAGTCAGTTATGGGGGAGCATGGATACAAGAAGACCACTTCAGACCATTGTGTTTTCGTTCAGAAATTTTCTGACGATGACTTTATCATCTTACTGCTATACGTAGATGATATGTTGATAGTTGGCCAGAATCAATCGAGGATTGATAATTTGAAGCAGCAACTGAGTAAGTATTTTGAGATGAAAGACTTGGGGCCAGCTAAACAGATTCTTGGCATCAGGATCGACCGTGATCGGAAAGCCAGGAGGTTATACTTGTCACAAGAGGAGTACATCGAGAAGGTACTTCAGAGATTCCAGATGGACAAGGATAAAGTGGTTAGCACTCCTCTTGCTACCCACTTTAGATTGAGTACACAACAGAGTCCCTCTACTGAGACAGAGAAGGAGGAAATGAAACAGGTTCCATACACCTCAGCAGTGGAAAGTCTTATGTATGACATGGTGTGCACAAGGCCAGACTTGGCACACGCAGTTGGATTGGTCAGCCGGTTTATGTCAAACCCAGGACGGGAACACTGGAATGCGATCAAATGGATTATGCGGTATCTTCGAGACACATCCAAAATGAGGTTATGTTTTGGAAGCAGTGAACCAGTGTTGATAGGCTACACCGATTCAGATATGGCAGGAGATGTGGATACCCGAAAGTCTACTTCGGGGTATCTGATTACTCTATCAGGAGGAGCTGTGGCATGACAGTCTAGGTTGCAGAGATGTGTTGCACTTTCTACAACAGAGGCAGAATTCATTGCAGTTACAGAAGCTTGCAAGGAATTGTTGTGGATGAAGACATTCGTCCATGAATTGGGTTTCAAGCAGGAGAAGTACACTTTGTACTGCGATAGCCAGAGTGCTATCTATCTCGGAAAGAATTCGACATTTCATTCGAGGTCAAAACATATCGATGTGAGGTATCACTGGATACGGGACGTCCTGAGCTCAAGACTGTTAGAACTCAGGAAAATTCACACCGACGAAAACGGTGCCGATATATTCACCAAGGTTTTACCGAAGGAGAAGCTTGAAATCTGCCGTGCCATAGCCGGAATGATAAAACTCTCCACATAGTCAGAGTGGGGAGATTCAGATAACTACGATTGGCTTGATCCCAACTCAGGGTACGTAGGCAGTCATACAGATGCAGCCAGGGGATGATCCTTTTGGAGGATCCGATTTGGGTGATTGATGGTCGGCTCAGATTTTGGAGTAAATCTTCACCGAGTGGGAGATTTGTTGAAGACAGCTTTGAGGCGCTGAAAGCATGCACAACATGCATGCACCAAAGCCAGCTGTGTGTGTGCAAGCACACGTTTTGCCAAAGACGTGTGCACTGTAGCACACGTCTTTGGGGCTATAAAAAGAGCCCAAAAACCATTGTTAGAAACATCCCAGTAATCCCAGAATTTGTATAATAGAGAGTAAAGAGAGTTGAAAGTTTTTTGTAAAGCTTGGTATTGAAGCTTTGTAATTCTTTTGTTTGTGTGATATAAAAGAAGAATTTTCTCTCACATCTCCTCTATTTGTGTGTGTTTAATCACAACAGCTTCTGATCCCTCTAGTTCTATAAACACGAGTTGTCTGACTTTGAAACATATATGGTTGATCAAAAAATGACCTGAATATCTCATCAGGATCAAAATCGTTGTCATTAAAGTCATGTTGAGCTCTCCTCCATCTTGGCTTAACATTATGCCTTTGGTTATACTCAAATTTATTTTTATTTTTATTTTTATTTTAATTTTAATTTCTAATTTCCAAAATTATTGGTAATTAGAAACGGAAATTGTCTGTTGCTAATTAGAAACATAATTAAAATTTCGTTGCTAATTAGAAACAGAATTAAAATTCCGTAGCTAATTTTAAAATTTTCAATCTTTCCAAAATTATTGGTAATTAGAAACAGAATTTTTCTGTTGCTAATTAGAAACGGAATTAAAATTTTGTCGCTAATTAGAAACGAAATTAAAATTCCGTAGCTAATTTTAAAATTTTCAATCCCCCAAAATTATTGGTAATTAGAAATGGAAATAGTCTGTTGCTAATTAGAAACGGAATTAAAATTCCATAGTTAATTTTAAAATTTTCAATCTTTCCAAAATTATTGGTAATTAGAAACGGAATTAAAATTCCGTAGATAATTTTAAAATTTTCAATCCCCCAAAATTATTGGTAATTAGAAACGGAATTTTTTTGTCGCTAAATAGAAACGGAATTAAAATTATGTCGCTAATTAGAAACGGATTTAAAATTCCGTAGCTAATTTTAAAATTTTCAATCTTTCCAAAATTATTGGTAATTAGAAACGGAATTTGTCTGTTGCTAATTAGAAACGGAATTAAAATTCCGTCGCTAATTAGAAACGAAATTAAAATGCCGTAGATAATTTTAAAATTTTCAATCCCCCAAAATTATTGGTAATTAGAAACGGAATTTGTCTGTTGCTAATTAGAAACGGAATTAAAATTCCGTCGCTAATTAGAAACAGTCTTTTCCGTCGCTAAAATTCAGGCGATCTGACCGGCTGCGCCGGCTTCGTCTCGGCGAGGGCATTCTTCTGGAGTGGTCACGCGCCGGAAAAGGTGGCCGGAAGACTTCGAACGACCCTTTCTCTTTCCTGCCCAACTTTCTCTCTCTTCTGATTTTGTGTTTTCTCTCTCTACGTGTCTGCTTCTCTGTCTAACTGTTCAATGATTTTCTGGAAATTTTCTATTCCCTATTCCTCTACTGATCAGTCACTCTACTCTCTTGTTTTGGTTTTTCAATGATAAACACACATCAAATAAGCTTCTTCTTTTTTGTGTTTTGAATCTATTGATTGATATATATATATATATATATATATATATATATATAGCCAAGGTTGGTTTCTTTAAGTTTGTTAGGGGAATCAAGAGAATAGGGGGAAAGATAAGATAATAGGATAAGTTTTATTTCAAAAAAAAATAAATGCTATTGAGATAGGGTTTCACACACACTCTCTCTATATATATATATATCTTCATTACATTAAGAATTTACATCCACACAAGTTTTGTTCCTCTACTTATTACGGATCAAATTAAGCTAGAAAAGCTAATATACAGATTCTTAATATTCCTTTAAAAGATGAAGCGTCACATGAGGCCTAATAATGACTTCATGAAGTTCTTGGCAGTCTTTCTCATAGGGATTGTCCTCATGTCATCTGTAGCCACCGCTCAACGTGGTGGCGGTGGTGGAGGTGGAGGTGGAGGTGGAGGTGGACGAGGTGGTGGGGGCGGTGGTTTCGGAGGCAGCCGAGGAGGAGGCGGTGGTGGAGGCAGTCGAGGGGGAGGGAGCGGAAACATACCAACATTCCGTGGAGGGACGCCAGCTGGCGGCGGCAGAGTGCCGATTGGTGGAGGCACAGTAATTGGCGGAGGTGGAACAGGAGGAGGAAGATCATCCGGTGTTGATAGAAGCAATATGGCACGGCTTAGCTTCATTGTTATAAGTTTATTATCTTATATATGTTGTTGCATTTCTTTTACTCCATGATGCTATATAAATCTTTTGAAAGCTCATTTCTGACTTGCATATTCTTAATTTGTTGGATTATATTTTTATTTTCAATTTGTCAATATTTACTCATCAATAAGAAAGTAAACATGTTATTTACCTTGATCTGACCAAAAGTTGTTCTATGTTTTTTTTTTTTGGTTTCTTTCTTTTGTTTAGAAATTCTTAATTTTACATATAAGATTGTTTTTAAAAACTAAATTAAATGTTCTTCATATATTTCTTTGACCTAAGATATCTTAGTAAATTTTTTGTTCTTGTTCGTTAAATCATGTGAATACTATATACGTCTTTGATTTTTTTTTTTAAAATAATTATAATTGGATGACAATCCAAATTTTATCTAATTTTATCTAATCTATTTAAGCGGACCTCATCTCCACTCAAAAGATTTTACCAATTAATTAGCTATCATTAAGAAGCCATAATACATATATAATACATGCATATAGGACATGGTATGGGAAGATCAAGCTGCACTGCTTTGATATCATCAGAAGATTCCAAGTCAACAGATTGAATGGAACAGGAAGATGACACAATGAGCTTTTGGTTATCATAGTTTAGTTCAGTTTTTGAAAGAGTTGCATGCCTTGCTAACACACTTGATTCTCACAAGTGGTTTTGCAGAGAGTCTTATCATAATAGTACATGTTTGGTATGATTTTTGTTAGAGGTAAAATAATTTTTTTAATATCAAAATTTATTTATAAAATTTTTGTCGGTGTTTAATTGTATTTTAAGTAAAACTTTTGAGGATTAAAAAAATTATTTTGCTCTCATAATTTGGATTTTTGGGAGTAAAACTTGAAAAACTTTTTTAAATAATTAAATTATTTATAATATCATTATTTAATTTAACAACAGTATTTAATTTCTTTCATAACATAATTTAAACAAATTTATTCAATAAAATAATTTTATAATTTTTAATAAAAAATAAAAATTTTATTTAAAAAACTATACCAAACGTACCCTACTGAAGGAGGTGGTATATCATGTGCCGAGTGTATATATCATCTCTCTCACAGCGTATGGGACCCAACTGTTATGAGAGAGATAACATATACACCCGGCACATAATATGGGATCCAACTACTGTGAGAGATATGACGTATACACCCGACATATAATATAATTTTTCCTACCGAAGATCATATCATCAGGGATTTGTTGCTTTCTTCGTTTCAACTTGCTCTCCATATTCTCTCGTTTGACAGTTTGTTCGTTAGGGTTTTCTTGAAAAAAAAATATGGATTCGTTATGGGAATCGATAATCTGATGTGGACAATTATCTCATCCTTAAGATTAAAAAATAATAATAATAATAATAATAATGTATTTAAGGTGGCAAGATTATCCAGGTTCACTTGATTGTGAGACTTCCTGACTTGCACGGATCCAGATATAAATCCATTTGGATATCCAGAAAACCTGGATCCAGATTTTTTAAGAATATATATATGAATAAAAGATAAATATTTCGGATCTAGACATCCAGAATGGTTTTACCCGCATTCGGAACCAAATTTAATTTTAAAAATCCAGATCTGGATTCTGATGTAGTTGAGTAAGGAAATCAAATAGAATTATCGTTTTCAACTAGTGCATTTGGATATGGATGCACACGCAAGTGCAACATAGCCAACAACATAATCGAATTTTATTAACTGCAAATGAAAAATAAAATTACTGTAAATTGTTCTAGACAGAAACTTTATGGAAGGATACGCCATCAATATGAGAACTTGTATTCGTGAATGATGTATTGCCTTCAGAGTGTCTTATCACACAAGCATTGAACAAATAAGAAGATTAACCTGTCCAGATTACTGCACAAAAGTATCAATTCACGGCTGCAAATCAGATGTAATCCAGAATTGCAGGATAAAAACGAGAGAGATTTTGATGCAGCAAGAAAATTACCATGGCAAGAGAGAATATGGGTATTAAACAAGGAAGCGTTCTGATAGAAGTGCAGCACCTACGACACCAACCAGGCAAAACAAGGAAACAAAATCTGCCACCCCGACAGATGAGTTTGATAAGGAGTAAATTTTATGAGTACTGCTGTCCCCCCTAAAACCTCTAACAATCATTGCCTGTAAGAACAATATACCGAGTCAAAAATTAAAATCTTTCAGCTAATTCTGACAAATACCAATGATACACTATGGGCCATGTGCTGTGCAGGTCAGGCTTCCGAGGATGTTAGACCCCAGGAAACTTAGTTACACGAAGATTTATCTATAGATTTGTGAACAACCTCAACTACTGTGTTCTTGTATGTAAACATTTATTAGGGAACAAACTTGTTCAGAAGAAATTTTTAAGGAAACAAATGTTTGAACAGTAACCCTGACTTTTTTCTTGCAAAATGTCTAAACAACAATTTCTTCCATACACCCACCAACCCACTTACTCAATGAATTCTATCTGATGGCAGTATTTTCAATTAGTCAATTAATCCCAAAGGCTGTATGATATGAAATTGTGCATTGCCAATACAATAGCAGTGTAAAGAGAGCGATTTAACCCATTGAGGGCTGGTAAATAAGTTGCATATTCATGGAAACTACAAGAGTTCAAATCGAGACACATCATAATAATTTTATTGAAGGAAAAGGCATAGCATATCTAACGGGGATATAAACCTGAGATATTTGCTCAGCGTGGCTAAAAATATTTTTGAAGATCCGGCGAATGTAGGAAGCAAAAACTGCATATCCAAGAGAAATTTGAAAAATGTGTTAGGATTTTAGTGAAAACAATGATAGAAGCAAAAGTAGATAAGAGCGGAATGTATACTACTGTTAGATATGTGTCCCATTGCTGATATACCATACTAGTGTTAGATACAACCAATCTTAATCTGAAACAGCGGTACGGAAAATTATTCATTCACAGATATGTGTCCAACAGTACTGATATATAATGATTATGTGTTCACGTATATGCAGGAAAACATGAAAAATGGAAGGCTGCTACTGCTGCAATAGATGCAGGACCATATTCTAATAAACGTTAATGGAGATCTCAGAAATAATTAAACAAAGACTATGGAAAGAGTTTGAAATAAATATGAGCTGCAGCTCTGTCGGTATCAATAATCCAGTGATGCCCATATCATCTCTGGACTTTGGCTAAAGGTTGGAATTTAAAAACAGCCAAGGCCTAGTGGGTTTCGGATTTCAGAACTGTTGAAAAGATCCTACACTATGATGTATTTTATCATGAAGATAAGATAGAGGAGAGAGTAACCGGACAACCTCAATATTCAGAGTTATTCTGCAGTAAAATAAAGTTATGAACAGCTTGAAACTTCAGAGTACTAAAACCAAGATTACAAGTTTTGTGACCAAAACATCTTTTTCATGACAAAAAAGAATGGAAAACGCAATTGAAATAGTGCCCTGCATGATGCATCCAAAGAAAATTCTAAGTTTTCTTTAATTGCTAACGCTGAATAGAAGCATAAATAAAAATTAAACAAAACAAAATCCATTCGAAAAGATCAGCGATAGAACTTACTATCAACTGTCTCCAGCATTGTCAATTGTCTCCAATTTATCCTACGAGATACTATCCCCAATGCGACATTACGTACCTACCAACTCAAATAGTGAGAATTCTATTTTATAAAATAATAAACATTAAACAGATTTGAAGGACATAATATAAAAACTTTGATAACATTTGTATAAGAGAAGTAACAACTATTTCCTCTTTTACCTCATCAAACACTAGGCTGATGAATCTCAATGAAAGCAAAAGGGTAAGCACGATTTCAGCCACCGGAACACCAATATATGTCAAAGGAAGCATAAACCACCGAAAAGCAAATGCAAGTTGTTCAGGGGTAGTAGTTGCCAGGCAGAGGCTTGAGCTTTGGAAGATCTTTCACAAAAATAGAGACCTAAATCTTAGAACAATCAAGAGTTCATTTGTTTTGAGAAAACCAAGTCTATTATGCCCCATGTATATGAATGTTCTGGACATTCGATATATCATTTCACAAATTACCGTAATCCTTTTCTTTTTTGATTTGTCTCGCAACAACTCCCCATTGAAGATGTGTGTGATTGCAGGGCACTTTATTGCTTCAAATGCTTCATAAAGAAGGATTGCAGAAGCCACCCCACCCCAAACCAGGAAAAAAATTAAAAGAGAGAAAAAAAATGCTCACCATGAAGGTTAAGCAGGCAGCTGTGCTTGCAACTGACAAGCCTTTCCTCGTAAACTGTAATGGTCCTAGCTTCATAATTAAATATGAATAACCTCCCAAAGAAACAGGAAGATTAGGCAAACCCGAGATTGCAGAGGGAGGGGTTCTTGACTGGACAAGAGAAGGCACACCATCCGAACCTAGCCCCAGCATTATAAATAGAACTCCAGAAAGCAACGAGACTCTTCCCAATTGATCCTACAAGTATTATTCAAAATTTCACAACATAATAATAAGAATATTTTATTAAAAAAATTACATGCATTTACTGTACAAATAGAGGTAATAGGGTAAAAGCATAGTTTAAAAACTCCATCTGAGGCGCGCCTCGAGGCGCCGCCTCGCAGCTATGGCATGTCAAGGCTGTCGCCTCAAACCGAGTTTTCAATAGGACCGCCTCATGACGCCTCGAGTCGAGGCGGCTTGAGGCGGTTTGAGGCGGACGCCTCAACCCAAAAGCCGTGAAGTCATTATTTTTAAAAGAAAAATAAAAATAAATATAAGGAAACTGAAAGTAGGGACAAAGAGTCTCAACTTGAGCTTCTTTATAGACTAAAAAGATACAGAAAATAAAATTTTCAATTTTATTTTCCTGGCAGTATTGTTAACCATATTAACAGAGTAGCTCGACCTCAATGCTTAGCCGAAAATGGCAAAATAATTATCACTAAAAGTAATCATTCACTATTATATATATTTATTAATTATAATTTATTATTAATAAATTTATTTATGATAGAAATTATATATGATGATGACCTTTTGAAGGATGACACTTCATACCCACATTTTATGTTATTAAACACAAATAATAGCCTATTCAGAGATTAGCGGTCATTTTATTTCATGAACTTATTTTATTATATTTCATTTTGTTTAATTTTGATAGATTCTTTTATGTATTAGTTGTAGATTATTTATTGCTTTTAGTTTTTTTCGTGTTCGGATTGAGGCTGTCGCCTCGACCGCCTCGAGGCTGTCCGCCTCGCCTCACGCGAGGGACCGCCTCACACCGCACACCGAGTTTTCGAACCTTGGGTAAAAGTAAATCAGCCTGATTAGAACCAACTAAATCAATTCATGCAATCGTAAGTACTATGAATAACATGTCTCTTCTTGTTTCAGTCTAAAAAACAAATAAATGCAACAAAGAGAACAATACATGCATACATATGATTGACGAGATCACCATTGAAAAATATAGTTGTGCTGAATTAACTAAAACTAAAGAACCATAAGGAAGGGAAAACTAATAAAATCAATCAGCAGGGGATGGAGTCAGCAAGAAACGTGGCATTACGGTCTTAAGAAATAATAATTTTCTTTACATTCTGATGAGCTTAACCCAGCCCAGCAGTCCACCGATCTCAACATCTTATTCATATCAATCCATTCATCAATGTTGTACCACTTTTCCAAAGCAAGCCAATTTTCTTAAAACTCATTGAAACATCTGGCAAGCATCTGAAGAATTCACACCCAGAGTTACAATCACACTTGCGATGCCAGATCCTCATATCAATGAATTAATCACCTATGCACCATTCATAAGCAAGGATGCAGTAATTTAACAGCCTTTTATGGAAAGATACTGCCATATGGTAACAGGTTAGTTTAACCCAATCCATTAAGCAACAGTGTAATACATGTCAGAAATTTGTAAATGGAGACCTGTAAATATGTCCAAAAAAGTACTATACTTACCATCCATACATGTTTCGGAAGGATCCATATTGACAGAACAGCAGTATATACTACCAACCCAAATCGCATCAATATATGTGACCGAGCTGGTAGCACAACTAGAGCCAAGAGCCATACCTGAATAATCAAGACAATTGGGCATCCAAATTAGAAACTGAAAAGGTCCTATAACCAAATACCTAAATTTCTCAATTTGATCAATAAACAAAATCAACCAAATTTAAAATTATGCATAATTCGAACTTTAGAGTGAAACATTCTGTAGTAAAAGTCAAACCCTTAAAGCCAATTTCAAAAAGTAATAAAACCCTGCATATGTGCCCAAAAAAATCACTTATTGAACAAACCCACATATTCTTAAACATTGACAAACAAAACCATCAAGTAAAATAAACAATTAAGCAAATAAAACAACAATAAAATTAGGACTAGAGGTAAAAAAAAATTACCAATTTAATTCTTGGGTCCACAGAATGCAAGAAAGTGGAAGGCGAAGCAATGAACTGGTAAATGGGACTGGCAGTGGCGGTCGAAATCAACCTGAAAACCTTATCAGCCGAAAAAGCTCCGGTCGGCAACCAATTCACCCAGTTACTAGCTCCACTGTTATTGTTGTTGTCATTCACTGAAGCCCTAATTAAAACATCTCTCTTTGTTACCAAAATTCGTTTTAGAGTTTTGCTCGGCGGAAGATGTAACCTAGGGTTCGAGCAATTACGGGCAAGACTCAGAGTAGAAATTGAAGGAATTGAGATTTTAGGGTTTCCAGGGAGAGATTGAAAAGATAAACTGAAAATGACCGTTGGATTTGTACTGCGAGTGCAATTCATGAGCTTGATTATCAGACTGCCAGAAAAAAAGAGAAGTATTTTTTGCCAAACTTCCCCCTGCTTTATTGTGGCGGGAATATGGTGTTATAAAGGGAAATGATAAAATATCAGAAGCTAGGCCCAGGCCCACTTGTACTTTTGTAATTGTCTAGAAAAAAAAAATAATGTTGACGGTGGATTTTGGTCTCAGGGTAATATGGGAATATCACCTCCGAGGGAATCCTCCTTCAACTGTGAATTTGTTTGGTTATGGGGGACCAAAAGCAAACTTAGCGGAAAACAAAAAAATACGCCAATCAGACAAGGTGATTTAACGTGGTTCGGTGGATTTTTGGGATCCGACCTACGTCCACGGGCAAGAACATGGTGGTGCTTTTTATTACTCAAATATACTTTTCAGGCCTCTCTTTCGCTCTTACAGATTGGAACTTTACAATTCGAATCTTTCACTCTTGTGATGATTTTCAGATGTCCTTTTACACATGCCCTGCCCTCCTATTTATAATAACAGAATTTAGACTCCTTCTCCTACAAGGCTTCCTAGTTGAGCCAATCTCCTTTTCTTACAAGGTTTCCTAATTTCAAGTCACCTTTACTCCTTTTCTCCTATCAAAATACTAATTCCACCAGTTTTCCCGTGATAGTAGGATAATTTTGTCTCATTATCCGAAAAGATAGGGGGCTCTCTCTTCCTGAACACGCCTTGCTATCTGGTCGGTATGCATGAGGTCGGTCATGGCGATCCTTATGCTGAGAGTGTCTTTTCCGCCCTCTTTAATGCTCGGTCATCTGAACCAAAGTGGTCGGTCTCTTCATGATGTGGTCGGTCTGATAATGAAGTGGTCGGTCTGACCATGAAGTGGTCGGTCTGACCATGAAGTCAACCAGAGAAAGGAAATTACCCTTTTGCCTTTGTCATGCTGTTGTAAATATTGTAGTGCTTGAAAACACCATCAACATCTGTCCCCTAGTTCTCGGTTCCAACGAGTATGTGAGTTGGTGCCGGGAACTACATGAAGAGGGTGTGCTGATTGTCCCGCAAGTAGTCGTCGTCTCAGAATACAAAAAAGAATCTTTTTTGCCGTCTCATTCGTCTTTCCTTGAGACGCACAACCGTCATGTCTTCTTAAATGCCCATCAAATCAACTTTAGGGTTTCTTCTAACTTTCGACACTTGTCAAACATCCGCTGGGTTCCCGCTAAAACCGACGGCGATGTGCACCCCAGTTTATGACTATAAGAGAACGAGGGTTTCACTGTTCCATTTTTTCGGCAATTTCTCCTTCTCTTCTGCAATTTCCCTTACAATCCTTTTTAACTCCGTTTTCCCGGAACCCAATCGCTGTCTTTATTTTCTCTTTCATCGCCGAGCACCTAAGGAACGAGCATCTCCACAGCGAATAGCTTCTTGCTTTTGAGGAGAACAAGTAAGTCTTCTGAGTGATCTTTCTCTTTTGTTGTGTTTTGTGATTTCGTTTGCTTGTTTTGCTTAGGTAGAGACTTGTAGTTTTGCTGGGTCTTTTCTTTTAGGGCACTTCTTTAGAGACTTTATGTTTAGTTTAGCACGGGTACCGTGGGTAGCTTCTCGTAGACTGATTTCCCTCCTTCTCTGTTTTTCTGGGTGTCAGGGATGTCTGATAGTAATTCTTTATCTGAGAGGCCTGTCAAAATCTCAACTCCCCCTGCTGAAGAGCTTTCCTCGGGCTCAGGGGCGCCTAGTGTAGAAGATCTGATACTACCCCCACTCCTTCCGAGGTCGAGAATGACTCCTATCATCAGAGGGTTCCTCGGAAGGACCCAGAGCCCGGGGAGCTTGGGTCGTCGGCTTTGGATATGAATCGTCCTTCTAAGATAACTGAGGATGACCTGGCGCTGTTGCGACAACGATACAGCATTCCAATAGACATTGCTCTCGAAGTTCCTGGCCCAATGGATCGTGCCAGTCAGCCTGACGAGGGCTCGGTGGCACTTCTTCCTATTTTCTTCGAGTGTGGGCTACGTCTGCCGATGCAGCGTTATTTTGCTTGGATGCTTGCTGAGATGGAGATTGCCCCTTGCCAATTAAGTTTGAATAGTTGGAGGATTGTGGCCGGTATATACGTGGTTTGGCATCGGGCAGGTTTGGGTGTCCCTTGCTTGGAAGAAGTGAAGAGGCTATATCGTTTGAAATCCAACCCAAAGACTCATTATGGTTGGTATTACCTCTCTGCCTACGACAGCTCGTCCAATCTCGTCCAGAAACTTCCCGACTCTAACAAGAATTTTAAGGACTTTTGGTTCTGGGCAACTGGGGATTGGGGTCGGGTCCTGAGATCGTTTGAGGAGGATGTCTCGGTTCCGGACGTCTTCCGGGCTGGAGGTTAGGAGTCTGACACCCTTTCATTTCTTTCTTTGTTCCCGTTCTCTAGTTTCTTTTAGGTTTTCTAACTTCTCTGGTTCCTCCCAGCTTGTTGGCGAGATGCTCCCAAGGTTTCTCGTCAAGTCCGGAGGCGGGTACATTGGGCTCGGAGGTATGGCATGCTGCTCATTGAAGGAGTTGGTTAATGATGGGGCTTTGTTGATTCGGGCCTTATTCGGGTTGCCCCTCCGGAGGCCTCGGGTCGGATTGTTGGAGGTCTGCTGGATGCTTTGTCTTCCTTGTTTGTTTGTTTTGATGTCTTTCTTCCTTGTTTTTTTTTTTTTTTTTTTTTTTTTTTTTTTTTGTCATATGCTCTGGTTTTGACTTATTTTCTCTGCCCCCTTTTTTTGTAGGCATGTCGAAGAGGCCGAAATTTCTCGAGAAGTTGGCCGGTACTGTGAAGAAGGCCGGTCATTCTGATGCTGAAGCTTCTCGGGCTCGGGTTGATCTTGCTGAGAACATATCTCCTGGACAAGTCCAAACGAGTGCTCGGGGACTACCCTCGCCTTCTGGTGGACAATCATCAGGATCCGCTCATCTGGCCAGTCCGCCGAAGCCTCCTAGGAAGAGGAGGAGGCGTCAGTTCGGGACCGAGGAGGCCGAGTTGGCCCGGGAGGGAGAGATCGAAGGAGCTGCTTTGGTCAAGAAGAAAGACATTCGCAGGGGGAAGAAGTCTTCTGAAAGTTCCTCCAAGAAACGGAAGGGCCCTGTGGTTCTCGGGATGGATGACTTGGGAGAGGGCGTCCGGGAGGCTACTTCTCACCTATTGCCGGCTTTTAATGAACTGGCCGAGGTGGTTCCCCCGGAGGAGGTCTCGAGGTACGAGGACGTATCTCCTGAAGGTGTTGTGGCTGAGATGAGTTCTCAGATGGCCAAGGTTTTCACTCTCCTTCTCGGTTTTTTTGGATTCTGGTTCTTTCTCTTCTTGTTTGACTTCTTCCTTCTTTTTTGTGTGCAGGCCAACTACCTTATGGCCAAGAACAAGGGTCTTCTTCTGACCCTGCTGTCCGAGGGCGGTCTGGCCCAGAGGCTCCAAAATCGTCTCTCCGAGGTGGAGGCAAAATTGGCTGATCGGGAAGAGGAGATCAAGAATCACGAGGCGGCTGCTGTTGAGAATTTCAAAACGAATAAGGCTCTCAAAGCAGCTGCCGTGCTAGAAAGGAAACTTGCTGATAGTACCCGGGAGGACCTGAAGGCTGCCCAATCCGAAATTGGGGTCTTGAGGGGGAAGGTAGCCAGTGCTGAGGCCAAATTGAAGAGCAAAGATGAGGAGGTTGCTCGGGTCCGGGACAGTCTTGAGAGGAAGAAAACTGAGCTCGAGGAGAGGGAGATTGATCTTGAGGAGAGAGAGATCGAGCTGGAAAAGGGAGAAGCTGATCTTGAGGCCGAGAAGGAGGCCATCCGTCTCGAGGGAGTTGGCGACTGTGCCGAGATGATACCGATGGTGCTGCCGAGCCTGAATATGGACCTTATCTACGCGGCCATCAGTTACTGCAAGGGGGACATTTCCGAGGACGAGTTTCGAAAGTGGATCCCTCCTCCACCTGAGGAGGTGATGGATCCCGCCCCCATCTCGGTCGTTCCGGCTCCCGAGGTTCCTCCTGAAGAAGGATCGGAGGTTCCTGCCGTGGACGAGGACTGCCTTGAGATCCCTCCTCCTGATGCCGAGGTTGCAGCTCCTCCTCCTGATGCCGAGGTTGCAGCTCCTCCTCCTGATGCCGAGCCGCCCCTTCCGCCATCTGAACCAACTGAGGAAGAAGATCTTGCCCCTGCGCGGGAATGAGAAAGGGTAACCCTACGGGGCCCTATGTACACTTGAAAACTTTTTGTAATAATATTACGATCTTGTATTCGTATACATTTATGCATTTATATCTATTTATTTTTTCCTTCTTTTTCTTCTCCTTTTATGCTCCTTGTCATCCTTGCAATTTTTAAGGCCCATCAGGGGTTAGCATGAGTTAGAGGGGTCTGGATTGACCCCTGGAAGAGTAAGGCATTTGAACTTGGGGGAATGTTAGTCCCCGGTTCGCAGAGCTGCTTCGGTGGGGCGTGACTTGTCTCTGAGCTGAACGAACGATTTAAGTTCTGGGGGAATGTTACGTCCCCAGTCCAGAGACAGACTCGTTGGGACATCGCCCGACCCCGAGCTGTTTGAATCACTTGGCCCTGGGGGAATGTTACGTCCCCAGTCCGAAGACAGACTCGGTGGGACATCGCCCGACCCCGAGCTGTTTGAATCACTTGGCCCTGGGGGAATGTTACGTCCCCAGTCCAAAGACAGACTCGGTGGGACATCGCCCGACCCCGAGCTGTTTGAATCACTTGGCCCTGGGGGAATGTTACGTCCCCAGTCCAAAGAAGACTCGGTGGGACATCGCCCGACCCCGAGCTGTTTGAATCACTTGGCCCTGGGGGAATGTTACGTCCCCAGTCCAAAGACAGACTCGGTGGGACATCGCCCGACCCCGAGCTGTTTGAATCACTTGGCCCTGGGGGAATGTTACGTCCCCAGTCCAAAGACAGACTCGGTGGGACATCGCCCGACCCCGAGCTGTTTGAATCACTTGGCCCTGGGGGAATGTTACGTCCCCAGTCCAAAGACAGACTCGGTGGGACATCGCCCGACCCCGAGCTGGGTAAATAAGCGGCCTCAGCGGGCGAAATTCATCCGAAAAAAGAATTTTATTCATGTTTGGGGGCGGACCGCCCCTTTTACAACAGCACTTCTGGCGTTTTAGCTTCTGCAAAGAAGAAAAAAGAAAAAAGAAAGAAAAGTTGATCTTTATGGGAAGTACTTTCTTAGCATCTCGGTGTTCCATGGTTTTTCAATCTCTTGCCGTTCAGTTGCTCCAGGATGTAGGCCCCAGGTCTTACTATCTCAGCGATCTTGTAAGGTCCCTCCCACTTGGCGCCTAACGAGCCCTCTTCAGGTCGTCGGGTGTTCATGGTCACTCTTCTTAGTACTAGATCACCTGGCAGGAAGGAGCGGGTCCGAACTCTCTTTTATAGAATCGGGCCATTCTTTGTTGGTAGATGGCTGCTCTTACTGCTGACTGTTCCCTTCTTTCTTCGACCAGGTCGAGGTGATTTTTGATGAGTTCTTCGTTCTGTTCGCTTTCAAAGTGGCGGACCCGGTGGGTTGATATTCCGATCTCTGCTGGGATGACGGCCTCACATCCGTATGATAGGGAGAAGGGTGTCTCTCCTGTTGAGTCCTTGAAGGTCGTTCGGTGTGCCCACAGTACCTCTGGTAGTTCCTCGACCCATAGGCTTTTGCTCGATCCGAGCCTAGCTTTCAGTTTGACTTGATGGTTTTGTTGGTGGCTTCAACCTGCCCGTTCGACTTGGGATGGGCTGGCGAGGCGAATTTTAAGGTTATCTGGAGGTCTTCGCAGAGTTTTCTGAATCCCCTGCTGTCAAATTGTTTTCCGTTGTCGGTGATGATTGCCTGGGGGATTCCGAACGGGCAAATTATATTTCTCTTAAGGAACTCCGTGGCTTTCTTTTCCGAGATGATGGACAATGGTTCTGCTTCCACCCATTTGGTAAAGTAGTCTATGGCCACGATTGCATATTTCGCCTGACCTCGTCCTTTCGGCATCGGCCCTATAATGTCTAGCCCCCACTGGGCGAAGGGCCAGGGGCTGGATATGGTGGTCAGCTGTTCTGCTGGCTGATGGTGGAGGTTGGCATTCTTTTGGCATCCCTCGCATTTCCGTGCTATCTTCATGCCATCCTCGTGCATGGTTGGCCAGTAAAATCCTTGTCTTAAGGCTTTGAAGGCGATCGATCTTCCCCCGGCGTGGCTTCCGCAGATGCCTGCGTGAATTTCCCTGAGCACGTAGTCCGCTTCTTCTGGTGCTAAGCATCTTAGGAGGGGTACGGTGTATCCTCTCCGGTAGAGTACTCCTTCAATTAGGGAAAATTTGGTACTCTTGAACTTCAGCTTCCTGGCCTCCTTTTTATCTTTAGGGGTTTCTCCTGTTTCCAGGTACCTCCTGATCGGTTGCATCCATGAATCTTTGTCTTCTTCTTCTAGTACATCCACCTCGGTCTCCCCTATGCTCCTTTCTTGGAGGTATATAAGAGGGATTAATCTGGGGTTTTCTGCCTTCATTGAAGAGGCAAGTCTGGCCAGGGAATCTGCTTCGCAGTTGTCTTCTCGTCCGACTTGTTTGAAGAGTACATTTCCTACCTTCTCCACCCACTTCTTT
This sequence comes from Zanthoxylum bungeanum, assembly GCA_019454045.1. NCBI lineage: Eukaryota > Viridiplantae > Streptophyta > Magnoliopsida > Sapindales > Rutaceae > Zanthoxylum > Zanthoxylum bungeanum. Next base: position 1,045,987 of record SKCR01036381.1, read on the forward strand.
ACTTCGGCTAAGTAAGCTACCATGGCTGGTTCTCTGGCTTGAAAGTCTCCTTTCAGCTGTTGTATTGCTAGCTGAGAATCACTTCTGATCACTACATTGTGGACTCCTACTACCGTACACAGTCTTAGTCCGGCCAGTATCGCCTCGTACTCTGCTTCATTATTCGTGGTTTTGAAGGCGAATTTGAGGGCGAGCAGTATTTCTTCTCCCTTTTCACTTTTTAGTGCTACCCCTGCTCCGTAGCCGTGCGAGCTCGCGGACCCGTCTACAGACATTTCCCACCTGTCTTCTTCTACGGCTAAGACCTGTGGTTCCGTGAGCTCTGCTATGAAGTCTGCTAAGGCCTGCCCTTTTATTGCTGTTCTTGGGAGGTAGGAGATGTCATGCTCGCTTATTTCTACTGACCACTTCATTAGCCTCCCTGAGGCCTCTGGTTTCTGCAAGATTTGTCTCAGGGGAAAATCCGTGTATACTTTGATCGGATGGGCTTGAAAGTAGGGTCGTAACTTCCGAGCTGTGGTGACCAGGGATAGGGCGACGAGTTCGTGCACGGGGTATCGAGTTTCTGCGTCCAGCAGGGCTTTACTGACGTAGTAAACTGGTTTCTGGACGTGGTCGGTCTCTTGTACTAGTGCCGAGCTCACTGCGTGCTTCGAGACGGCCAGGTATAGATATAGTGTCTCCCCTGGGAGGGGTTTGGCTAGGAGAGGGGGTTGCGCCAGGTATTGTTTTAGGTGCTGGAAGGCTTCTTCGCACTCGGGTGTCCAGTCGACCCCTTTTTGAGCTTTCTTGATGACTTTGAAGAAATGATGACACTTGTCGGTTGCTCGTGAGATGAACCGGTTGAGTGCGGCGATTCTTCCTGTAAGGCTTTGCACTTCCTTAACTGTCCGGGGAGACTTCAGGTCTAGCACGGCCTGTATCTTTTGCGGGTTTGCTTCAATGCCTCGTGAACTTACCATGTAGCCTAGGAATTTTCCCGAGGCTACCCCGAATGTGCACTTCTCTGGATTGAGCTTTAAATTGTGCTTCCTCAGGAGTTCGAAAGTTTTCTTCAGGTCGGCTATATGGTCTCTTGGTTCCTCTGACATTGTTATCATGTCGTCGACATATACCAGCATGGTCGTGCCGATGAGCGGTTTGAAAACTTTGTTCACCAGTCTTTGGAAGGTTGCCCCTGCGTTTTTTAATCCAAAAGGCATTACTTTATAGCAGTATAGCCCTTGGTCAGTAATAAAGGTGGTCTTCTCCTCATCTGCAGGGTACATCTTGACTTGATTGTATCCTGAGAAGGCGTCCATGAAGCTTAGCAGCCCTTGGCAAGCGGTGGTATCTACCAGTTGGTCTATATTTGGGAGGGGAAAGCTGTCTTTTGGACATGCTTTGTTGAGGTCGGTGAAATCTACGCACATTCTCCACTTCCCGTTAGACTTTTTCACCAGTACCACATTGGACACCCATTCTGGGTATTTTACTTCTCGGATGAAGCCGGCTTTCAGCAATTTTTCCACCTCGGTTGATATTGCTCCGCATCGCTCCTGGTTGAATATTCTCCTCTTCTGTTTTACTGGCTTATGTAATGGGTTCACCGCTAAGCGATGGCTTATGAATTTTGGGTCGATTCCGGGCATGTCATCGTGTCCCCATGCAAAAACGTCGGGGTACTTTTGCAGGCATTCCAACAAGTCTTTTCTTAGGGTTTTGTCTAGACTTCCTCCTATTTTTATGTTCTTTCTGGCCCGAATAATTTGACTTCTTCCAACTCTTCGGCTGATCCGAGCCGTGCAGTTTTGTCGGGCCGGGGAGCAGGGTTTTTCCTGGTATTTTCATCATCCTCGTCTCTCTGTCTCTTCTTGATGCCTCTTTCAACGCAGAGGGTTTCTCGGCGAGAAAGTGGCGAAACAGCTGCGGGCTTTTTTCTGGCTCCCGCACACGATTCCGATCCCTTCCCGTGTGGGGAACTTCAATTTCAAGTAATGACACGACATTGCGGCCTTGGTTTTCATCATGAAGGGGCGGCCGACAATGACTTGATAACTGCCCATGCAGTCTACCGCGGTGAAGTTTATTTATCATGACTGTTCGTGTTTTGGGGGCAGTCCCGTTCGTTACTGCTAACTGAATCTTTCCCAGGGGGATGACCGTTGAACCCCCGAATCCGTACAGGGGGGTGCTGTCCTTGGTTAGGGCTGTGTATTCTACTCCCAGGTCCTCCAATGTCTCTTTGGAAATTATGTCTACCGCGCTCCCAGGATCCACCAGGATCCGGTCTACTTCTGTGCCGCCATTGTTGCTTTTATTATCAGTGCGTCATCGTGGGGGAAACTTACCCCCTGGGCGTCCTCATCGGTGAACATAATGGGTGTTGACCGATTCCCTTGGGGGTTTGGGATTTTTTCCGTTTTTAGCACCTCCGTCCCCCGTCCCCCGTGCTCGGCTGTAATTCTTTCTTGACCGATTGGAGTCTCCGGCCAGCGTTGCCCCTCCTGCGATGACGTTTATCCCTCGATTCCTTGCCCTTTGTCTGGCGGCCATGGTTTCGTGGTCGATGTAATTGTTCAGGTACCCGTTCCGGGCTAGGTCCTCCATTTGTTCCCGTAGATCCTTGCACTCATCGGTTGTGTGCCCTTTTAGGTTGTGATGTAGGCAGTAGGACCTTTTGTTTTTTCTGTCTGGGGGAAACCTCCTGAGGTCTGGTTCTATTAAGAGACCTTTCTCCCGTATTTCCATGATGATTTCTCCTGGTGGCTTGCTCAAAGGGATATATGTCTCCTCTCGAACCACGTGGTTTACCTGAGTTGTGGGTCTCTTTCCTTGGTCCTTCTGTGCCATCGGCTTGAATTCCTTGGGTCTTGGGTTGAACTTTCGGAATTCTCTCTCCGGCCGCCGGTGGTCTTCCCTCCTTATCAACCTTTCTCTGGTGGTTGTCCCCCTCCGGGATACTTTTTCTTCGCTTTCTAGCAGGACGTACTTCCTGGCTATCTCCAGTGCGGTAGCGTAGTCCGGCGTTTCATGGATTCTCAGGTGGGTCCAGAGTTTCCCGACCCTTAGGGCTCCTTTCAGACTTTCCAGGGCCTCTTGGGATTCGTATCCTCCGACCTCGAGTACGGTGTTGTGGTACCTTTCAATGAAGCTTCTTAGTGTTTCGTCGTCTCCCTGTTTTATGAGCCTTAATTCTCCTATTGTCTTTTTAGGGGTGCAGGCTCCTTTGAAGTGTCGGATGAACGATTTCTTTAGCTGGGAGAAGCTCTGGATGCTCCCCGGGGCCAGACTTCTATACCATAGGATGGCAGGTCCACCCAAAGTTAAGGGAAATACTTTGCATACGGTGTCGCCCGTTACCCCCTGTACTTCCATCAGGAGGACAAAATTCTCAATGTGGGACTTTGGGTCGGAATGGCCTTTGTATGGCGCTATGGTCGGCATGTTAAACCGCTTTGGGAACTGTGCTGTTTTTATCTCTTCTGCAAGGGGAGACCTCTCTTCCTCGCCTCCGGTGTTTCCCGCGCCGACCTTGAGGCCTTCTCCCCATCTGGTCATCTCTTTTCTTAACCAAGATTTTATTCCATGGGCTGTTCCCCCGTGTCGCCTTCGGTGTCCTTCTGTTCGTCTGTTGTTCCGGGTGTGGCGTTCCATGAGCTCGGAGGTCTCCTGCATGTCTTCGTCGTACTTTCTATCTTCCCTTTTGGAGTTGTAAAAACTGTCGGAGGAGGGATCGGGTGTTTGTTCCTCCTCTTCTTCCCATGTGTCTTCTGATCGCGGTTCTCTTCCTACTACTTCAGATCTTACCCCATAAGGGCCTCTTTTTCTAGGTTCCTCGTCCTCGCTTACATCCGCTATTCTTTTCCCTTTTTCCCTTTCTTTTCTCTTCTGGCCGGCCCCGGTTTCTGGTTTCTCGTTGTCCGCTCCTCCCTTCTTTCTTTCTAGTCGTTCCATCACAGTTCTCATGTTATCTTCCATTCTTCTCATCCAGTCTATTGCCGGACCTCCTGGTTGGTGATCTCCGTCTTCCGCCATTTCGTCTTATCACGTGAACTGCTTTTTGTTGAAGTTCCCCACAGACGGCGCCAACTGTTGACGGTGGATTTTGGTCTCAGGGTAATATGGGAATATCACCTCCGAGGGAATCCTCCTTCAACTGTGAATTTGTTTGGTTATGGGGGACCAAAAGCAAACTTAGCGGAAAACAAAAATACGCCAATCAGACAAGGTGATTTAACGTGGTTCGGTGGATTTTTGGGATCCGACCTACGTCCACGGGCAAGAACAGGGTGGTGCTTTTTATTACTCAAATACACTTTTCAGGCCTCTCTTTCGCTCTTACAGATTGGAACTTTACAATTCGAATCTTTCACTCTTGTGATGATTTCCAGATGTCCTTTTACACATGCCCTGCCCTCCTATTTATAATAACAGAATTTAGACTCCTTCTCCTACAAGGCTTCCTAGTTGAGCCAATCTCCTTTTCTTACAAGGTTTCCTAATTTCAAGTCACCTTTACTCTTTTCTCTATCAAATACTAATTCCACCAGTTTTTCCCGTGATAGTAGGATAATTTTGTCTCATTATCCGAAAAGATAGGGGGCTCTCTCTTCCTGAACACGCCTTGCTATCTGGTCGGTATGCATGAGGTCGGTCATGGCGATCCTTCTATGCTGAGAGTGTCTTTTCCGCCCTTTTTAATGCTCGGTCATCTGAACCAAAGTGGTCGGTCTCTTCATGATGTGGTCGGTCTGATAATGAAGTGGTCGGTCTGACCATGAAGTGGTCGGTCTGACCATGAAGTCAACCAGAGAAAGGAAATTACCCTTTTGCCTTTGTCATGCTGTTGTAAATATTGTAGTGCTTGAAAACACCATCAACATAATAATAATATCAAATATGATGAAGTTGAAGGATGTTCCTTTCCTGATTTACCTTATGACGAAATTGCATTCCAATGCAATTTTCCTTTATCCATTCTTAGCTTTTGATTTAACAGAGGTTTTTTTTTTTTTTTTTAAATGTTGCTACCTAATATTGTCTTTGTTTAAACTGTAGTCGATTTGAAGGATGCCCTTGTTTCAGCTGTAGTTAATTTCAGAAAAGGTTTTGAGTTTTGGATGATGAGGGAATATGGAGTGCAGCTTTCCTGGGAACTTGATGATCATGGTAAGTTGGTGACACTGTGCTCACCAAAACATGGTGAAAATCATTCTGAGAAATAGGCAGCATCAATTGATCAGATGTAATCTTGAAGTTGCATATACTGAGTGTCTGGTCTCACTCTCACCCAATGTTTCCTTATGACCATACACAACTTTGCTTCTCTTTTATGATCTTTAGATAAGTTGAGACAATTTTTTCATGTCACAGTGATGTAATTGTTGGCTTTACTGACCGAGATAGGCTAATGGATTGTCAAAATTTTGCATGTTCTGTTCTGCCTAAATAGTTTTAGATACTTCTTGATGATTTGGGAGCTTTTAAGTTAAATTGCATTGGAACTGGTTTTTTAATGTACTGGAACGCCCAAAGATTAAAACATTCACACTTCATAATCGAACAAAGATCAAGACAAGCCTTTCAAGGCCCAGAAAAGAAAAATTAAAATCACTCACGTGACAATTTCAAGATCAAGGATCATTTACATACATATAATAGGACATATAGAAGGATGCATTAAGCGTAATGAATCAATTTGGAAGCTCAAACTCTGCCCTGGTTCCTCTGCCATGCAGCATCTCCAACCCCAGCATGGATAACACCTGTGCAAAACAACTGCGTCGCGCTCACAATGATCGTCATAACTTCTAGAGTGCGCTGCATGCCATTACAAGAACACCATTAGTCTTTCATTAGGATAATTTTCTTTTCCTAGCCCTTTCTATGGTGAATTCTATTTAGAAAGCTAAAGAAAGTCAGGTTACCAAGTTTGAGTGTTCCCAGCCAAGGTGAATCTCTTTACAAGCCAATCTGCGAATAATGAATGAAACCATATGAAGCTGTGGCACACATTATGTATGTGTAATATTAAAGTAAGAGGGCAAGTGAAGAAATAGCAGAGCTGCTTACCCCATGGCTAGTAGAGTTAGTGCCCAAGTTATCAGAGAAGAGGCAGCTGCTGCATTTAAATTGGGAAGATCCCATTGAAAAACATTATGGAGCCCTGAGAGCGAAGTGCCCATGCCAACAACACCAGCAAGAAGGGAGAAGATGACGAAGAAACCGGTTGCCATGTTTCCGAATGGGAAGTAGATTGGAAATATTTTTGCTGGAAGTGAGAGAACAGAAGCTGCATTTGCAAACAGGTTACCAATTGCTTGAAAAAGGCAAGTATATTTATTTTCTACTGATTTCATGATTTTTAATGATCTGAAATTACCTGATTCGCGAGATCTTTGAATTCCATGATTAACTGCCCATGCTGCAATCACTGTTACAATCAAATAGAGTGCCAGATTAAGCATTAAGAGGATAGAGGCTGCTGATTTGGATCCTCCAGAAGCCATGGCCTTGAAGAGAAAATCTGAAATGGGTCGACGTTTTTGAACTTAAGAGAAACTATATATAAGCAAAGAGATGTTCTTCCAAGGGTGGGATTTTAATGTCTGTGCTTTTACTTTTCATTATGAAAATGCAGTGCCTTCAGTTCAAAGAAATGGCTTTGATTCTTAACCTTTGTCGGTTTGCAACTCTGAAGGGGAAGGAATCCAATTGAAGTTCCTAAAGTTGGGACTTATTTGTTTATTACCACATTGTTAATTCTGCAGGACATTACTTTAAAGCTGGAATAAACCTTTCCTTCAGTGCAAACAAAAAAGGAATAAAGTGCTTTTCTGTTTTTCTAACAGGGACACAGTTTTATTTCTTGGCAGGTGAAAGTAAAAAAGAAAAGAAAAGATGGCCAAATTTGACAAACATATTGTTCAACAAAAGCTGTATCAGAATTTTACGCAATAGCATTGATGAAATGGTACAAAAATCCATTGAAAGAAAGACCAAAGGGCATTAATGGTGCAATAATCCAAGTAGAACATGCATAAATTCAAATAAACTATGAATAGATCTGATCCGAAGAATGTCTTCCATCTAAGAAACGATTAACTTGGGCATGAACAACACAAACTTCAAGACCTTTTATTTACAGGGTTCTTCCCTAAAGAACTAAAGGAAATGGAAAAAAACTCCCCCATGCACGGGAAATTTAAATCCATGAGATTACTTCTCAAGTTCCTTCAGTTGATATATGATCAACTTCAGACATTCAGTGCCAACTTCTGAGCTGCTAGGGCTTCAGCCTCGAGAGTGGGTTCCCACAATAATGTAGTTTCTGCTAGTAATGAGGTCACCACGTAAGGGTCCATGTTCGAAGCTGGACGCCTATCTTCTAAGTAACCTGACAAAAAAGAAAGGCAACAAAAAATGTAGATTAGCGATCAGTTGATGATTAGGAATAAAAATTCACAACTAAACATTATAAAGCTGTAATTGGTTGGAAAAGAATAGCAATTATTAGATACCAGTGAATAGTGGCAACAAAAAGACCAATTATAGCATGTAGATGATATACATTCAAATTTTAGTCATATCAGAGCAAAGTATATAACAATGCCTTCAGAAATTTTATGAAACATCAGATGTTACGGGATTTTCAAGATGTGTTTAATAATTTCTTGTTAAGGACATGCTGTATGCATTTTATATGTTTCTAATTTAACTTCAAAGGGGAAATGAAATTAATTAGATTGAGGAAGTTGGAGCGGATATTAATTTTTTAACGTTGTGAAATATTTGAACCCCAAATGTCTCTTATGCAGTGTTCTGAAGTTTTGTTGCCAGGAGTGAGCATGTGCACTTACAGTTCAAAGAATCTCCTAGTTCACCCTATTACATAGAATGAGCATTTATAAAAAGTTTATTCATGGTGTTGTTCATAGTAGTACCTTTGCCTTGCTTCTCAGTTTCACGTCCCACACGTATTGAGCAACCACGATTAGCCACACCCTGCATTGAAAATTTGTTTAATAAAAATTTAAGAAGAAATCTTCTTTTTCTTAAAGGGTGCGACTATCTTTTGACATACCCAAGAAAATGTGTTGATGCTGGCTGTTTCATGCTTTCCTGTTAACCTTCTCTCATTTCCTTCACCATATGCACTGATGTGGTCATTATGGCGAAGGGATAGATTCAAGATTGCTTTCTTTATTTCTTTATAGCCTCCATCCTCTCTCATACTCTTTGTACTGCCACAAAAATTCAGCTATTACTTATTAAGTATTGAATTATATCCTCAAAAATTTAGCATGCTTACATAGATACTTCATTTAATTTCTCTAGTGTCCAGATTACCTGTAATTGGTGTGGCATCCAGCACCATTCCAATCTCCCTGCCAAAATCAAGATGGTGAACAGTGTAACTAACTGTAATGAGTAGCAAGAACTGAACATGATGGAGATTTATACTACCTCAATCGGTTTTGGATCAAGTGTGAGAACAACACCAGCTTGTTCAGTGATTCTCTGTCCGAACATAGAAGAAACTGAGTCAGAAAATGATACATACAAAATCCATATTCTTTCTCACATAAAAAATTGTTGCAAAGAATAAAATCACACCTACTGTATAAGCTGATCATAGTAAAATGATGATTAGATTAGTACATGCGTGTTAGGAGAGGTTTCAAGAAAGAATGGTTATCTAGCGTAAGCTGCTATTCATGTTTGACTCTAAGTTGTACTTCATTGATAATAGGGGAATTTCAATAAGAGACATTGTACACACATGTAATAAAGATTCTTCTACGGAAGACATCAAGGATATGAATTCAATTACTTAAAAGAACTTGACCTATAGTTTTGGTCAAAAATTGGTAAACTATTGTCAGGGAAGCTGTGAAGTAGTTCAGGTTACTATTTATTGACGTAGTTCCTATGAATTCTAAAAAATTAATGTAGAAGATTTACCTCAAGAATGTATCTCGAACCCCAGATATGATCTCCAGCGTCAATGCCTACACTGGGACCAACTTGATATTCCCACTGCAAGGCAACGAAAAATTAATACGATCACAAAAAAACAACATTATTTTTTTTAATGTAAGATTTTATCAGTTGAACTAGTTCGCACCCACAATGCAAAAGGCAACATGATTACAAACATACGAAGTTAAGATTAAATAAAAAAAATAAGGATATGTGGAAAACCTGGCCAGGCATAACCTCCCCGTTGGTGCCACTAATGTTAATGCCAGCATACAAGCAAGCCTTGTAATGAGCATCTGAGATGTCACGGCCAAACGACTTATCAGCCCCAGCTCCACAGTAATAAGGACCCTGGAAACATATAGGGAAATGTACATTATAAGTTCTAGTCTGATAAAATATTACAGATTTCCATCAGTGCAACAGCCCAAAAAACATAATTGAGAGATGATTGTGAACTAAATTATTACCTGTGGACCAGGATAGGCTCCAACAGGCCAACCCAGAGGCCATTTCACATTTTGTTGAAGTAAGGTGTACTCTTGCTCTATCCCAAACCTAATTATAACAGTAGCAACAAATTAGTACAATTTTCGATCCACATTTACATTAAATCACTTTGTTCCAACCCATAAGATGGTTGGTTCCAAGAAATTTATATTTCAGTCGTTGAATCAATGTGAAAATGAGAACTTACAATGTGGTGATAGATAATACTTTCATAAAGAGATTAATAAATAATAATCTGAGATGGGAAATTAAACTTCAAGATGAAGGTAATTGAAATGTACAAACCATGGAACTTCAGCTGACACCTTTGAGTTACTGAAAATCTCATCAGCCCTATGGCGTTTGTTTGTAGGGATGGGCTCGCCTGCTGGTGTGTAGGAATCACAAATTACCTTTATATTTAAAATAACGTAACATCAAAAGGTTTCATGATTAGTTTTAATCAATGATATTGGAAGCACCAACAAAAACAATGATATTGGAAGCACCAACAAAATTTGAATTATATAACTCTTACCAAAATGTTGTTGCCTCCACGGAAGGGGTCCTTAAAAATTGCTTGAGGGCTGGATGAAAGAATCAATCAAATCTTTTGTGTGATAATAAACAGAAATCTAAAGAAATAGTATTGCATAAGATCTTACTATAAAATTACTTCACTATCTTCACCAGGAGCCTGTCCAGTACTTGATCCATCATAATTCCATTTGGGAAGCTCAGATGGATGTTCAACTGGCTTTGAAATGGTCTGTATATTAAAAACAGATTGGCAAAATACATGAGACACAATCAGACATTAATTAAATGATGCATTATTTATCTTTTGTAAATGATAATAATAACATTATATTGTTACCCTTGACTTGCTGCGCACATCAATCCCGGTACCTCCAATCCTGTTCCAACGTGAAATAGTATTATTTACATTTTATGAAACTGACCAATGTATAATCTGTTGTAAGTCAAAAACTTGAAAAAATCTTTCCAACTTCTGGAAAAAGAAGACAGCTTGAAAGATATGCATTTTAGAAAGCTACAGTAACAAAGAAGCTATACCAAATATATTCCGCAATGATTTTGTCAGTATATGGAGTGATGTCCAAGTTGAGTAGATCCTCTAGCCTATTGATAGTGCCATTTTCAGACTTCAAAGCAAGCACTCTAAATTTGGCAGAACTCCTAGTTGTTCCTTTCTTGTTCTGCTTCATCAACAGAGAATTCCACATCTTTGTTGACATAGGACTTGCAATGTTTGAGTTCTTTGGCATCCCCATCTGCCATTGCGTAGAAGGTGCCAAAATCTGCGCCATTTTCACCTACACCTCCCTGGAAAGTTAAGAAAAATATAATTAACAAATTCAAACACATGATTAACCAAAAACACGAAAAATCTCATCAGTTTTAGTCATCATCAAAGTACAGAAAACATATCATAAAAGGATTAAATTGAGGAGACACAAACTTTATGTGACATTTGCAACCACAATATTTGAATCACATTTCCACGCTTCCACTAACACAATACTAGTAATTATATTTCTTATACCATTTTATTCCATGTCACTTACAGAGCCCACTTGCTTCTGACCTTTAGTTAAAAAGATCTGTTAAACTGAAGCTAAAATGTTTCTTATTTCATCGCATATTGTACTGAGTACCAACAAATTATTATAGAGTAGTGACTACAACAATATAAGGTTAATTTGTTTTTTTTTAAAAATCTTTTTTTCCAGAAAAAATAATACCCTAAGGGGCCATGATCTAGAAAACAAGTCGGCTATGCATATTAATTGGATGGCCAGCCAGTTGGCTCATTCTCCTCTCAATTTCTTAACTTTCTATCTTATTATCCATCTGGGCTAGAATTTAAAGTCTCTTGTTCATTATTTAAAAGGTGGAAAATGTAAATATTGTTCAATGCTAGAGCAATTCTATGACTGCAGGATCACGCAGAAACAAGAAACTGACTTTTTAAACAAAAAGAAAATCTTGGAAGCTCATATGGAGTGTCTCAAAGTAGAATAAAAAGCAAGCAAGCTTATATGTGTAAAATGTGAAGAAGATTCTACCAGAACCTGAGGTCAAATCAAATTAGTTCTGGAAAGCTACGTGTTCAGTTAAAGAAAACAAATAAGTTCACGGTTTCAAGATGACAAAACAACTACTTCCTACTCTACCTAATGTGTCAATTATTTAAGCTTGCTGCCCAATATTGCACTCACAGTCACAGTAACACACAGCCAGTTAGCCACAGCCATTGTTCAAAAAAATTATCACAGGTTGGCAAAAGAAACTAACCTGAAAATGGGTTTGAAGAGAACCAAAATGCTGATCTGCTGCTACTGGTTAAGCCTTGAAAGAAAGAAGAGGAAGACTCAATTGTTAGTTTTATGGCAAGGTCTTATAAGGGAGGTTGGTATACACAATGTGTGATGGCTTTTCCCATGTAGATAGGGGTGTGCTTTGATTGAGTGGAGGAAATTAAATTAGTTTTTGGTCTCTTTAGTGACACAAAGAGAGAAACATGGACTATATTTTAAAATATTTAGATAAGGTTCTAAGCTCTAGCTTCTCTTTCTTTCCTCCTCAACATGACAAAGAAGTATAAATTGCCACATAATCACATTGGCTTTGTAATTAAGGAAAAAACATTTTGATAATTTCAATGCAAGTTTTTAAGAGCAAGAAACAAAATGGGTTTGCCAAGAACATTGCTTTCAAGTCCCTAAACTTTAGCTTATGTCATTTTCATCCCAAAAGAAAAATAATTAACCACCAATCACCCCACTCAAGAGAATTATCATTTGTCTGTGGATATGTACATTCAAGAGTTTCTCTTTATCTTATTGAAGATAACGGTGGAGGTTTCTTGGTTACAAAAACAATGAGCACTAACAATACTTGGCATTTGTAAGCTTATAGATACATAGATTTGAGTTTGCCTGATGTGTGATACTGAACCTCATTTTGTTATGCAATAATCCAATCAATGCTTGAAATTAGTTGTTAGAGATTAGGACATTTCTCTTTGCATTTTTTGGGACCACTAGATAAGGAGCCTTGTGTGGAGTGGAGATGCACATGTTCAATCCAGTGGCTGAGATTCTTCTTTTTGCCCATTGAATAATTTAAGTTCACAAGTATGGTTTTAGATCAAGATTCAGGAATTTGCTGTGATGGAGAAACCAAAACCTGTCATAATATTAGTTTAAAGCTAGGTTTGGTCCATGTTTTCCTGTTGTCAATATATATTTTAAAACAAGAGAATCATTGCAAAAGGAACAAGACAAACTACTAACAGTTTTGTGAAACAAATCAGAGAAACAAAGTTTCCATCAATTTAAACCATTTCAAATGATAATTTAATTGAGTTAACTCTTACTGTTGAGTTAACTGTTGGAAAATGCTTATGAATAAGCATTTTGAGGCACAATTTCAAGCATGGTCCACTTGAAATTGTGCACAATTACAAGCTCCGAAACAGTGGCATAAAAAGTTTGATGACACCATGTTAGCAAATGGTTTCAAAATCAATGAGTGTGATAAATGCATTTATGTCAGAGAGACAGAAGTTGGCTATGTCATTTTATGTCTCTACGTTGATGACATATTGATTGTCGGGAGTAATGTTAAAATGGTGAAATCTACCAAGAATATGCTGAAATCCAAGTTTGACATGAAAGACATGGGTCTAGCAGATGTCATTCTGGGAATAAAGGTCTCGAGAAGTCCTGATGGACTTATTCTTGATCAGTCACACTATGTGGACAAGATTCTTGGTAAATTCAACAATGATGATTCTGCTGTGGCTAGAACTCCTTTAGATGTGAGTCTACACCTATCGAAGAATAGGGGAGATGGTATATCTCAAGTAGAATACTCTAGAGTGATCGGGAGTTTGATGTATCTATCGAGTTGTACAAGACCTGATATAGCCTGTACAGTAACAAGCTCAGCAGATATACAAGTAATCCAGGGGTTGATCACTGGAAAGCAATAGTGAGAGTACTTAGGTACTTACGTTTTACTCGTAATTATGGGTTGCACTATCATAGATATCCAGCTGTAGTCGAAGGATACAGTGATGCTAATTGGATATCTGACATGAAAGACTCAAAGTCTACCAGTGGCTATGTGTTTACACTAGCAGGTGCAGCTATATCATGGAAATCCTCCAAACAGACCGTGATAGCCAGATCTACAATGGAATCAGAATTCATTGCATTAGACAAGTGTGCTGAAGAAGCAGAATGGCTTCGAAATTTTCTAGAGGATATTCCAAGTTGGCCAAAGCCAGTGCCAGCAATTTGCATTCATTGCGATAGTCAATCTGCAATTGGAAGGGCACATAACAATATGTATAATGGTAAGTCTAGACATATTCGTCGTAGACACAATACCGTTAGACAATTACTCTCTACTGGAGTTATTTCGATTGACTATGTAAAGTCAAAGGATAACATTGCGGATCCACTAACCAAAGGGTTAAATAGATAGTTGGTTGTGAAATCATCGAGGGGAATGGGACTAAAGCCCATTAGATAAATGTTTATTACGAAGGAAAACCCAACCTTGTTGACTGGAGATCCCAAGATCTAGGTTCAATGGGACAACCTACTCGTAAAAGACATAATTGTTTCACTGTGGGGGGTTTACCCTCTAGTCCATTCCTATGGTGAAATGAAATAGTGATGCTCGTATGGATTGGGGTTAAGCAAAGGCTTTTAATGAATCTTATGCGTCGAGAATCCGAGCAGAGTATTACGAGATGCTCTTAAATAAGAAATCACCTATGTGAGAGAGAAGTGGGGCCGCTTCAAAGGGAATTGTACGGGGCACAATTCTTAGAAATTCTTGCAGAACCAGGTTGATGTTCATGGCCAAAATGAGCATAACAATGAGAACTCAGATGTGTTAGGTAAAACATCTGTGTGATATATGTTCTCCATTTACATGAACGGCAGTACAGTTCAATGACATCGCGTCCACTGTCAGCCGGTAAATGAGATATATTTTCACAAGGGAAGGTTCAAAGGCTGAGGCCTACCTATCCTATGCAGGTGTTGAACCGTTGAACTCTTCTAGGTCAAAATAAAATGTTTTATAAAATAATTTTATTCGACGTTTTTCACCAATTTCATTCATGTGGGGGATTGTTGGAAAATGCTTATGAATAAGCATTTTGAGGCACAATTTCAAGCATGGTCCACTTCGTGTTAGTGGTTGTTATTGAATGATTCGGATACTCCTCCGTGAGTAGTTCGAAATGATATATTCATATGCTTAAAATGGTGCTTGGGTGAATGAGAAATTGTTGCTCAAAGTTCACCCATTGGTGTTGGAAAATAAAGAAAAGTAAGCTTGTCCCATATGGGAAAGCTATAGAGGGAATATTATGCTTATATATGATTGCTCATATGTAGATGGGTAAGAGTTGTAAGGATAGGGGCTCTCTCTACGTGCGCCGGGGGGGTGCAAATCAAAATCCGAACAAGCTTGGCTCGTGTGCGCCCGCGCATCCTGCGTACACGAATGCCGGACCAAATTGTGCGGGCTCGGCCCAGCCAATTTTTGCAAGCCTCTTCATTTTTTCCAAGCCTTTTGAAGTTCCATAACACTCAAATTAACTCTATTAATTAATTTAGTGGTTACTTCAAATGAAAGGTCTCCCACTAATGTGTTTTTAATTGGTGTGTTTATTTTGTTTTAAGTAGTGAATTGTTTTACGTTTTTTCACAAGTGAGAAGCTAGAAAAAAATTGCTTTGCTGTTTTCTATAGAAAGAGTTCGAATACATCTTGGTTCGTTTGAAGCCGATTCTGGTGGTGCCCATTGTCGCTTATTTCCGTTGCATCCTGGGAAACAAACGTCTCACGTTCTACTGCACCATTTCGGTAGGGGACGAATTTGTTTTAAGGAGATTGTTGCCGCATCAACAAGCCTCGGAATTCTTTGCACTGCCTTCATTCCTGATCTGTTCTTCACTGCCTGTTGTTGTCCTGTCATTTTATTATTACTATTGTATTGTTGATTATTGTAACAACCGTGTTGTATTTACTGCTGTTACTGCTGTTCAAAATCATTTGTAAGAACACAGTAACCAAACAAATTATTTGTAATATTAACTCTCGTCCCCAAGGGGTGTGGCTTGGTGGTGTAGGGTCCAGGATCTCACCTTGAGGTTCTGGGTTCGAATCCAGAGGGTGCATTTCTTGTAAGAGCCTGGGATAGCCGGTGGTTTTACCTGCGCCGCGGCCCAGAATGAGTGGTTTGGTGGCGGGGTTTCCAAAAAAAAAAAAAAGTTAACTCTCAATTTGAGGTCCTGAGTTCGAATCCAGGAAGTGCGTTTCTTGTAAGAGTCTGGAACAGCCGGGAGTTTTAACTACTCCGCTTCAGCCCGGAATGAGTGATTTGGCGGTGGGATTTTCAACCGTTCAAAAAAAAATAGTGATGCATCAATATATAAGGAAGGAAGGGGCTTAAACCTTCCTTTTAAGAAAATAAAATAAAATAAGTAGAGAAACAAAACCACTTTCATAAACCCAAATGGAAGCAAGCCAAATGCAACAAAATGGCCTTTAAAGCAAGTCCATAAACAAGAACAACTGCAGTTGCACTCAGCTTATCTAGCATATCTCAATCTCCTGCTAAATTCAAATTCATAACCATTTTGATGTCAAATCTATTTGGGCTGCATTCATCAATACATAGACATATTTTATACATTGAAAACACAATTTAAAAGTCAATGGTTGATTTCTTAAGATTTTGGACATTGATGAGTTGTTAGCATTGGAGTGGGAATGTTTATTATTAATTTACTATTATGTTGCTGACAGATCATGATGTATATTATTAACTCAAAGAGTCAGTGTAACCATTTGGTATGGTGGGTGATGATTCACATCATCAATTTCTAATAAAGGTTTCTTGTTGTTATCATTGCAGTTACCTTTGATTTCAAAAGAGACTTTGCCCTTTGAAACCCACCAAACATTTCTGAACTTTTTTTTTTCCTTTCAGAAAGTCAAATATTATTCTAGCCAATTCAATTATCATATTAAACTTTTGGATTGGGATTTAAATTCGGTATCAACTTAATTTTGGGTTAAACTTTTTTTTATAAAATATAATTGAATCTTAAATTAATATCAAATCAGTTTAGCACTTGAATCCAAATTCTAATAATGAAAGTTTTGGAAACGAAATGGGGTAATAACATCCAGGTCCATGAGTTGTTATGTTTCACGGATAAGCAATAATTTGTCTGTTATAACACAAGGGGATTTGAAGTTTGATCATCAACATGTTAGCAAATTAACACAAGGGGGTTTTTATTTTAGTCATTTGATAAGCGGTCCCATTTGATACAAAATGGCCAAACTGGTCCTTATTTTTAAAAACGTGAACAATTATATGGTTTATGTTATTATCCTGTGATTGTATCTGTTGATGGTGGTTTTCGGCCCCTAAGAAGTCAGAATCTCTAGGAAGGATATAAAAGTGATTTCCATTTTCAAGGTTTAAGGGCCCGAGCCTGAGGAACATGGACGTTAGGTTCAGCTTAGAGGTCGGGGTCGGTTCACATTTGTCGACCGACTGGAGAAGTGAATATGTTCAGAGAAGCGAAGGGAGTTAAGGCATCGGGGCCGACTCGACCTGATAGTCCGATATATGCAGGATGGATGATGTTTCGATTCCCGACCTGGTAGGGCGGGTCGGAATGGTAATGAAATGGTCAGGATCAAGATGACATAAGCTTACATGAGGATTTGCACTTTCCAAAGAGGTCGGACGTGACCGGAGCGGGTCACCAACTTATCTTCTAGCACACGCTATCATATGGGAAATGACAGATTACAAGTTGGAGGTAGCGTGTGACAATGGCCAATAGTAGCTTGGTTTAAAGAGATGTCAGATGGCAAACCTATTTTCGACAGAGCAGTTGGGGAAGAGAGTCATCACATTAATGTTAGATTCACGTGGTTGATGTCATGAGATTATTGTAACATTAGAATTTTTCATAGTATATAAAGGGATTCATAATTCATTGTAGAGGGTTGGCTAATTCTATTTTATTCTTCACTTGTAATAGAGAGCAAAAAACTTAAGTGTAAGGGTTGAAAGTACCTACAAGCAATAGCGACAAGAAATCTCTATACCCAAGAGGGGGTGAATTGGGTTATCGCTATAAATGCGGAATTATAAAATCTTTGCCGATTTTAAGCTCTTATTACCAAGTGGGAGTTTTAGGCAATTTTCTCTATTCCAATTAATAGCCTATATGCAAGTTTCTAATCAATATTATAAATGTAATCAAACTTGCAAATAAGTAAAAGTTAAGGGAAAGAGAAATACGACACCACGATTTATAGTGGTTCGGCCAAACGTGCCTACGTCCACTCCCCCAAGCCTCGCTTGAAGATTTCCACTAAAATCCGAGTTTTGTCGTGGCTCACTCGTAATCAAGAGTTTTCCGCAAAGGTGCACTCCAAACCTTTTACAACTTTGAGTTTTGTTCGTAGGCGTACTCACAACCTTTACAACTTTGAGTTTTGTTCGTAGGTGCACTCACAACCTTTACAACTTACCCAAACTATGGGATTTCACAAACCGCAAGTGTTTTTGATAAAGAAATTGTAAAACACACTTGGGCACTCACAAATATAATGAAGATTGTGTGAGATGCAAACCCAAGTGATCTAAGCTCACTAAATGATATGAAGATGTGTGTGAGCTTGTATGAGTGTTTAAGTGTATGAAGGTTTAAGACACTCTTGTATTTGCTTTAGAGAATGTGTATGAAGGTTTTCTAAGTCTCTAACTTGAGGCAAAGGAGTTGGGGTTCTATTTATAATAAAATGCAAAGCTTTTAGCCAACTCACAGCGAGACCGGCGAGGAAACCGGCGAGGAAACCGGCATGCCGGTCTAGGGCTCCAACGGTAACATAACGTTCAAAAAACTAGCCGTTGGACCGGCGAGAAAACCGGCGAGGATACCGGCGAGGATACCGGCGAGGAGCTCCCTGGTTCCAGAGAGCATATTTTCTCAGCTAAAACAGGCATGGAGACCGGCGAGCAAACCGGCATGGGGACCGGCATGGAGCTCCCTGGTTTCAGTATGTGCATGACCAGTCAAGACTGACGACACTTGGTATTTTGGCCGTAACTTTCTCTAGAAAATTCCAAATCATGATCCGTAAATTTCTACATAAACTAGACACATAGATCTAGCTTCTGTAAAAAATTCAGCTCCAAAAACATTAAGATGAATTTTATGGAATTTTTCTAATGTGACGTGTACGCAGAAAACGCACATCTGAACATGTTGTACTAAAAAGGCTCTAGCAAAAGTTCTATGCATCGGAATTATGTTCCGTTTGAACCGTAGCAAACTAGAGACACATATCTATCTAACGGTATATCATTTGAAGTTTAATTCAACCGTTTAATAGTTTTTGGAAGATCATTTACCGATGCACTTGTGCATAGAAATTCATTTTTGTGCAAATAAAATGCAAATGATTCTTTAAGCATTCTAATCCATTTTAAATGCAAGTGATGCAAAATGAATGATTCCTAAGAGCTTTAGATCACTTGAGTAAACTCACTTACAATAAAATTTAGCTCTTAATCATTATCTTCGATTTGCCGCTAGTATTCATATTCTCGCTCTTCACCCCATATGCTTCGACACTTTTTGTAATGCTTCGTGTTTGCACGTCGAAGTCGTCAATTGCGTTGACGTCATCAAAATCCAATTACGCGACCAAGTCGCCAACAAGGGTTAGTTTGTAAGAGGTCGGTCAGCCGAGCTCGAGAGATAGGCAGGTCGTATAAAAGCTTTTTTTTCCCTTGTGCCTGTGGACGTAGGTTAAATCCATTCCGCTGAATCACGTTAAACCCTCTGTCTATTCTGTGTATTTTCTCATCTTTTTACTAAGTTTGCATTTGGTCTCAAACCAAATAAATTCACAATTGATGGATCATTATTCGAGGAGTGAGTTTTACCGATTTGCCCATATAACGGAAATCAGTCGTCAACAGTATCTCAGTATTTTTAAAGAGCATAAACAATCTTTATCATATTTTAAATAAATTTAAAGGAGATTGTAAATTTATCACTTTCTTTTTTCATTTTTAGTTTTTACTCTGTTCCCTCTTATAGTTCTCATAATATCATATTATTCTTTGATATAAAAGTTTTAGTAACAAAAAAAATCATTTTGAGCATTGACCATAAAACAATCATTTTTTAATTAATTTTTTTGGCATTAAATGAATAATGTGCTATTATGAAAACTACGAAATAGTTAGTAGTGAAAGAAAAAAAAATTGAAGTCAAAGCGGTAATTTCTTTAAAATAACAATGCATATCGGTGAAATTACCTACAAGTCTTATAACAATTATATATCCAAGAGATGGTGAATTGGATAATTAAAAATAAATACGGAATTCAAATTATTAACAATTTAAAGTTATTGCTAGAGCAAGCTTTACCAAATATCACAATTAATAAATTAAAAGATATAACAATGGCAAAGTAAATGAGTTAAAGGGAAGAGAAATACAAAATCGATTTTATAGTGGTTCAGCCAAAACTCTTGCCTACATCCACTTCTCTTCAAGCTCTCTCGAAGGTTTCACTAAGTTTAACAATTTTTACAACCGAGAGGTCTTTGATCAAAAACTCATCTCTGACCTTTACACAAATCCATCATTGAGAATACTCACCACTCACACAAAGGGATTTTACACAAGTGTTTAGAGAATAAAAAAAGTTTACAACACTATTTAGGAACTCACTAAAGATTACAAAGATTGAATGTGAGTGTATTACCCAAATATATCTAAGCTCATTAAGATGTATATGAAGATGTATGTAATGAGCTTATGAAATGATGAAAAATGTTATGTATTTCTCTTAATTTTTGCTTCCGAGAAAATGGTAGAAAGTGTAAGAGTTCAGCAAAAATGGAATATGGTCTTAATTTATACTGAAAAATTCGAGCAAACTCAAATCTCTGTGCTGAGACCGTTATGCCGGTCTGCAAGCACCGATATACCGATGTTGATTTCAAACGGCTACTAAATAGTTACTATTGAGCATTAAATGTGTCAAATTATCGGATTAATGACTGGTTCCATATAGCATGTAAAAAATTCAAGTTCACCAGTATGGAGATCGATATGGTTCATGTTTATTACAGAGAGCATGTTAATCCTCGGGTAGATCGATATAAAGTTGCATGGTTCCAAAAACTATGCAAATGCAATCAGTTGTGAAGACCGGTATGGAGACTGATATAAAATTATTTGGTTCCAGAGAGCATGCAAAGTAAGTTTGAGACATCGATATGCCGGTTTCAGTATATAAAACTCAGAATATGCAGTTCAAAACATTTATATACTTGACCTTAAGACTTATATGAGCATATATGAATCTTATGAACTTAAAAATACTTGAATATCAACTCATTTACATTGAGAGTTATAAGTTATAAGAATCTGCATCGCCACTTCTTCATTGAGCTTGTCTTTACGTCCGTTTTGATTCGAAGTATTTTTATATTGCATTGCGAATGTGCGTCGAAGTCATTGAGTGTTGCATCATTAAATTCGTTCATTGAGTATTATGTTGCTTACAATTAGCCCTATTAGTAATTTTCAAGAAATATGAAAATTTAATGGGATAAAATCCCAAGTTATTATATTTTAATCAAATAAGGAGATGTTTGTTTATTTGTTCAAATCAGACATAATTCTTATTTTAAACAGTCATCTTGAAATAGATAAATTATGCCCTTATTTGTCAAAGCATAAAATCACAGGGATCCAAATGTTATTACACTCTGTTGGGCCAAAAATCCAACCAAACCCAATTAAGAAGCCCGCGATCAACTGATCGTCAGACTCGACACGTGTGAGGAACCTCACACCAGTGAAAACCAAATTGAGAAAAACACGTGTCAAAGCCCACCAACTCCGAAGACTCGCACGTGTCCACAGAGACAGCGAGTCAGGGAGGAGAGAGAGAGAAGCGGAAGAAAGGGAAAAAGAAAATTGGAAAAAAAAAAAAAAAAACTCAGCTGTTTTTGTTTGCAAGGAAATGAAAAGAAGACAAGAAGTAAAAAAAAAAAAAAAAAGCAACAGCGAAAATAACGAAAACAAAAAAGGCATTTACATGAGCATAGGCATAGGCCGGTTGTTTTTCTTTTCTTCTTTTCTTCTGGCTGCTGCTGCTTTCGCTGTTGCTTTTGCTTTTGCTTTCTCCTGAGAAAACAAAACCATATTCGACACACAAACATAAGAAGCTTCTTTGTTATTAAGTTTTCTTGTTTCTTGAATCTCGACCATTGAATAATTATAATAAATGCGATAATAATATTATTATATTCGTTAAAGAACTCAAAAAGATCAGCTAAGAGAGAAAAAAGAAGAAGGATAATTTCGTTATTCATTTTTTAATCTTCCATGGAACAACTTGTCAACTTCATAATTCGGCCACCCAGGTAACAGATCTTCGATAATTTCATCTTCTTTTTAATTTTGTTTTTGTTTAAATATTGCATGGTTGATATTTATGTTTGTTTGGTTGCTGAGAAAAAAAAAAGAAGAAGAAATTAGGACTTGATGTTTTCGTTCTCTCTTTGTTAGAGAAATTATGCAACATAGAGCATAAGATTTGAGATATGATTTGACAAAAACAAGGGATTGCTGTTAAATTCTGGTGGATATTGAATTAGGTTGATTTGGCTTATTATTTTATTATTTGATTTTTTGGTTGGATGTGTTCAAAAGCACAGATCTTTTTTAGTTAATTCTGATGGTTACTTGAGAGTAATTTCTATATTTAGATATGATTCTATATTATTGAAAATACTTCTTTAGGGTGTATTTGTTTTTGCTGCTAATCTTGTCTCTCACAAAGTTTTCCTGTTCACTTTCAATAGGAATTTTGATTGGGTTGATTTGTGAGGCTTGGGGACTTAGTTTTCATTTAATGAATTTTATGTGATAATGAATGTTAGAAAATATAAATCAATCCTTTTCGACGGTATTTATCATCATGATACTTAACCCGAAGACAGTTGAAAATGTACTTGAACTGTTCTATCAAAATTTTTATTGTTGTTATTTTTAGAATTGTACTAGGTGGTTGTGACTTCTGTTGTGATCTCGAGTTTGTGGATATTGGATGATATCAAACCGTACTGGTGGTTAGAACTCATGTTGAAATACTCAATTTTTTGTAGTCGTATGGCATCTTGTGCTTATATGTATGTGAGATCCAAATCTTTCATTAATATCTTATTTTAGAAGATGAGACAGTTTTGAACATTAAAAATGACCCAGTTTTTTGAGAGAACATGAATATTGAAATTTCCTTTGATTTCAATGCCATTTTATACTTGACACATGCACCTATCGTGAGAGAAGATGAAGATATGATGAGGATTTTTTTTTAAGAAATTAAGATTGTGAATCTATGAATTTATTAGCTTTTTTTTTTCCCGGTTTGACATTGAAAAGTGAAAAACTATGCTTTAGTCAAATGATAAGATTGTAAGTCTACATTTTCGTGATGCAGGGCGGAATACAGTCCAGAACATGATTTGTTGGATCAAGAATTCATGCTAAAAGGGAAGTGGTACCAAAGGAAAGATATAGAGGTAATGTTTTAGACCAGACGTATTCAATTTTACGTATCGATCTTATTTTCTTGTACCTTTCTATTTGCTGGGTAGATTTTCATTAAAATTTCACAAAGTGAAGTGTATATTTCCTGTTATGTTTTTCTCCTTCTGCCTTACTTTATTCAATTCAGTAAGTGGATGTGAACAAATGAATCAACTAATAGAATAGGATTGCATAGTTGCTGGACGTTTTGGAATTTTGTTTTGGCTAGCATGTGATGTGAGTACCCAATTTGAACCCATTGTTGCAAGATCGGTAAAATGGCGATCCTTGTATAGATTGTCCTCCCATTTTATGAATGGTATATTGGCAATTGCTATGTGTAACTTGTTATTTTGTCTCAGCCTAGAATTCGACATTTCTTTAAGATCCAGCTTGCTTCGATTGTAGTATTGCTTTGGGGCTATTAACTCAGAGACTAGTTAATGTGTATCAGGCATATGAGACATCAGTGAATGGACTCTGGATGTGAGGCCTTATGCCTGGCATATGTGATATGATGATGTGCGAATATACAACAACCTGACAATTCTCTGACCTTCTCTTGGTAATTGATGGCTTCACAGAAATATTGTGCAGATAGTATATATCTCCTATTAAAAAGTGATTTTAAAATGGTAATGATGCTGTTGGTAAACTAGGCTAAAAATCTTTATAACTAGCATTGTTCGTGATATTTAAACCATTTGCCCATACTCAACCTTTTAATGAGAATGCCTTTATCTGTTTGTAAGGTTGTGATTGATTTGTTGGTCTTACATTTATGGAGCTTTGAACATTATGCAGATTAAAAACAAACGTGGATATGTTCTTAAATGTAGTCATTACGTGCCCATTCTTAATCCTGATGGAAAGCCTCTTCCCTGTGTTATATACTGCCATGGAAACAGGTGATAAAGTGTACAAATTCTTGTTATTAACGGTTTCTATGCACATTTATTACTTCCCCACTTGCAATTTGGAAGTTTTTGATTTGAAGAATGAATTGTAAACTTTATTAAAAAAAAGGAATTCCACATTTCTCATTTCTTCTTAACCACAAAAATGGACTTGTTATAAAGATGAGTATTGTTTACAGAATTCTAATCAGCAGTATATCTTGATCTTTGGCAGTGGCTGCAGGGCTGATGCAAGTGAAGCAGCTATAATATTGCTGCCTTCAAATATGACTGTTTTCGCACTTGATTTCTCAGGATCTGGGCTCTCGGGAGGAGAGCATGTCACTCTAGGATGGAATGAAGTGAGCGGCTGGCTAATTACATAGCTAGGATTTTTTTAAAAAAAATTTATTTAAAGGAGAAAAAGTCATTTTCTGACTAGATCATAAATTTCCATCTTCTTGAACTTTATTCTTGTAAGTTATATCCATCTGAAGTTGTTGGCTTCTTTTTCAGAAAGATGATTTGAAGGATGTGGTTGATTACTTGCGGGCAGATGGATGTGTCTCTATGATTGGCTTATGGGGTCGTTCAATGGGTGCGGTCACTAGGTTTGTTTATTTGTCATGTACTTTATCTTCCTTTATAATTGCACATATTAAACGTAGACACCTTTTCCCCTTAGTTGAGTTGAAATAATGAGGTTTAGTAAACTTCTAAATTCTAATTAATGGTATTTGCTAGCAACGTAGTTTAATAACTACGTTCTTAGGTTTACAATCTCTTAGAATATGCTTGAATTATATAGGACTTTCAGTTAACTAAATTATTATGGTCTATTTCTTCTAGGGTTCAGTTTGAGTAGTATAAAGTTTAAAGCTATGACGTTGGTCATGTATATATATATATATATATATATGAAAGGAGCACAGTTTTGAGATGATCATATGATGTGTAAACAGTTCTACTAGTGACTGAAGGAAGAGATTTTTTTTGTTATCCACTAATTGGGTTGGCGGTTACCAAGTTGTTGCTGAGGAGTCGTTTTTTCCCATTTTTGTGTGATTGTTCTTAAGTCATTCTTCTGTTTTTAGCATTTTTGGGTGCAATCTTTCCACTTAAAATGTTTTTTTTTTTTAAGTTCTGGAGTCATGCACATTTATTTATTTAACAAGCACATGCTCTTTTTGAGGGTCTAGATATGTGTTTTATAATTCAATTACTATCATTTATGGATGGATGGAATATTTTGCTAGACTTGACAGTGGTGAGTGGTCTATTTTACTTATGTGGACTGCTTTTATTGTTACTTTGTTTATTAATGAGAAAGTGTTATAAACTTTGCCACCTTCGTTTTCTAGTAAGTATTAGTTCATGTTATTTGTGTAGATCTGTATCTTGCTAAGGTCTTTATGCTTAGTCATTTGCCGTTAACAATAAACATTATCTATCACAGCCTATTATATGGAGCTGAGGATCCTTCAATTGCCGGAGTGGTTCTTGACAGTCCTTTCTCTGATTTGGTTGACCTGATGATGGAACTCGTGGATACCTATAAAATCCGATTACCCAAATTCACTGTATGTAAATTTATTGTGCCACAGTTTATCAATTGTATATCTGTGATTTCAGTCCTGCAACTCTTTTATTTTGATTAAGAAAGCGATTTGTGCAAGATACAAAAATTAGTGTGATAAGAGTATGTAATGGGCCAACATTGTTATTGGAGTAATCATGCTGTTATGACACTATACCAACCTAACATTAACATTGGCATCTCTGCAGGTTGAATCCCAACCTATTAAGTTGTAGCCTTCAGTTTTTCTTTTCTTTCTTCTAGGTGGGAGTCATGGAAAACTGGAAACTGATGGTCTGTTGAGGGTTTCCTACATCCCATTCTTTTACCCCTCTCAGGCTGTTTGGTTTTTAGGAAAATACAATTACAAAATCGGGATTATGAGGTCTTCTGTTAGGCTGGAAAGACAGTAGAGATTCTGAGGAATTTCCTTCAGTCAATAAAAGATTAGAAACAGAAATACAGTAATCAGTGATGGTGGCTGTTTTGATGTGATTAGAAACTTTGTGCTATTAGAAAAATGGGAGCTGGGAATGTTTTAAATAATACTTCATGAAGTGCCTCGGAGAGATAGACTCCATAATTGGCATCTTGCTGTCTCCTCGATGTCCTTCATACAATCTTGGTTCTCTTGGGCTTTGATATTTACGTTTTTTTCTTTAGGCTTTTTAGAAGTCCTTTTCCTTGCCTGTTATCTTGTTATATAATTATTTTCTACAATTAAAATTACAAAAAAAAAAAGTCGAGAGGGAAACAGCCCAGATCGTAACGCTAAGGTCCCTAAGCAATCACTTAGTGGAAAAGGAAGTGATCGAGCGATGTCAACCAGGGCCACCAGAAAGATACTCACCAAAAAAAAAAAAAAAAACTACAATTAAAACTCATAATGTAGCTGCTTTTATGAGCATCTTGATTGTATAGTCTTCTTCTTTTATAAACTTTGAGTTCTAATTTTCTGACTTTCACCTTGTGACCATGTTCTATTAAGATACTGTAAATTCAAATTTTCATCCTCACTTCATTTATCTCTTATTTATGACATTGCAGTCATGTTCCGTTTCTGGTAAGGACTTTCTGGTGTCATATTATTGTATATTGGAGATGAGTGATCTTCGTTAGATTTGATTTTAACCTTCAATTCATCCTCTTTTATTCAGAACTTGACACTTCCGTCACTCTGTGCTTGCTCACTGAAACCTTGAATTTATGAGTACAATATTCATAAGAGATTGACACATTTGTTTTGCTTGTTTTAGGTGAAGTTTGCCATCCAATACATGAGAAAAGCTATCCAAAAGAAGGCGAAGTTTGACATAACGGACCTGAACACTATTAAGGTTTCATTCAATAGATGGATTTATTTTATTTTGTGTCGTCTTATTCTGGCTAATTACTTTGGTATCCAGTTTCTGGCTTATTTTTTGTGCCAAGGCTCTTCTCACTCTGCTTGTATCTTAGCTTCTTGATTTGTTTGACCATACTTGTCTATAAGTCAAATGCTTAACATAGTCTAATTCATTTTGAGTTTTATGAAATTGTATTCAAGCTGATTTAATTTTTGTTGTCACTATTTATGATTTATTCAATAATATACCTAGGGGAACATGTGTTTTAATATAACTATACTATATGCAGATATTAAAATATTTTTCAATTGCTAGTTATGATATAAAAATATTGGCTAGTAATAGAAACTGAAAAATAAAGTGTGTTAGATGTATAATCCAACCATATAAGATATAATAAGACAGGCTAAAACAATGAGACGGAAACTATAATTAGAGCTGAAAAAGAACAGTTAAAATGAAATGATGAACATTTTTCTGAAGGAGTAAAGTTGTTTCTTGGCTCCTTCAGCATTTCTCTGAGGATCATGCAAGACATTGCCGTAATTATCAATCCATGAAGAAAGGAGTTCAACTGAGCATTTGGGTTGATTCTATATGGTTGTACAATTTACTCAAGTGCCAAAAATTTAAGTTAGGCGGACTCTGCCTGTCAGAGGCAAAAATGCATTTGCTTCGATGTCAGCAAATTACAAAAAGCGGTTACCTGAGCATGGAAATGTTTGAGAACTTATCTGAGTTAGCAGGGCATATTATGAAGTGTGCAAGGACATTGTCCGTGCTTGTAAGTTAAGAAAATGAAATTTGAAAAGGTTGAAGTGCAAATCGTGAATTTGTCTCCCAGTGCTGTCCTGGATTTTTAACTATAAAGATTGTTCTAAATTTGTTTGAAGTTTAATTAGGGTGAATTCATGAAGCTCTGTCAGGAGACGCCATTCCTTCATGCTCTTATTTCTACGAACCTTCTGGCTTACTACTGGTTTTGTATGACTGTAAAAGTAATGGAGGAAATAGTTTTTGTTAGATACAATGCAATTCATTGTAAATATCATGGAAAAAGTTGTTTACTAGTATTAATGATGATGATGCTATGGCTAATACTTTTGTAACTGTTTCAGGTGGCGAAGTCTTGCTTTGTTCCAGTTTTATTTGGACATGCTGTGGAAGATGATTTTATTAATCCTCATCACTCAGATCGTATATTTGAAGCTTATGCAGTAAGTCTCTAATTGGCCATCATAATGTTTAATAAGAATTTGCATATGATAATAGCCATAGTTATGCAGCATCTTTTTGCATGTACATACTTATCTTCAAATTCTGCTTATGGAAAACTTTAAGACTAGGTTCAACCCTATTGAGCTCAATCTCCTTATAGGTTACAACACCACTCCATTGAGTAATATTTAGCTTCATGTGTGATCGATCTATTTGTCCAGTAGAATTTTCTTTGAGAAAAAAAGAGGCGGCCGTTACATTTCTATCTTTCAAATACAGTATAGGGAGTACGGCCAGTGGAACCTCAATTTCCACGGGCTTATTAGCTAAATGACAAGGCTCATACAATACGACCAGTTGCCTCTCGTGGATTTTCAAAACCCTGCTGAAAACTTTGCTACTTCCTCTTTCTATTTGAAGTTTTGCATCTCTATTTTTTCACACATTTTCTCATTGCTTTCATCTTTGATGTTGTATTTTGACATGATTTTGCAGGGTGACAAGAACATTATCAAATTTGAGGGTGATCACAACTCTCCACGTCCGCAATTCTACTTTGATTCTATAAATATTTTTTTCCACAATGTCTTGCAACCTCCAGAGGATGAGGTGGGACCAACATTAATTGGCACTATGCATGATTACTTCGGTAAGGTAAAGAAATTAAGCTGCAATGCATCTGGTTGTAGGTCGTGATTTTATTGGAAGCTCCAGATTTCATATCCACAACCCTTTTCCAATACTTTATTGTTTTACCTTCAGGATAATTTGAGCACCTTGCATGAACTAGGCTATTTCCAGGAAACTTCAACTGCATCTGCAGGTATGAATCATGTACCTCATGACTTGAATTTTGATTCTCTATACATACATTCTCCTATTGATAGGTGTTTTGGTTGCAGAACCTTCTGCAAGCAGCACAGCAGACGCTATTGAACAAGTTCGTTCCAAAAGACCAATTAGTCGAACTGAGGTTAGTTATTTGTTGCATGTTACATATAATGAGACTGGCAAACATAGATATATAAGTCACGGTAATTGTCCATGAAATTAGAATATTTCAAGGGTTATATGATGTGTGATGTTAAATTAGAATGCATGGTAGAATTTTATAACCATCCTCTTTCCTACAGATGCATATAAGGGCACATGAAATCTCTGTGGGAATTTTTATTGTAGTTTTTTTACTTGAAACTTTCGACAAAAATTCTCAACCATTTATCTCATTTAATGCAATGTTATAGATCTAAAGTCAAAAGTTAGCATTCATATGGTATCTTCTTTTCAGGTCCCTTCGGATATATCAGCGAAAGACAATGAACGTGTATCTATGGTATCGTCTTGCCCTTTCCTCTAATTTGACTCTCTTCATTGATCCTAGATTGGCTTCCTCATACTATTACTATGTTTGAAACAACCCCACCCAACACCAAAAAAAGAGAGAGAGAGATTAAAAAAAACCAGGCAACAAAATGCTCCCTGGAATCTGGATACTGAATCATTAGGTTTCGTTGAAGAGCTTTGATCAACTATCTGATATACTAGCTGCTTAACAAAGAGAGATTTGTTGTAATTACCATCAACTGAATTGTGATAAATAGACACATTGGTCGAGCAGTATAATATTTGCTAGTGACGATATTGATGCTAGTGACGATTTCGATACAAACTAGCTGTGTCTTGTTATGTTTCTCTGGCTTTCTGAGTTCATTAGGCAACGATATTGATACAAACTAGCAGTCTTGTTATATTTCCATTGTACTCACTCTCTTGTCTGCCTCCGAAGAAGAAAAACAAAATAGGACTTGTCGGAGCAATGAAATTTAAAACAAGAAAATAGAAATTAAGATAGGAAAGAAACATAACCAACGAAAAAGTGCATTAAAACTGGTGATCTTTAATGCAGGATGAAGAAATTGGTGGCACACTTAGCGGATCAGCATCCAACATGATAAGCTTTGACATATCTGATGATCGTCCATTTGGCCCTCATGTCCCAACAACCATGGATGATGATCAGTATGTGGAATATCAACTGGATGACTTGGCAGGTTTCCCAAGCAATGTGGAGGAAGAAGAAAGGGTCGGTCAAAATTGTTTCATGTCATATCTCAATCCAGAGCATTTATCTCATCAACTCATTGCCTTGTGATTTATCGACATTTGACTTGAATCTATTTCAGATGTTCATGGAAGCTGTGATTATGTCATTGAAGGACTTGGAGATGCGACACCCTGAAGCAGAACAGCCAACCTGTGTGACCACTGATTCTTTTAAGTCTTCAAACGTAAATGATTGTTCCATGACAGACCATTGTAAACCTTCAAAATCCGAAACCAGTTCCTCTTCATTAGATCCTTTAAAGCCGATAAAGACAGAGTCGACTTCTACTTCAGTAATAAATAGCCGTGATTTAGCTCCCCAGCGTCCATCTCCTGATACTAGTGTGTCATCAGTGGGGGATGTATTCGACACCCAATCCAGCATAGAATCTGCAAGCACAGGGACGTCTGCTCGCTCTGATACTTCAGCAACAGCGAGCATCCAAAGCTCAGCGGATGCTGATGTATCTAGCAATACAAAAGCCACAGTGACAGTTGTGAAGAGCCCGACAGGGCATATCATGGAGGGTTTGATGCGTCGTTGGGATCTCAACTTCTTTCGGAACAGATAAGAAAAACCATAACGACTATCCAGTAAAATCTGTCAGATGATGTATTGTTTTGTATCTAAAGATAGCGTCAGGGATTGTAGTGATGTAAACTGATTGATCAAAAAAAAAAAAAAAATTAGGTTCTGTGAATTTGTTCAAATACATGATTGCAGATGTTTCACACTTGTTCATTGTGAGATGGGTGTAATTATTCTTTTTGTCAAACCACCACGAGGGTAACAATCTTTCTGTGCCATTTTTTTTTATAATTTTGATTGCTTATTTCCCTTGTATTATTTACAAATGATTTTGAGTGCGGTTCCGGTGGGTATCAAGTAACGGAATACCCAAAAGAGAAACAAATTGATCTTATTTACAAATTGAACCATTATATATAGATGCTTGCATTAAGATTGTATTAAAATTTTGATAGAGCTTTCTTAATTTGCACCAGCAACACTCAAGTAAATTTTCCCATTCAATGTACGAGATTTTCCACACGATGAGCTGATTTTATTGCAAGTGAAAAGTTATGTTAATTATCTACAGTACATTGTGACGGTGAAATCACAACAGAAGGCATTATGAATCTTGTCACTTGGAGATAAATGCATATTTACAAGTGTGTTCTGATACATTTGTTTCCATATGGAAATATATAAATATTGGGCAATGGCTGACGTTTTGCTTGGTTATTACCCATCTATCAGCAACATCAAAGCAGTTTCAGCCAGTGAGTGAATTGATACACTCTGCCGGCTTACTCCCACAGTGCCTGAGAAAATGTTGAAATTTTCTATCTCTGCTGTGGTCTCAATGACAGCTTCTAGCTCCTTTTCAAAACCCAGTTTCTTGAAAATATGTACATTTGTTGCCTTGTCTCTCATCATCCAAATTGCCAGCTCTATGGCAAACCTCCTTATTCTCGGAACCTTTATTGGTGGGTGTCTGTATTTTCTCAGAATCTGGACTAATGTATCAGCTAAATCAACCTCCTTAATTCTAGCTCTCTCGAACATGATGCTGGATTCTTCAGGAGTCATGAATCTGAAAACATGTGCTGCTAGTCCAATCATCACTTCTTGTAATTTGTACTCTTCTGATATGATTGCCTTGAGAATCTGCAATGGAGAACAGAATTAAGACTCTTTTAACACTTGTTGAGAAAAAAAATAGTTTGTTGTGAGCACTTACTGTAGGGGCAGCAGCTGTGACTGTTCTTAACTGATTGAAGCAATCTGCTCCACTAGAGCTGCACAAATTTCTCAAGACTCTTGCAGCATTTACACGAATCAGCGGAACCTCCAATGCTTCAACTAGCTTGTCCAACACCTTCAGTTTCAAGATGCGGTGGCAATTACTTTTGCTATCCAATGCTAGCATTGCTAGTGCTTCTCCTGCAGCAATTCTTGCATGGTTTTGGTTCTCTGGCATTCCCTCTTTGAAGAAAATGTTGAACAACTCCTTCAGAATTCCTCCGGTGCCCCCAATCCTCTCCGTTGCATCTGCTTCTAGTGCAAGACTAGTTAGAATGTCTATGCTCAACTTTTGCAGCAATGTGTGTTTCTCTCCATGTCGCAAAATATCCCTGATGTAACTGATTGTGAAAACAACCTCTGAAATCTCTCTTCTTAGATGTTCCCCAGTGTTACCTGTTGTGCTTGCCAGCATCTTCACCAATTGCAGAGAACGTTTCACTGTCAGAATCTGAGATGATGTAGCATGTTCATTCCTCAACAAACTCTCTTCCGCGTGTGTAAAATCAATGATTTTCGGTAGCAGCCCTCTTGTATTTCCAATCTTTCCGCAGTTATCATGGTCGCGGGCAAGTTTCTTCAGAATAAGAAGGCCTAAATGATTAAATGTCCAGAATCCGTAATTTGCATGATCAAGAATGATCTTCTTTTCGCCAAGTTCATCTGTTGCAGCACCAGAGCTCCTGTTTGTTTGCAGCAGAGATGATATTGATTCCATTGCACCAGGTATGCCAGCTACTCGAAGAGAGTTCTGCTTTTTCCCAGCTAATTTCGACAATATTTCTGCAGCTGATCGCCTGATCTCTTCCTGTTGTATGTCTTTCCAGTTCAACATTTCAACAAATCTTTCTATCACAAATAGATTGATCCCAATCTTCTGAAGAGTGTCATCAGAAAACCGCTGACTCATTGCAAATTGGCGAAGAATTCTTGCTCCAATGAGCTGCTCATCAGGAGAATTTGAATCCAAAAGCTCCATAGCAAATATAACCATATCCATTTTCAACCCATCAAAGATGCTTCCATTAACACACTTTGAATATGCATCATAGAAAAATCTTCGAATTGAAACCATACCTGAAGGCCCCAAATCACATTCTTTATTCACCTCTTCCAGTAGTTTACAGTATATGACCTTCCACTCCCAGTAAGCTTTCTCCATTAGAAACAACAAAGCTTCTGCCAAGGCCAAGGAATAGAAAATATTCAGAGCTGCTTCCCGGTTCCTCTTGTCAGTATCTCCTTTAGCTACCTCACCATAGTTATGTTTGATCAGCCTCATCAGGGAGAGAACCACACAGGTTGTTGCGGACGCAAGCTGGAGCCAATAGAGAAGCTTACTGATATTTCTTGTAAGGAACACCCATTGAGCATATGGTAGCAGTGGAACATCCGCACTTTCCCATGTCCTGGTTGGTTTTCTCTGGCAGTTTCTAGCTCTGCTACTACTCTCTGTTATCTCCCAGGTGTTTTGACTTCTCTTTCCAATAACTATTGTCCGGAACATTGATTTTACAGCTTCAATGAGGTAATGTGAACCAAATTTTATTGCCCGAAAACTATTAATTCCAGCATCTGAAAGTGACCAGGTGGCTTGGTGTTGCCATTCTAGCTCATGACTCCTGCTAAAAATACGCGCACCTTCAATCAACAAAATGATGGTGATGAACCAGAAGTCAGTCTTATCCAAAGTGATAGCGAAACCACCAAGAAGAACAACTGTTGCCCAAATGAACCCAAGAGTTCCAAGACCAGTTGCCGCCTTCTCAAGAATTGCAAGGCGTAGGGCGAAAAGGGTCAGTTTCTTTTCAGGTGCACGAACAGAAGGTGTCATTGGAGAAACAGAACTTGCATTGCTACTCTCTCTTATTCCAATGCTTCTCTGAGGTTCAAAGATGGTGTTACTTGAACCAGCTGCTGTTTCACCAAACCTTAGTAGCTCAACAACATTCAAATGAATGCTTCCATCTTCTTCTGTGGACGCCCCGCGATCCATGTTTCAAAACTCAATGCTTGGTATGTTTGGTTTCAAATGGGGAATGTGTTGGGTATTTATAAGCAAAAGAGGAGAATGAATGAGCTTGGGGTGCACGTTTGTTATGTGAAAATCAAAATGTAAAGCAATATATCTCTTTCTGTCAATTTTCCTGCAAAGTTTTGTTATATTTTCTTATTATTTTTCCCTTTTTCACTCATAAAGTCTTTTGTTTGGCCCTCATAAAAGTTCTTGATCAAACAACCAAAATGCTAAAATGCCCTTTTTTTTTAGGCTTAACCAAAAGTGATTTTGCTTTTCTAATTTTGCTATCTCCTTTTTATTTTTTTTCCCTCAGAACAAACCCATTGGGGAAGCAATCAAATTCATTCAAAGGGTACAATTTGGAAATATAAGTGAAATTACTTGGACTCTTTGAAACACTACCATGCAATTTCTTTTCTCTGAGACATTGGCTGACAGTTAGATAACAACTGTCACTTAATCATCATCTTTTTTTTGTTTTTGAATCATTTGCAAATTAAAAATTCATTAAGAATTAGAATGATGATTTGTATTAAAGAAATCATCATTTCCAGTTGAATCCATCTACGTGCTCTTTTAAGAGCCATATTAAAGAAATAGCAAACTTAAAGAGATAATAACACAAAAATAGTAAATTATGTGATAAAGAATCTCACATATCAAGAACAAAATCTCCCACAGTGGTTGAGTAATTGATTTATTTGGCAAAAAAAATGATTAGGCATGAAATTATAGATACCAGTCTGGCTCTACAACAAGTAAACAATTGCTTTACTCATTGTATTTTTGCAGACATATTCATTTTTTTAGATAATTTAATATGTGATTTTGGGCAAATTTGGATAAGTTGTAGCTTGCAAATATGAGTAAACAAATAAGAGTCATTTGGAGTCAAGTAAAAGGCTTCAATGGTGACCAAGTTTCTGTTTTTTTGTTTTTGTTTTTCTCCTGTTACTTTAAATACACGAATAACACAATGTTGTTCTGACCCAAAATCTTTGTCAATTTATTGACCGTACAAGTAGGACATGGTCATGTTAATTGTTTTGCTTAATTAAACTTCTTTTCATCTTAATCTTTAATCCAATTGGCTTCTAATTAATTAATTTTATGTTGCTTCTTGTCTTAAAACAATACGATAAACACTTCAAAAAAAAAAAAAAAAAAATTGAATCCATCTCGAGAGAGATTTATCATTCACTTTAAGAACCCATAATTGCCTAAATCATGGAAACCCCCTTTTTGTTGATTAACCTAATTTTATTTTGAATTATAATGAAGTCCCTTCTAATTTTTTAAATTTCCAAAAAGGTCAAATGATTTATATTTTCACCTTCTCTCTCTGGCTCTGTCAAACTTCTTTGTCCCATATAAAAAGATCATTAGCTATTGTTGATGGTGGTTTTTCACCCGAAAAAATTCAAATACTGAAAAGAGGTAAAATAAGATTTGTATTTGGCCAATAGAGAATGATAAAAGCCCAAAGGCACAAAGAGGTTGAAGTCGGACAAAATGGTCTGAATCCCACTATACAAAGGAGCTCTCCTAATGGCAGAGTAAGCTGATGACGAAATGAGTTGTTGATCTGACCCCACCTAGAGAATAAGTGTTGGATTTGGGCTCATTTGAGTATTTGTGAACTGACCCAAGGGGATCCGTAGTTAGCAACTCAACCTAGCTGAAGAGGTCAGATGAAGTTTTCACAAGCAGCATCCGCCTCGATATGCCGACCCGAGGAACGAAGATGAGATCACAGGCCGACCAGTATTGAAGCCATATGACGTATACCATACTTGGAAGCTTTAGGCTTCTAGAATGTTGATGTGATGGAAGTTGGTCAATGACTCTCCTTAAGAAGAGACCTTACCAGACGGAACAGTACCGGAGCAGTTGAATCGCAGGCTGTCACATCAACAAAGTGTATAGTAGTGGTGTGGGACACAGAAACTGGGCGAACGCATGCTGTTCCTAGGCTCACGGCCTAGTTGGGAGTACGGAGTAGCCACGGGGGACTAAACCGGAGAGTAATGGAGTCGCCACCCGGTGTGAACCGGGAAAATGAGATTTAAGGCCGCACTCACCCCTCGCAAGGGAAGACCTCAAACCGTTGGGTTCGGAATGGTCACTTATGCCACTTGTAATGAAAGGATTTACATAATAATTTAATCAGGCTTAAGTAACATTTATTCCTAAGAATATCATGCTTCTATATTCATGGGTACAAAATAACACTCATACATACATTTCGCATATATCTCATATCAAATAACACATGTCTAACAAAATACCCCAAAGTAACAATGAACATACAACTTCATTCAGCATATCATATTCATGAAAACACAAGCATACATAATATCCGCACAAGCATACACGTGAGCACTCTTCCAAGTGATACGTGGAATTGTATCCCAAGTACAGACCGCATTACCGTCCATTCGGAATCGGCTACGGAATTTATGTCTGGGTTTCCATCCGATATATCACAAGAAATAATACTCCAAAGTCATCATGGCATAGGCATATGAATCGTAATGCGTTAAATCAAGACTAAGGCAAACGACGCAACTAATGGAATAAACATGCTTTTCATTATTATGTGCACAAAGATAAGAATGACTATGTGTGGTTCCATAAAAATCACCTAAGAAACAATTATGCGTGGCATGTGATGAATATGTCTCAGTTCAGTGTGTTCGCGTTCGTGTAGCGTTCGTAAACGCGTTCGAACGGAAATGAAACAGAATGCTCACGTTCGTATAGCGTTTGTTAACGCGTTCGAACGGAAATGAAACAGAATGCTCACGTTCGTATGGCGTTTGTTAACGCGTTCGAACGGAAATGAAACAGAATGCTCACGTTCGTATGGCGTTTGTTAACGCGTTCGAACGGAAATGAGACCCGATGCATGATAAGCCAAAATGTATGCGCGTTCGAGTTGCGTTCGTAAACGCGTTCGAACGGGAACAGACCTGATGCATGAAATGAGACGCAATACATAAACAACAAAATAAAGGGGCGCGGCGAAGTACTGCCGTAAAGGTGGCATTTTGGGGCTTTTGGTCTCTCAAAGAGAGGACCTTTAGACCAACATACTAAGCCCATGCGCATCACATCACACATACAAAAATAGAGCCAATCATATCAAAACCAAGTATGCCCGATTGAACACATCTTACATCCAATCCGAACACACATCAACCGGCGCGGCAAAGCATCGTGGTAAAGGGTTTTAACCCCTCCCCATAAGGGATCTTTCATTCCACTTACTAAGCCCATGCGCTTGATTGAACCATGCATAAAAAATAAAATCAATAATATCAAACTAAGTATGCCCGATTGAACGTATCTCGCATCCAACCGAACACACATCAACCGGCGCGGCGAAGTAGCGTCACAAAGGTGGCCTTTTCGGCTCTTCGTCTCTCAAATGGAGGACCTTTGGACTAACTCACTAAGCCCATGCGCTTGATTGAATCATGCATAAATAAACAACATACAACATTCAAGTGACGAAAAATAAACAAACCAAAGCAACACAAGGCAAAAGATAGTGCCGTTTACTCAAGCGGTACGTGGAGTTGTGTCCCGAGTACAGATCATATTACCGTCCATTCGGAATCGGCTATGAAATTTATGTCCGGGTTTCCATCCGATATACCGCGAGAGTTAACACATTTCTCATTCATCCCATACCCACAACACACATCATACATAAACAGAATTCAACGAGTAAGTAAAATATATAATCCAAAATAAACAACAACAAAATCACGTAGAGATGGGTGTGAAAAGTACCCTCAGGTCTAACCTTTTAAGCCGTCTCTCGGACTCGCGTTTCACGAAGATCGGAAAGGGGTAAAGCTCCGCGACTTTTCTGGTTCACTGGTTCAGCGTCCTAGCTCACTGCTTTGCTGTTTTGCTTGCGGTTCGAGCTCCGTTCTGCTCCTATTCGGTCTCTGTCTTGCTGCTCACTGCACGGGCCACCTGTTTTAACGTTTTCAATGAACTATTCCAAGTTTGTGTGGGTTCTTAGTGCAGTTGTATGTGATTATTTTTTAGATTATCTATGCAGTTTTTATGTTACTGTTTTTTAAGGATTTGGGCTGCTGTTTTAAGGTAATTCAGGGACTGTTTTTTGAGTGTTTGTTAGGGGGTGTTTTAGTGGTTGTAAGGGCTGTATGGAGGGATGTGTTGGCTACAGAAATTCGGCTATGGAGGGGGTGCAAGGGAGATGGGGTTCACGGCTAAGGGGGATGAGATGGAGAGAAAATTTTCTGTTTTGATTTCTTGCTTTGGCCGTGAGTCTTGGTGTGTTTCTAGGGCTTGGGCGTGACTTAGGTTGTGTGAAGGAGAGGAATGGCTTTGGTTAGGGGTTGTTTATATAGAGAAGGGTTAGGGCTTCACCTTGTCTCACAATGATGGGATTTGGTGCATTCAATAAGGATTTAGTGCTAGGTAAGGAAAGCAATGGATTTGATTGGGGGACAAAATATTTTAAATTAGGAAGTTGTAATATTTAATTTGTGTTGGTTTAGGAATACAAATATTTTAGATTGGTAATTATCTTATTAGATTAGGAAGTCAAATATATGATTGGTTTTAATTGGTTAGGATTGATTTTAATTAGGCATATCTTCTTTTTAGTTTTAGTATATAATATATTCAAATTATTTAATTAGGCATGATTTTAGTTTAAGTTAGGTAAATATTTTATTTAAATGGGTAAATGGTTTAAATATTTTATTTAATGTTTAATGTTTAAATTAATATTTATTTATTTAATTTGTGATGTGTTTTATGGGCTTTGGGGAGCTAAATGGGCTGGGTGTGAGGCTAGCAGCAAAACCAGAATTACCAACACCGTTCGAACGCTTCCTCGAACGCGACACGAACACCCGCAATCTGTTTGCCGTTCGAACGAAGTAACGAACGCAGCACTAACGAAGACAATGAGCTTGTTTATTCTGAATTTCCCCTTCCGATATCCGTTTCCCGCGGCTTTCGTGACTCAAAAGGTAGTGCCTCCAAATGAGACTCATCATCGGGTTTCACATGCAAAAATGCAATGCCTACAAGTGGCTAAAAGGTTGAAGTGATGGGTTTCTGCTGGCAGTGGTGGTTGAGTCAGGTGTCAGTACGACTGTTTGTTGAGTGGTTGAGGAAAAGAAACATGGGGCAATGATGTCTGATGATGACAGTTGATGTCATGAGGCGGTAGAATAGTGGATTTGGGAGCCTATATAAAGGGGTTGAGGCCACAGATTCAAGGGTTATCAAATTTCACAATCCACAACTTATTAAAGTTGAGAGTTACAGTTAGTGATAGAGAGAGAAATCTGGTCGGTTCCTGATCACTTGAGAGAATTATATTGGGCTAGTTAAGACCCGAGGTATTCGATATTGTATCTTTTATTCCTCCCCCACTTGTAGCTCGGGTCGGTCTTGACCCCGAACATGTGATAAAATACCTAATTTTTACTCCCGTAAACATAGGTTAGAGCCACTTTCTGCCGAACCACGTAAACTTCATGTATTTCTTGTAGGCATGGGCATTATCGAATTCAGATCGGATCGAACCGAATCCGAATTCGATCCGATCCGAAATTCGTGGAAATTTATGATTCGATCGGATCGGATCAGCTAATTGGACTCGATCTGATTCGATCCGATCCGAAATCGGCCTATTTCGGATCGGACCGATCCGATCCGATTCGAATCAGACAGAATGCAGGTCCAGGATGAACAAAATATAACAATAACATTTAACAACATGACCACACAAACTGCCAGCATAATCTGGTTTTGACAGTACACACAACAATAACAAATGACAACAATACAACATGACCACAAGATGAAGAAAAATAAAATAGTAGTTACTAGTTAACAATACCACAAGATGTCAAGATCAACAAGTTACAAAACTACAAAAGCCAAAATTTTCACTAAACAATAGTGACAGTACACACAACACAACCAACATGACCACAATATCAATCCACAATACTATCCAGTATCCCCACCCCAGTGTCCTTCCACTTCCAGCACGGCAGCAGCACAACAACATCAAGCTGCAAAAGATGGAAATTAATAAACAATGTTTCTGAAATATAAAATATAAGTATAACACCACTTCATAATTCATATCGTACTCAAAATCAAAGAAAAACATAACTTTGTCAAAATTGTACCTTCAAAGATAATTCGCCTCAAACTCTGTTGCCAACGACATGATCCGGTGATTGTGATTCAGATTGTAACTTGTGTCTTGTGATATTCTTCAAATAAAATAAAATAAAAAATTATTCACAGTTAGTAAGTTTGCATTTAATGGTATTCATTATAACAATTAAAAAACTAATTAAGTAATTAATAATTTTGTTTTTACCTTCCTCAAGTTTTTTGTAGTACTCTGCCTCCAATAACATTGCTTCAACTTCATTGGTTTTGTCAATTGTAAGTCTATTCCGTATCCAATTTTGAGTGCATATTAGAGCCTCGACCATAACGGGAGTTAATGAGCTACGAAAACTGTCAAGAACACGACCGCCCGTACTAAATACCGATTCAGATGCCATAGTCGATACCGGCATTGCAAAAATATCACGAGCAATCCTAGCCAAAATTGGATACTTACCGGTATTTGTTTTCCACCACATCAGAACACTAAAGTTAGGGTCATGACTAATCTCATAGGGTTCCATTAAATACATTTCAACCTCGGTACTATCCTCTTGATGCATTGCATGACTAGTCTGAAAAACTTGAAATGGATCATCAGGTTGCACGTTTGTATTGCGCTTACGGACTCTATCTTGTACTCGCGGTCTAACAAATGGCTGAGATTGTGTACTACAATGTGTAGCACTAGACCCCTC
This sequence comes from Zanthoxylum bungeanum, assembly GCA_019454045.1. Taxonomy (NCBI): domain Eukaryota; kingdom Viridiplantae; phylum Streptophyta; class Magnoliopsida; order Sapindales; family Rutaceae; genus Zanthoxylum; species Zanthoxylum bungeanum. The sequence goes on from SKCR01036381.1 coordinate 1,086,988, forward strand.
TCCACCAACACACCAGTTATACCCCCAGCCATTGATCCATCACTGTCAACAAACAACCCATTTGTGCCATACTATTATACATATCGTATAATCTCTTCAATAAATCTCTAGAAGACTTTCTCATTTCCTCTATCTTCACATCATCATTATCAAAAAGTATACCAAAGCAAACAGAGGCAAATGTCATCTTCCGTCGTGGATCAAGAATAGTACTGACAATCAATAATTTATTGATTTTGGCAGTGGTCTCCTAATATTTATCAAACTTCATCTTCATATATAATGTCATGTCATGCAAAAGAGGATGTTCATTACGCGCCAGGTTTTTCAAACTTGTATGAATCTTGCAAATCTCATTGTAGGTGAAACAAGATGTGACGGTGGATGAGGCACTGAACATATTCGTTGCATCATAAAAAATCTCCAAAAAATCAGTAAAGTATTGAGCTTTCTCCCAATCTATATCTGTAGAAGGCCCAACCTTTTTGCTCTCATTTTCATCATCTCTAAAATATGGAGCATAGTGACCATCATCATCAATCATTCGATCAAAGGCCTTCTGAAAGTTTAATGCATCATTCAACATTAAGTAGGTGGAATTCCACCTAGTAGGAACATCTAAGATGACACTGCCCTTGCTCTCAATCTTCTCACGTGCTACCGCCGATTTAAATGCTTCCAATCTTGATGGAGAAGATCTCACATACTTAACAGCATTTCGAATTGCTATAATGATGTCATCCATTTGTTTCAAACCATCAGACACAACTAAGTTTAATATGTGAGCACAACACCGCATATGCACATACTCTCCATTAAGCACCAATGCATCCCCTCCACGTCCTCATCTTCCTCACCAACTGTTGGATGGCTACGGCATTGGCACTGGCGTTATCCACAGTTATAGTAAAAATTCTCTCAATACCCCAATGTTGTAAACAAGACTCTATTAACCTTCCGATAGTGTCTCTTTTGTGATTGTTAATTGGATAGAAGCTAATGATTCGCCGATGCAACTGCCAATCATTGTCTATAAAATGTCCAGTGATAACCATGTAATTAATATTTTGAATTGACGTCCATATGTCGGTGGTCAAACTAACTCTCTGTTAACCCGCAAATAAAATACTCTTCAACATCACTTTTTCATCAGCAAACAACTATATGATATCTCTCGTTATAATCCTACGAGATGGGACATCAAAACGAGGGACGGCAACACTACAGAAATGTCGAAAACCCTCTTTCTCTATAAAGCTAAATGGTAACTCGTCAACAATGATCATCTTCACAGCTACTTTCTGACACGCTGCTTGATTAAAATGACCATCTCTCACAGAGAGATTTCCACTTGTGTCTCCCTCTTCACCAACCCCAACCAAAACACCTTGTGCTTCACAATAAGCCAGATATGATTTGCATGCCTCCATATGCCTCTTCAAGTTGGTTGTTGACCGGTCCTTCGAACTACAAGCATAAGTCTTCTGACAATACATACATTCAGCCATAACTTGATTATCTTCACACATGCGGAAAACTTTCCACACTTCAGATCTTCTATTTCTTATTTTATTTGCTACTGATGTGATTGATGGCGATGAATCATGTTTTTTTGACAATGGCGCGGTCTCTCGGAGTTTGGGGAATTTTTCTCTTCTGTTTCCTTGGTTCTCTTAATTGTGCATAAAATGAATCTGATTCCGACCCACTACCGTAGGGTGAGCTTTCAAACCCACTCATCTACAACAAAAATAAAATAGACAATTAAAATGCATTAGTTTACATGTTGAATGCATTAGTTTAAACTTTACATGTTGAATGCATTAGTTTACATGTGACCGATCCTTCGAACTACAAGCATATGAATGCATTAGTTTACTTTGAATGATAAATGTAAGAGCCAAATTTGGTCTAAGGGTAAAACTGTCTTTCACCTTAAGCCCATCATAGGCCCGAAACCAAAGCCCAAAGAATTATGTATTTGATTACAATTAAAATCATAAAGCATGGCCACTCCACTTAACCTAACTCTAGCACTAATCCTTACTTACTCCAAAACCATTACCAAATACATCAAACCTCAGATCATGTTTTATCTATAAATATGAAAAGAATACAGGAAGAAAGCATTCAAGTCTCATTTCTCTCACCCTAATACTTCATACTCTCAATCCTTGATCCCTTCATATATTACACGGCCATCACGGCCAAACAAAGGAAGTAGAGGTAATATTCAACCTTGCTTTCCCATTTTACAAACTTATTTCCTGCCACTGACTTGGGCGTCGGAGTGTACCCGGTATCCACCACACCGGTGGTAGCCTACTCTCGTCCACTCTCCTTTGTTTTTTGCAGGATTGCTAGTGCCCAACTTACAAATTCTGATTGGGGACCTCGGTCGAAAACCAGCGTCCACAATTTGGCGCCCACCGTGGGGCCCTAGCAATAATTTGCAGACAAAGGCTTTCCACCCTACAAACACTCACTGCTTAGTCAATCATGACTTCAAGCAATGAACAAACACCTGATCCAGTGGCATCACAATTGGCCATACTACAAGACAGATTGAAAGCTTTGGAAGAAGAGAATTTTACCTTTCGTAGTTCCAACATAAACCTCCAAAAACAATTGGAACTACTTTCATCACCCACACAGCTTCACAATACATCAGAACAACATAACAACCGGATCACTCCAGCTAACCTTCAAGGAGCATTTGACGAAACAACAGACGACGTTCCATCAAATGGTGAGAACCAGAGGAACTTACCAAGTTCACCAGTCAACCAAGCCCAGCAAATTGTAGTCACAATGAGAAAGGAAATGAAAGAATTTAAAGAAGCTATTATGTCCAGTCTACCAGGTGTGAAACTCCCAATGAAGAAGAGTAGAGCTGGAACCATTTCAGATACCCCTTTCATTGAGACGATAACATCTGTTGAGCTACCACGGAAGTTCAGCCCACCAGACATGAAGTTATACGATGGATCTACTGACCCAGACGACCATGTCATTCATTATAAATACAAAATGATGTCAACAGGCTTAGCTCCTCATCAATGGGAAGCTGGAATGTGCAGAGGATTTGGAGAAACTTTGGGTGGTCCAGCTCTTACATGGTTCATCAACCTACCATACAGATCCATCAAATCTTATCAACAATTAGCAGACAAATTTGTTGAACATTTCGCCAGCTCTTGCAAACTTGAAAAAACTACTGATGATCTTAGTGCCATCCTACAACGGAGGGGAGAATCATTGCGAAGCTATGTTGCTCGATTCAACAAAGAAAGAATAACAATCCCAGACCTTCATCAACCAACAGCTGTGGAGGCTTTCAGGAACGGGTTACTTTGTGAAAGTGGACTCTACAAAAAGCTGACCAAGTTTCGGTGCTACTCGATGGACCAGGTTATGGCTCGAGCCCAAGTCGAAATCAGGTGGGAAGAAGATAAAAGGAATAAAAGGAAAGACATTTCCTCCAACATGCAAAACGAAAGAACAACCCATTCTACCAAACGACATAAAGAATTTACAAATATGATGCCTAAGCGTCATTCGGAGAAATGGAACCACCCAAGGAGAGAACATCAGCCCCACCGAAAAGGTTTTGATCAAAGACCTCCATCATACAGAGCTCGAGAAACAATTCCGATGGAAAAACCCAGACTCCCAGACTACAATTTTTCTATATCTCCGGGAGAGTTAGTCTTGGTACTTAAAAAGATGGGAAATGAAGTAAAATGGCCACCACGCAACAGAGAAAGTTTCAAAAATAAAGACACAAACAAATGGTGTGAGTTCCATCGAGACTACGGCCATACCACAGCTGAATGTGTGGCGTTGAGGTTGGAAGTACTTGAATTGTTGAACAAAGGGTTTTTAAGGGATCTACTTACGGAGAAGGGGCAAGCTACTTTAGCTCAGAGGAACGAGAAGGATGGACATGGGGAAGCACCAATTCAACCTCCACCAATTGATAACACGTGAATTTCATTTCAGGAGGATCAGAGATTAGTGGAGTATCATATTCAGCAGCCAAACGACATTCCAGAGCGATTGTGTCAAGCCTTCAACATTCCACGACGTCTTTAGAAAAAATGTTTACAAACCTAATAATGGAGTTTCCAGACGACATCAACTCTGGTAGCATGAACCCTCATCATGACGCCTTAGTAATCTCTCTACAGGTGGCAAATTCATGATCAAACGAGTTCTGATAGATACATGATCCTCAGCCAACATCATCTTTACAACAGCCTTGACAGACATGGGAGCTGAATTAGAGAGAAAGTTAACAAAAGGACGACTGTGTTGATTGGATTCAGTGTGGTGAACAAAAATTTACTTTGGGAGAAATAAGCCTTCCAGTCTACGCAGGGGGAATCAACAAAATGACAACTTTTCTAGTCCTGGATTGTCCTTCAGCCTACAATCTAATTATGGTGAGGCCATGGATTCATGAGATGAGGGCAGTATCGTCCACCTATCATCAAACTCTAAAATTTCCTACAAAGTGGGGGATTCAAGAGATAAGGGGAGATAGAGTTGCTTCCAGAGGATGCTACCAAACAACAATGAAGGCAAAGGTCCATTCAGCATAGCAATTACATAACGAACCTCATACGCAGGAGCCCACACTTCCAAATATTGAAGAATTGGATGAGGTTCAAATCCATGAAAAAATTGCAGACCATAAAACTCAAATTGGAGCAAATCTAGATCCCAGACTACGAGCAGACTTAAGTGAATTTTTGCGAAAACGACATGACCAGTTCGCTTGGTCGCATGAAGACATGACTGGGATTGACCCCAGCTTGATTACTCATCAACTCCATGTGGATCCAGACTATCCTCCAATCAGACAGAAAAGAAGGAAGTTCGCCCCAGAAAGAAACCAGATCATTGATGAAGAAATCCAAAAATTGTTACAAAATGGTGCCATTAAAGAAGTTCAATTCCCAGCCTGGTTAGCCAATGTGGTGGTGGTACGAAAGAAGAATGGAAAATGGAGAGTTTGTATCGACTTCACAGATTTGAACAAAGCATGCCCAAAAGATTCATTCCCATTGCCTCATATTGATCAAATGGTTGATGCTACAGCTGGACACGAATTGCTAAGTTTTATGGATGCATATTCTGGGTACAATCAAATCCTTATGCATCCAAACGACCAAGAGAAAACAGCTTTCATGACCAATATGGGCATATTCTGTTACAAGGTAATGCCCTTTGGTCTCAAAAATGCAGGTGCTACATATCAGAGAATGGTCAATAAAATGTTCTCACAACAGATTGGAAAAACAATGGAGGTGTATGTAGACGACATGTTGGTGAAATCATCGAAATCTGATCAGCATCTGCAACACCTGGAAGAAGCATTCAAGGTGATGAATATGTATGAGATGAAATTGAATCCAACAAAATGTGCGTTTGGAGTTGCTTCTGGGAAATTCTTGGGATATGTCGTTACACAACGAGGGATTGAGGCAAATCCAGATCAAATCAGGTCCATACTTGAAATTCCTTCACCAACCTGCCTAAAGGAAGTCATGCGACTAGCAGGGAGAATTGCTGCGTTGAATAGATTCATCTCCAAGTCGACAGACAAAAGTTTTATGTTCTTTTCAGCCATTAAAAAGACAAAAAACTTTGAATGGACTCCAGCCTGCGAACAAGCTCTAGAAAGAGCTGAAGCAGTACTTAACATCACCACCATTGTTGTCAAAACCACTCGACAATGAAAGGTTATTCTTGTAGTTGGGAGTGTCAGACCAAGCAGTGAACGCTGTTTTGATTCGAGAAGAGAATGGCACCCAACTTCCAGTCTACTATGTAAGCAAGGCATTACTTGATACGGAGTCACGTTATTTGCATTTGGAGAAATTGGTACTAGCCTTGGTAATGTCAGCCAGGAAGCTACGACCATACTTTCAAGGACATCCTATAACAGTCTACTCGGAGTACCCCTTGAGGAGCATACTACACAAGCCAGAGTTGACTGGAAGATTAACAAAATGGGCTGTTGAATTGGGAGAACACGACATCACTTACCAGCCCAGAACAGCAATCAAATCTCAAGCCTTGGCTGACTTTGTAGCAGATTTCAGTCCAACTCAGAATCCCTTGGAAGGTACTGAAGTCAATTCCATCCAATCAAATTCACTTTGGAAACTTTCAGTCGACGGTTCTAGCAATAAGAAAGGATGTGGCCTTGGCATAGTGATCACTACTCCTGATGGGGACATACTACAACAAGCAATCAAATGTGGATTCCGGGTTACAAACAATGAAGCAGAATATGAAGCTCTAATAGCAGGAATCAGCTTGGTCAAAGAGCTTGGGGGAAGGAGAATCGAAGTGAAATCAGACTCCCAATTGATAGTGAATCAGCTCCAAGGTTCATATCAGGCACGAGACCCTCAAATGTTTTCCTACTTGCAAAAGGTTAAAGAAGTCCAGGCGACATTTCAAGAATTCAACATATCTCAAGTTTCAAGAAGTGAAAACACTCAGGCGGACGCATTGGCTACGCTCGGGTCGACGATGCATGGGGACAAACTTCAATCAATTCCAGTAGTGTATTTAAATTGGCCATCAATTTGGAAGGAGAACAAGGAGATTAGCACCATCACTTCAGACGACTCATGGATGACACCAATCATGAAATACTTGCAAGATGGACTGCTTCCAGAAGATAGAAATGAAGCAAGAAGGATTCAAAGGCAGGCAGCAAGGTTCACGATATTTAATGGACAACTATTGAAAAGGTCGTTCTCTGGACCCTACTTGAAATGTCTTACTCATGATCAAGCACAACATGTACTATCAGAATTGCACGAAGGAGAATGCGGAAATCATTCTGGAGGACGAAGCCTTGCCTCTCGCGCCCATTCGACTGGGTATTATTGGCCAACTATGAGAATTGATTCAGTCAATTACACGAAGAAGTGTGAAAAATGTCAGAGATTCGCTCCTATTCCACATCTTCCACCAGAAAAGCTGAATCCTATCCTATCCCCTTGGCCGTTCATGAAGTGGGGTATGGATATTGTAGGGAAGCTACCAACCGCCCCTGGACAACGAGTCTACATGCTAGTCTTGACAGATTATTTTTCAAAGTGGATTGAAGCGGACTCCTTTGCCAAAGTACGAGACAAAGAAGTTCAAACATTTGTCTGGAAAAACATCATATGTCGTTTCGGCATTCCCAAGGAGATTGTAACAGATAATGGCTCCCAGTTCATCAGTCGACATTTTCAAGACTTTTGTAAAATTGGGGGATCAAGTTAAGTTTTTCAACCCCACGCTTTCCACAAGCTAATGGGCAAGCCGAGTCTTCTAACAAGACACTTTTGAATTCTTGAAGAAAAGATTGGAAAAGGCAAAAGGATCATGGGCAGACGAACTTCCTGGAGTATTGTGGTCCTACAGAACGACCATCCGTTCTTCGACTGGAGAAACTCATTTTTCTCTGGCATTTGGAACAGAGGCAGTAATTCCAATCGAAGAAGCCATTCCTTCTCTACACTACCAGTACGCTGGTGATGAGGCAAATCAGCATTTGATGTATATGAATCTAGATACAATCGACGAAAGACGAGAAAAGGCGACCATACGACTTGCATCTCATCGGCAAAGAATGGCGAGATATTTCAACAAAAATGTCAGAAGCAGAACATTCAAGGAAGGGGATTGGGTACTACGAAAAGTCTTTCAAAACACAAAAGAAGTCGGAGAAGGGAAGTTGGGACCAAATTGGGAAGGGCCATACATCATCACAAGAGTTGTTGGACACGGAGCCTACAAATTACAAACAATTGAGGGAAGACAAATTCACAATAGTTGGAATGCAATTCACCTTAAGCAATTTCACCGGTAATTTATGCGTGCATTTATTTATATTTTATGGTTCAGAGTAATTTTCAACTTTATGTATTGTGTGATTCGACTTAAAAACAAATTTCATTTGAAATATCATCCCAAAATATCATTAAGTCATTAAAATTGTTCTACAAAGAAGTTAAATTAAAATTACAAGAGATTCAAATTTCTGGAGTAGCTTCTTCCTGGATGCATTCAGCAGCAACTTCAGGTGCAGGAATTTCTTGAACTTGAGTAGTTGACTCGATTTCCATTCGACTAAGTTCTTCACTCTTCTTGTCCGTTTCTTGAACTTCAGCCGCTCCCTCAATTACTTATCTTTCAGCCACTTTCGAGTCGACCTCTTCGCCTTTCTCTTCCACGTCACCCTCATTTGAAAAAGAAATTCCTGCCAATAGTTGGTCATACTGTTGAATCCATTTCTCTGGTTCCCAAGCTCCTGACTTCCCATCAAGGAAATCCTTCATCAGATGACTGCGTTCTTTCATCATGGATTCAAGAGCAATCCCTTCAAGATTCTCAGTAATTCTTCATTCTCCTTCTTCACATTCTCGAACGCATCCTTATAGCCTTCAATCGTAACCTCAGAAGTCTCCTTTTCCATCTGAAGTGTTGCCTTCACTTCCTTCAACTCCTTCTCCAATTCAGCATTTCTTTTTTCAGCGACTTCTTTTGGACCACTTCTTTTTTCATAGCCGCAAATGATTTATCCATCTCTCTCTGTTTCTTAAGAGTCGATTCGACATATCGCTGCATATGTAAGCTGCACTCCATTGCCTGGAAAAAAGGATTGATTAGAATCCATTTTACAAATTATTATGAAATTTCTATTTACTTTCTTACTTGGTAATTTAAAGCCGCAGCCTTTTTCATCGACTCGACCGGGCCAATCTTGGATAGCCTCTGTTCATCCTCTTCCAGCAGAAGCTTCTTAATAAAAGGGTCAAGGCTTGATGGGTCAGAAATTGCAGTCGACCCAGATGGAATCCTGACAACTATATTATCGATTTCTTCGATTTCATCCGCCTTCCTTTTCCCCCCTTTGACAACTATTTCGGTCGACTTCCCCTTATGCTTTGGAGTTCCAGTCGACGATACCAATTGTGGTTCTGGAACCTCCACTTCTGGCTCTTTATCTTGAGCTTCTAGCCTTTTTTCGGCTCATCAACTCATCAATTGATGCTACTTTTATTTGCCTCGACGCCATGTCCTCTGCGCATATAAAATTTCTTTTGGAGTTAATGTCTTTATAAACCACACCTTTCCGTACAGAGCTCGAATCGACCGAGTACAGTAGATGACTTCCAATACGTTTTTAGAAAGTGCCAAAGGGGTAGATAGATACCTTGATTCGAAGATTTCTTTCCACTGTAAAGTGTTCTCAATCTCTGCTCTACCAAGATTATCCTCCAATCTCTTTGTTCGACGGGAAGATCAAGAAGAGCTTTTGTGTTCGACAAAATAAGAGGTGTTTTGTCGAATAAACTGTTTCGAAAAGGACTGCAGAATAAACAATCCATACATTAGTATCATACGACAATAACATTGATAAATTTCAAATAATTGAAGAAGTTGATACTCACTAAATACACTCCAGTATTCTGAAACTCGACCCATTCCAGTCGACCCAAAGATACCCTCATTTTTCACAAAGAAATAGTCCGACTGCCAATTACCCCTATCGTTTGTGGAAGCCCCATAACTATTGTTCCCTCTTACGACGAAGGTACAAAGTATATCTCCCTTTTTCAGTTAGGTGCTCTTTAAGGTAGTATGAATATAAAATGTCCTTCACCTCAAACAATAACCCTTGTTCGAATGCTAAGCATTCAATCGATATTAAAATTCTCCAAGCATTCGGCATTAGTTGTGAAGGAGCAATCCCATAATGATCCAAAATTTCCCAAGCTAACCTCGGAATAGGGAATCTGAGCCCATTAGAAAACGGTACTACATAAAAACCCATCCATCCGGGAATTTTATAATCGATCCTTTCAGACGGCAAGGGCACCCTCAGTTCCATTGATCTAGGAAATCTATACTTAATCCTAATTTCCATCAGCAAACTAGCCGTCATTCGACTAGCTGGGTTCTTGGTTAGTATGTTGGTAGGCTCACTTGTGCTCACCCCTCCACTAAATTCCTCGACAGCTGCCAATGATCTAATAGGAATTGCCTGCAACAAACTTCATGCGACATAACGGTTACGGGTCCTTCCTCAAAAAACTCTTGACGCGACCATTCCCTTAATGATTTTTCTTCTGTTGATTCACTCGATGATGATCCTACGAATGTATCGATCTGTTCTCCTAAACTTTCTAAAGAGTCTCCACTCGACATATTCTATTCAGCGAGTCTACAAACAAATAATTTCTAAGATTTGGGTTCCTTAAAGATCAAATCCTACTCCTATCTCCAAACACAAATCCACCAAATAACGTATGATTCTAAAGATCAAACAACCTAATTTAGCTAAGAACAGATTGAAGCTACTCTACGAATATTCAAAGCAAATGAAGAACGCGAAGAGAGTGTAAAGAAGTACCTTGAAGCCTTGAAGTTCTCTCCCAAATCGATTGATCTTGTGAATGAAACAAATGAACCCATCAAGCCACTCTTATACTACTTCTTTTGGCGGTTCATTTCCCGCCATAAGACTCCTCGTTATTTGCGCTAGGTTTTACTCCGTTAAACGACACGTGGAAGATCTGAAGATCATTTTCATTCATGAAAAATTGATGAAGCAAACCCCGGTGCATGCCTTATAATCACTCGACAAATGATAAAAAGGGACATTCCCCTGGACTCATGTCGAGTCAAGTAAAACTCCTGAATCACCGTCTGGTTCAGTCGACAAGGGAATCATGTCGAGTCAAGTAAACTCCTGAACCACCGTTTGGTTCAGTCGACAAGGGACATTCCCCGGGACTCATGTCGAGTCAAGTAAACTCCTGAACCACCGTTTGGTTCAGTCGACAAGGGACATTCCCCTAGACTCATGTCGAGTCAAGTAAACTCCTGAACCACCGTTTGGTTCAGTCGACAAGGGACATTCCCTTGGACTCATGACGAGTCAAGTAAATTCCTGAACCACCGTTTGGTTCAGTCGACAAAGGGACATTCCCCTGGACTCATGTCGAGTCAAGTAAATTCCTGAACCACCGTTTGGTTCAGTCAACAAGGTACATTCCCTTGGACTCATGACGAGTCAAGTAAACTCCTGAACCACCGTTTGGTTCAGTCGACAAAGGGACATTCCCCTGGACTCATGTCGAGTCAAGTAAATTCCTGAACCACCGTTTGGTTCAGTCGACAAGGTACATTCCCCTGGACTCATGTCGAGTCAAGTAAACTCCTGAACCACCGTTTTGTTCAGTCGACAAAGGACATTCCCTTGGACTCATGACGAGTCAAGTAAACTCCTGAACCACCGTCTGGTTCAGTCGACAAGGGACATTCCCCTGGACTCATGTCGAGTCAAGTAAACTCTTGAACCACCGTTTGGTTCAGTCGACAAATGACATTCCCCTGGACTCATGTCGAGTCAAGTAAATTCCTGAACCACCGTTTGGTTCAGTCGACAAGGTACATTCCCTTGGACTCATGACGAGTCAAGTAAACTCATGAACCACCGTTTGGTTCAGTCGACAAAGGGACATTCCCCTGGACTCATGTCGAGTCAAGTAAATTCCTGAACCACCGTTTGGTTCAGTCGACAAAGGGACATTCCCCTGGACTCATGTCGAGTCAAGTAAATTCCTGAACCACCGTTTGGTTCAGTCGACAAGGTACATTCCCCTGGACTCATGTCGAGTCAAGTAAACTCCTGAACCACCGTTTTGTTCAGTCGACAAAGGACATTCCCTTGGACTCATGACGAGTCAAGTAAACTCCTGAACCACCGTCTGGTTCAGTCGACAAGGGACATTCCCCTGGACTCATGTCGAGTCAAGTAAACTCCTGAACCACCGTTTGGTTCAGTCGACAAATGACATTCCCCTGGACTCATGTCGAGTCAAGTAAATTCCTGAACCACCGTTTGGTTCAGTCGACAAGGTACATTCCCCTGGACTCATGTCGAGTCAAGTAAACTCCTGAACCACCGTTTTGTTCAGTCGACAAAGGACATTCCCTTGGACTCATGACGAGTCAAGTAAACTCCTGAACCACCGTCTGGTTCAGTCGACAAGGGACATTCCCCTGGACTCATGTCGAGTCAAGTAAACTCCTGAACCACCGTTTGGTTCAGTCGACAAATGACATTCCCCTGGACTCATGTCGAGTCAAGTAAATTCCTGAACCACCGTTTGGTTCAGTCGACAAGGTACATTCCCCTGGACTCATGTCGAGTCAAGTAAACTCCTGAACCACCGTTTTGTTCAGTCGACAAAGGACATTCCCTTGGACTCATGACGAGTCAAGTAAACTCCTGAACCACCGTCTGGTTCAGTCGACAAGGGACATTCCCCTGGACTCATGTCGAGTCAAGTAAGTAAACTCCTGAACCACCGTTTGGTTCAGTCGACAAATGACATTCCCCTGGACTCATGTCGAGTCAAGTAAACTCCTGAACCACCGTTTGGTTCAGTCGACAAAGGACATTCCCCTGGACTCATGTCGAGTCAAGTAAACTCCTGAACCACCGTTTGGTTCAGTCGACAAGGGACATTCCCCTGGACTCATGTCGAGTCAAGTAAATTCCTGAACCACCGTTTGGTTCAGTCGACAAGGTACATTCCCCTGGACTCATGTCGAGTCAAGTAAACTCCTGAACCACCGTTTGGTTCAGTCAACAAGGGACATTCCCCTGGACTAATGTCGAGTCAAGTTGGAGTCCTTAACCTGCATTTGTTTCAGTCGATAAAGGGACATTCCCCATGACTATAGTCGAGTCAAGATTGGACTTCTGAACCCGTATTTGGTTCAATCGACAAAGGGACATTCCCCATGACTCTTGCCGAGTCAAGTGGGACTCCTAAACTTACAGTTGACCAGAGAATGTTCCCCATTACTTATGTCGAGTCAAATGTATCCATGGATCCTCGAACTGATCAGACGACCAAGAACCAATTACCATAAGTCAAGTCAAATCAGAAGGACTAAAGACTTCGTCTGCCCAGACGATACACGCGATATAGAAGAAGTTGTTGCACATTTTGCACAAAGCTCTTATAAAACAATCCAACAGAAGGTGATACATTCTTGTCACGTGCTTTTGTGATTAGTATCATTTGACATAAACGTATATACTCTCTAAGACAAAACTTTCCACACTTCAGATCTTCTATTTCTTATTTATTTGCTACTGATGTGATTGATGGCGATGAATCATGTTTTTTTGACAATGGCGCGGTCTCTCGGAGTTTGGGGAATTTTTCTCTTCTGTTTCCTTGGTTCTCTTAATTGTGCATAAAATGAATCTGATTCCGACCCACTACCGTAGGGTGAGCTTTCAAACCCACTCATCTACAACAAAAATAAAATAGACAATTAAAATGCATTAGTTTACATGTTGAATGCATTAGTTTACACTTTACATGTTGAATGCATTAGTTTACATGTTGACCGATCCTTCGAACTACAAGCATATTGAATGCATTAGTTTACTTTGAATGATAAATGTAAGAGCCAAATTTGGTCTAAGGGTAAAACTGTCTTTCACCTTAAGCCCATCATAGGCCCGAAACCAAAGCCCAAAGAATTATGTATTTGATTACAATTAAAATCATAAAGCATGGCCACTCCACTTAACCTAACTCTAGCACTAATCCCCACCACTCCACTTAACCTAACTCTAGCACTAATCCTTACTTACTCCAAAACCATTACCAAATACACCAAACCTCAGATCATGTTTTATCTATAAATATGAAAAGAATACAGGAAGAAAGCATTCAAGTCTCATTTCTCTCACCCTAATACTTCATACTCTCAATCCTTGATCCCTTCATATATTACACGGCCCTCACGGCCAAACAAAGGAAGTAGAGGTAATATTCAACCTTGCTTTCCCATTTTACAAACTTATTTCCTGCCACTGACTTGGGCGTCGGAGTGTACCCGGTATCCACCACACCGGTGGTAGCCTACTCTCGTCCACTCTCCTTTGTTTTTTGCAGGATTGCTAGTGCCCAACTTACAAATTCTGATTGGGGACCTCGGTCGAAAACCAGCGTCCACAATAAACATATTAGTTTGAACATTAAGGACATGGGAAATTGTAATATACTAATATGGCATATAGAGTAATAGAGAGACATTAAGGACATGGTAGAACTCTTTAAAAAAGACAAGACTTACCTTCCCTTTGCCTTCTTCTGCGATGCAGATTGATCACCTTTCGCAAAATGGGCAAACAACTCTGTTTGCTGCAATAGATACTTCAATCGGCCCTTCCCCCTATTGTTCTGTTCTGCAATTAAACCAAAATTAATTAACTCGGCCTTTATTCTCATTGCGCAACAAGCATTAACACAAAACTTAACCAATAGTACAACAGACACACCATATCGGAAACAATAATAAAGGCGTATTATAACAAGTTTAAATCATGCGTTGCATAAGGTAGATGCTGATCAAGCATAATAACCATCACACTGAAGATATCCATATGCAATAACACATCTAACAGACTAACAAACTAACTAACACTGGTATCCCTCCTGGTTTATACATAAGAAAATCACACTATCACTATCACAATCACAAGTAGAGGCATATCAAAAGCAACAAATGAGACCATCAGTATCCACGATAACAGACTAACAGTAAAACACATCCAACAGACACAGACTAACTAACAGTCTAACACTAATATCAGTAACCACAATTTTTATCTCAAAAGTAAAAAATCAGTCGTACACTGCTATTAGTGCCAATAAAGGAAAAAATGTCCAAAAACATTGAATTTTCAATTCCCATACGATATTACCACTTACCAGGAATTATGGGATGATCCAAAGCTCCAAACTTCAGTGAGTTGCTTCTACCAGTTTCTGTTAACAAACAAGAAAGAATCAGAAAAATAATTACATATGGCCTTACTTTCTATACGCAATTACGCAGCATAAACAACATAAACAATTACATATGCCCTTCAAGATGAAATCTTCACTAGAAATTACAGCAATTACTCTTACGCAGCATAAATAGCATAGTAGAAAATGATACATTTAGAAACAATTACATATTTACATTAGAAATAATTACAACAATTACTCTTATATCACCCCATAATTTATTCAGAATCAGCAGAAATGAAAGTTTAGGGTTCATCTTCTTAAACAACAATTAGTTCTATACGCAGCATAAACAGGGAACTTACTTTCTCTGAGTTGTTCGACGGCGACGGCGAACGGCGAACGGAGACCGAAGAGTGAAGTGAAGATCGAAGAAGAAGATGAAGAATAAAGATTAAAAGTGAAGACCGAAGAGTGAACTGAACTGAATGACGAAGAAGTAAGGGAGACTGAAAGTGAAGTAAAGCAATTATGCAAAACAACGTCGTTTCTCACACTAAAAAACGACGTCGTTTTGCATATCAATTAAAAAAAAAAAAACGATCGGATCGGATCGGATCAGATAAAATCCGATCCGATCCGAAATCCGTCAAATCCATTATTCTCAACTCGATCGGATAAAAGAATCAGATCCGATCCGATTTGATCCGATCAAATCGGATCTGATTCATTGCCCACCCCTAATTTCTTGTCTACTTGTTAAATTTACTTTTGGTCATCTACTAATCAAATAAATTCACTGCTGAGGAAGGGTTATTCGAGAAATAAAACGGCTAGTATTTCGAGAGAAAACCACCTTTTAAAAATAACATTTAAATAGTCAACGTGGCATATATTCATAATAAAATTATATAAATAAGAGTCTGCTGTCTGCCTCTATTTCTGAGTTAACCACTTAGGATTATTAATCATTAATTATCCTAATATAATTAAAAGATAAAAAAAAATCATAATATTAATCTCCTTATATATTCCTTTGATGTCCCCACTCTTGAAATGGATTAAAACTCCTAAAAACACATACTAAAAAAACTTAATTCTGCTCGAATTCCGACTGCTGCAAATTTTTGTTCCCACCCGGTATCCAGTGCCACATTGGGCCTGACTAATCCAGATTCGGACCGAAAACTGTATGGTATAATCCTCTCAACGATAATGACTCTAGCGGGATTCGAACTGGGGAGCATACCCAGTCGAGCCTCCTATGATTAACCTTCAACCTTCGGCTAAGGCTAATTTTAATCCCAAAATTTATCTGGCCGGATTTTCACTGTCGGCTGCCAATCTTTGAATTTCCTCGTTGTCAATTATATATATATTTTTTTAAATTTAAAATTAAAATTAAAATTAATTAATTAATAAATAATTTTAACATCACGGTTCTAAATAAAAGAGCACACCATCACCACCGTGTCATTAATCTTTTTGTTCCTCCAAAAAAGAAATTTCCCTAAAATTGCAGTTTCTGTGTCTCAAATACCATCATTAAGCCGGCCCCAAAATATCAATTTTGATTTTTGTTCCTCCAAAATCCTAATTTTACAATTCCAATCCAAATCCTAATTCTCGATTTAACCCTCATAGCCGAAACGATTGAACAATTTGGTCGCCACTTAATTCAATTCTTATAGAATCAAACCCACCACTCTTGTTGATGGGCACAATTAGGGTCTGTAAAGATCCTACAAAACACTCAATTACACCGATCACAACATCCACAGCTCGCAACGAGACCATAAATGGGTCGCACCAGTTCAAGATCGGCGGCTATTCGCTTTCGAAAGGCATGGGCATCGGCAAGTACATAGCTTCCGATACTTTCTTTGTGGGTGGCCACGCATGGGCCGTTTACTTTTACCCGGATGGCAAGAGCGTAGAAGATAACGCGGTGTATGTGTCGCTGTTTATTGCCTTGGCGAGTGAGGGAACGGATGTAAGAGCGCTGTTTGAGCTCACGCTTTTGGATCAGAGCGGGAAGGAACGGCACAAGGTGCATACCCATTTCGGAAGAACCCTCGAGAGTGGACCCTACGCGCTTAAATATCGGGGCAGCATGTGGTAGGTTTTCTCCCCCTTGATTTGTGATTGATATTTTTGTTAGTTATTGTATGATTTAATGTTAATTGTTCAGGATGCATATTGCGGTGCTATCAATGTAAAATTTATGTAGTTAAAGGTTCAAAGGGATGGGATCTAGTGTAAAAAGAATATAGACGCCAAGAAATGCAGATGTTGTGATCTTAGAAGTATAAACTTTTTCTTGATTTGTGATTGATATTTTTGTTAGTTATTGTACGATTTAATGTTGATTGTTTAGGATACATATTGCGTTGCAATCAATGTAAATTTGTAATTAAAGGGTCAAAGGGATGGGATCTAATATAAAAAGAATATAAAAGTCAAAACCAAAAATTTTCAAGTTTCTAGTGTTGGGAGTTGAACATTTTTATGCAATTGTTGTTTGAAGGGTATTTAATATCTGGGCTTCGAGAGAGTTATTTGTTTACGACATTTAGTTTGGGGGTTTCGTGATATTGATAGATCAGTACGAAATTGTCTTGATTTTTGCAATGTGGTTCTGCATTTCTTCACTAGGAGAATGTTATCTACAGTCTACTCAGTGTTTGTCTTGCAAAGTAGGGCCTTTAGGAGCATGGTTTCAATATGGATTTCCATTGATTATGATACACAACTCCTTTGATCAAACAAAACCTGCACAAGCACATTTTTCATATTTCTGTGTTTTCATAGAAGTCAGTGCTAAGTTCGGCTATTGTGTCCATGGTCATAATTAACAGAGTTCCAATGTTGGGTGTTTCAGGGGTTATAAACGCTTTTTTAAGAGAACATTGCTAGAGACATCAGACTACCTTAAAGATGATTGTCTCTCAATTCGCTGTTGTGTTGGTGTAGTTAAGTCGTATACTGAGGGACCTAAGACATATTCAATTTCTGTGCTGCCTTCTGATATTGGTAAGCAATTTGGGAAGCTTTTGGAAAGTGGAAGATTTACTGATGTGAATTTTGAAGTTGATGGAGAAAATTTTGCTGCCCACAAGTTGGTTCTTGCTACACGTTCACCTGTGTTTAAGGCACAACTTTTTGGTCCATTAAAGGATCAAAACACGCAATTGATTAAGGTGGAAGACATGGAAGTCCCAGTTTTTAAGGTTTCCTCTCTCTCTCTGCAACACCAGTCTTTTGCATATAGTTTTGTTTAAAATGTATTGTTTAAAGTTCTTAATCAGTATTTGTATAAAAGCGTTAATTATTTTTCTCCATGCATATTGTGGTTAGCAAACAGCACTAACTGTTTCCTCTGTGGTAGCTATTTTTTTAGTCCTTCGTTTGCTGAATTCAATTTCATAAAAAAAAAAATGCTATATGTGTGTGTTTGTGTGGGCAGTCTCTGTTATTGTTTTCTTTCCTCATATCCTATGCTTTTAAAAATACGGTGCGGCGCCTCGAGGCGGCGGCCATTGAGGCGCGAGCGGACCGCCTCGAGGCGGTTAGGCGGGCGCATCAATCCGAAAATCGAAAAATAATCCAAAATACCATTCATTTCTTCATAATTCATAGTATGTTCAAAAACTATTGATAAGTAATCCAAAATACATTACTTTCTTCATAATTCATAGTATGTTCAAAAAATTATTGATAACTAATCCTTAAATAAGCTATCATTAGTGTCTAGCGGCATGAAGCTTGGGTCAAAATCTCTGTCATCATCACATGGGTCATCATCCAAAGAACCTCCTTCACTTGTATTGTCTTCATCCACTAATTGTGGAGCTTTCCCTTTCCCTAACAAATAACATAAAGTAGTATTATTTTATTTTTTAATTTGATTATATAAATTGCATTATTCTTCATCACTTCTAACTCTTAACCTAATCTAACTTTGTTAACAAAATCTCTCTCACAGTATGTTAAACCAACTGTTACAAGCTAATAATGTTAAATCTCTCAATATAATACCATGAGTCATACTTAATTTTCCCATCGAAATTACAGTTTGTCAAATGCATAACATACCGACTTGAAGCAGCGACGAAGATTGCAGAGACGACGCCGAGAAAGATTCAGGCAGAGACGACGCCGAGAGACAAAGATTTAAGCAGAGACGAAGCCGAGAGCGACGAGGTTGCACTTCTGGAGAGACGAAGCCGAGAGCGACGAGGGAGAAAGACGAACCCTAATCTTGATTTAGGTTTTGTTTTGTTTTTTTTTTAATTTTATCAACTGAAACGACGACGTTTTGGAAGCCCAAAACGTCGTCGTTTCATTTTATAAATTTTAAAATAAAAAAAAAACCTTCTTCTGTTGAGGCGGCCGCCTCAGCCGCCTCACGCCGATTTGGCGTGAGGCGGCCTGAGGCGGCCGCCTCAACAGAAAGGCGGCCATTTTTAAAAAACCGCATAAGGCGGGCGCCTCGAGGCGCCATCGCCGCGAGGCGGCGAGGCGGCGCCTCGAGGCGGCCGCCTCAAGCGTTTTTTTAAACAATGATCCTATGTTCTCCCGTTCTTTTCTTGAATGGTAAAATGCTATTCTTTTTGCTCCTTTAGCTAGATTCCTGTTGTGAATAGATGATTGACATCATTCGATGGAGAAGAAAAATTCAACATCATTGCATGCTTTTATTTGTGTATTTTTGTTTTTCTTTTCTTGGAGTTTTTTCTTGGTTAGGATCTTCTCTGTAATATATCACAAGGATGTTTGAGTCTTGATAACTAATGACTTTGGTTGGGATGATAGGGTGAAGGCTCTTTCTGTAATCTTTCTTGTGTTTTTGGTATTAATAGTTGCAAGATGAGTTGCTCCCAGATTATCATATGCAAATAGTTGTGTTCAGCTGCTGTGGTGCGTGTAATCAAATTTATTTTAGTACTCTACCAAGCACTTTAGAAGCTTTTAATGACGAACTATATGTTATCTGTGATACATAATGTTTAAAATTAATAGGAAGAGGCAGCTTCTTCTGTTGGTTGCCTTTGTGAGGTGAGTAATTGCATTGCTGTACAGGATGTTATACTTGATTGTTCATCTGGATGATAGGGTACGGGCGAGAGGGTGAAGGCTCTTTCTGTAATTTTTCTTGTGTTTTTGGCTATTAATAGTTGTAAGATGAGTTGCTCCCAGATTATCATATGCAAATAGTTGTGTTCAGCTGCTGTGGTGCGTGTAATCAAATTTATTTTAGTACTCTACCAAGCACTTTAGAAGCTTTTAATGACGAACTATATGTTATCTGTGATACATAATGTTTAAAATTAATAGGAAGAGGTAGCTTCATCTGTTGGTTGCCTTTGTGAGGTGAGTAATTGCATTGCTGTACAGGATGTTATACTCGATTGTTCATCTGGAACCTTCTCCTAAGGCGCTGCTCCTGTACAAAAATCTTACTCACCCCAGCTGAGGTTGAGTATCTTCTTGCGTCTCTTCCTGACTGACATTGCAATATGCAATTACACCATGCCTGGTCTTTTAGTTGGTATAATTATTTTTATACTCAAAAACTTGTGGAGTATTGTACATAAAATCTTAACTGAGACAATTTGTTGATTATGCTTTTTTAATGGTTTGTCTGACAATTTCTCAGCTGTCTTTAGCAGTGCGCCCGCCAAAAAGATACATTGAGTCATTGCCTTGGGATAAGTGTATCCAATGTTTGGATTGTCATAAATATTAATCTAAATTGCACCAACTATTGCTCACTAAGTTATTGCTGGAGTTATAATTATGATTCTGTTTTTTAAGGTTTACCCAGCTCTCATTGCTGTGGCTCTGCTGAAGGTGTACTCATACTTAGGTGTTGTATGCACATTATATAAGAAAGCTCGGTTGTCTATATCTTCTTGCTAATATCATTTGGATATATGCAGGCATTACTCCATTTTATCTACTGGGATGCCCTGCCGGACATGGAAGAGATTGTCGATCTGAGTCCACAATGGGCTTCTACGCTGATGGCTCAGCATCTTCTTGCTGCAGCAGACCGATATGCACTTGAGCGGCTCAAATTGCTATGTGAGGCCAAGCTCTGTGAGGATGTTGCTATAAACACAGTTGCTACTACATTGGCCTTGGCAGAGCAGCATCACTGTTTCCAACTGAAAGCTGTTTGCCTCAAATTCATCGCATCACCAGAAAATTTAAAAGGTGGATATATTTACACCACTTAAGCTATGATTTATGATATGTATAGAGAGCTCCCTTAGATAGCATTTCTAACATCAGGATTTGTCGACCTTTACAGCTGTGATGCAAACAGACGGGTTTGAACATTTAAAAGAAAGCTGCCCTTCTGTCCTCACCGAACTTCTGCAATATGTGGCCAAAATAGGCGAGCATTCTGTCATTGCTTCCGGACATGGAAATGAAACATTACCAGATGGCTGTGATATTAATGGGAGACGGGTGAAGCAGAGGATACATTGATTTAGAAATAACAGGTCTCCCATTATCTTTTCACTAACAGTTGATATAAATCATTTGTTCAATTTTCTAATATCTGGGTGTTGAAAGTTTGTTTACTGTGCAGTTAAGATTGGTAAAATTTGTGTAAAGCTGAACCAGCTGTGAAATGTATGCACTTTGCTATAAATTGTCATATTATGGATCATCTGTTACCATCCAACTTAGAGAATAATTGAGGGAAACTTGTGTACAAAGGGTATCAATGTGAGCCCTTTGTTAATTAATTCCACGAACAGACCCTGAATTAGATCTTGACAAGTGATGGGCGTGTCCTGGATCTGCTTTCACCATTATAATATATATTTGAGATCCTGATTATGTCACCCATTAAGGTTAAAATTCAGTAACTCTGGTTCAGGAAATAAGACTGAATGTCTACTTGCATCAACCTGGCAGGCAAGAGTCCATACTTGTGATGGTTCAAGGAGCCAACAGCTACACCCAGAAATGTTCACATATTAACATTTGGAGAAAGCTGACTACAAAATGAAAATAGAAGCACACTTATTATAGGTAGAAACACACAAGTCTCAGACACATTTAATTGTCAATTATTGCCCAAAGAAACAAGAACACGTGTTAAAAGAGGTAATAACTAATAACATAATTAATTGGCAAAGAAATATGTAAAAACAGAACTTCATAATCAACAAATTGCCTTGCCTTTTCCTGATTCATGATATTGAACATCTGGCCATGCAATAACATGGTCATGGACAGTGGCGTGTGAACCAACCCCCTCCGCATTTTCAGTTAGTGCTATAAATTAAAACTTTACGACTTGCTCCTACATAATATCAAGCTTTTCAATCCTTCGGTCTGGTATGTAGCACCGGGAAAACATACCAATTGTGTCTGATGATTCTTAATTGTGAGCAGATCAATTTGGGATGATGTATAACTGCCTGCTAACGTCATCAAGCTGAATATCAACAGTTGAGACCACTGTAAGAACATGGGCACAGAATCAATACCAGTTACTTCCAGAATCACCTTGAGCAGCAGCAACTTTCCTTGCCATGTACTGAGGCTTTGGCCGCAATCCATCTGAACCGTCAACCAAGTCATCATCCACCCTCTCGTTTTTACATCCAGAGTTTCTTCTTGGATATGAGCTAGTGGCATATTGAGTTGGCACAGCTGGATTTCTAACCATCCTCCGGTGATCAACAGCCTCTGCGACTGCTGCTGCTGCTCCACAATTGTTGTAACGCAACACCGTACTGACAACTTTCCCAGGTCTTGAAGCACCTGCTACATCAAAACCATTGAGCATCTAGTATATTATATACTGTCTGTACAGGCTTGAGAAAAAGCAACTCCAAGAAAGTGTAGAAACTTCTAAAAACCATGCTGTAAAATCCTTGCAACAAAATAAATGATTCTCACCTTGGGTACTTTGAGGAACTTGAAGAGGGAGTCTTGTCATAGGTATCCCAGATGTCCTATCTACGGGTTTCTCACCTTTAATGGAGCATTTGGAAAGATCATCTGTAACCGCTGCTGAATTCTGAACTGTTTTATCGGAGTACAATACACATGGCCTGCATGTATAAAATCTCTCAAGGATGCCGGGAAATGCCAAATAAGAGAGGACAGATGGCAGATACACAAGTAACTATATAAAAAGGATAAGCTCTAATAGATGGATAACAGCATGCCAAATTAGCAAATATAAAATACCTGGGTAATGATGCATGTTGCCTCTCAGGTGGAGCAACAGTAGAGCCATTTCCATAGTGCTCCTCGAGGAAAGCAAATTGCTTCTTGAAATGGTCAACAGCGCTGCAAAGAATCCATAAATAAGTCACAACTTCCACCACAGGTGTTTTTAACATCCTTCAAAGAAAAATGAAAATTTCAAATTTGAGTCTATGTTAAGCTGCATGACATTCTAATATTGAGTCAGAAACACCAAATCCACATGGAGATTATCAAACTAGAAGCTCCGTTAGAAATCCAACAACACATTCACGTAACTTGATCTTTCTAACCAAAAACAACTGCTTTGCTTTTTTCTTTTTTGGAGTTTCTTCTGAGAACAAAATCACGCAAAAGCACTAGAATCGTCAACAATTGACAACGAACAAGAAGATTACGAGAAAATATAGAAGGTTCATGAAAGATCGACTAAACAAATATTTATTTCCCAAGTCAGGTGGAAATGAAATCAACATGAATTGGATGTTTCAAACAGCAAAATAATTAGGATGTTTCAATAAAGTACCACAATAGAATTTTAGGCAACAATACCTTGGATACATGAAACCTGTTGGCTCTGAACCTTCTAAGAACTCTTTCAGCATTTGAGGATGGTATTCGAGAATTTCTCGATATATGAGCTCTCTTACATCTTCCTTTGTTATCCTTCGTCTCTCAAATTCAAACTCCATCTTGGTAACTGGTTGAGCAGAAGGCTCTCTCTCAACCTTGGCTAACCCCTTAAAATATGGATCTGCAAGAGCCTGATACCATAAAACAGGACATGACATCTCCGTTAGAGGAGGGGATACATAGTAAAGAAGTAGGTAAATGGCCATTAATAATCACCTCCTCAGCAGTAGGCCGATCTTTGGGCTCAAATGCCAACATTCTTTCTAGTAAACGAAGTGCAAGTGGATTTGCATTAGGAAACTTTTGGGAGAATGGAATTGGCTTCTTCTTGCGCATGCTGCTTAAGTATCTCCGAGCTTTCTCATTGCGTACCTGAAACAGTCATGAGCAAAGGCCACAATTCGGTAAACAAAATGCAAAGGCCATAATGTGAAACAGTATAACAATGAACATCCACCCCATAAGGAAGTTTAACAGCAAACAGACCCTGGCAATGGCTTCGGGAGATGGAGTTCCCAACAGATCAGTCATGAGGTCTAGCTGATGGACAACATTTTTCCCAGGGAAAAGAGGCTTCCCAGTTAAAAGTTCAGCAAAGATGCATCCAATGCTCCATATATCTATCGCCGGTGTATACTGTAAGTAAAGCAGAGGGTGATTAGAAACAAAGACCTGCACAATAAAATTTATGAAAATTCTGTTCTGCGTTCTGCCTAAATGACTGTATTTTGGCCTTAGTTATGCTCCAATAAGAAAGACAACCACGTGAGTTCAAGTTGTTATGAGAGATTACCAGTTCAACTTATAAGGGAAAACACATCCAAATAACACTTTAAGGAAATGGCATGGCCAGAGTAATAGGAAAAAGAAGTGCATGATCGATCAGTAGGCTTTCCAAAACTCAAGAGTTCAAACACAAAAAAGGGAGAAGCACTCAAAAATGACCATTTGGAACAGAACAAGAATCACGATACCAGATGCATAGACCAAGCTACTTCCAAGGAAATGGTAAGGGGTGATAATTATTGCACCTTTGAGAAAAAGGATCCACACAGTTCAGGTGCCCTGTACCATCTTGTCGCGACATAGTCCTGTTAGTACAAGAAACCGAAAATATCATTTCTTACAACACTGACCACGAACCAACATTATGTAGACCATAAAAAGTGATTTTTAATATATTACAGGGCTTATAGAAAACTTACTGTCCAGAATATAGCAGTCGGAGTATCATTGAAAGCAACTCTTGCAAGCCCAAAGTCACAGATCTTGAGTTTACAGTCGGCATTTGCTAAGATATTTTTGGGCTTTAGATCCCGGTGAAAGACATTTGCTACAATACCAGAACATATTGAGAAACAAAATTTCAGACTGGAATGTCCATCAGCAACTACCAAGAGTGACTTTATTACATGAGCCACATCCGAAACTAATATTATATCACAAACACGTAGACGAAGAAATGTTCGGCAATAAAGACTATGATCTAACCTGTGTGGATGTATTTCAGACCTCGTAGAAGCTGATAAAGAAAAAACTGGTAGTGTTCTGGAGTCAAGTCATCATTTGCTTTAATAACCTGGTGTAAGTCAGATTCCATGAGTTCAAAAACAACATATATGTCTTTGAATTCCCTTCTGGAAGGAGGTAACAAGATATGCTTGATCTCAACAATGTCTGGATGACGCAAGATTCTAAGAAGTTTAATCTCACGAAGGATGCGAGTGGCATCAGAGACATGTTCAAATATATCATTGATTTTCTTAATTGCAACCTTTTCTCCAGTATGTGTATCAAATGCCGAGCAAACAACACCATAGCTTCCTTTACCTATTACTTCCTCTATTTTGTAACGGCTCCCTTCACCATATTCAGTGAAAAAGTCTACATCTGCAGATGACTGCATAACCACAAGTATATCAGCAAGCCATTCCAAGTGTTAATTATATTAAATCAAATCAACTTGAGCAATACATATAAATCCAATACTACAAAATATCCAACACGCATTTGCCACCCACATACACATTAGCAAATATGCTTAGTATCACAGAAATTAACAGACATTGTCCAAGTAGTTATTCATTTTAATAAGTTCCGTCTCAAATCAAACAATCTATGAAAAAAATCCAAGACTAAAACTTGGCTACAAACCTTGTTTGCCATCTCTCAACATCAATGTTTAGCATAGCAGTCAATCAGGAATGCCTTGAGGCAAATTGACACATATAATATAAAAAGTGTACCCATCATTCACTATGAGGACATCAGTGAGGGACTCTGAGAAAAGGAGCATTTAGCTATCATTTAAAATAACTTTCCTCCTCTAGGCCCCGGCAACTTTGAGAAGAGAGAAAAGAAATAGGGGGAACATAAAATATGCGGTTGACAACTTCCACAATCTGGAACGAGAAATGAAGTATCTCATTTACCAAGTAATATACCATTTACAGTTCCAAAATCAATTTTAAACCCAAAACAAATGGTGAAGCAATCAAACTATGATATTCTTACATGATAAGAATGTTACAATACGTCCACAAATTTGCAGATGGGGACATAACCATGTAGCAGAGGAAATGAGACATAAAGATGACATGCTGTTCCTTCCTAAGCATATACAAGAATTATACCCACTATACAACAAAAAATAATAATATTACAGTACAATTGGACCACAAAAACTACAAGCACAGTATATAACAAAATGAAAATTTATTTTTACTCTGTGTAACAAATAAAATTACTAATTGCCTACACATAAACATCAGATTATGCTCTTAATACAAGTCATATAGATCTTGCACCAATAACAGCAACTCATACATACATCAAGGAAAGGATTGAACTTACCTTTTTTCTTTGATCAGGCTGCATCTTATCAACAAAGCATCAAAATCCTTCAAATCAAATAAATCAACTTGATCAGCAACTCCAGCCACAAGATCACACAAACCCAGATGACAAAATCCCAAATTCCACTAAAACAAAAATAACCAGAAAGCAAAACACACTAAACGCTCACTAAATTGCTAAGATCATTAGATCACAAAGAAAAGCTAATTAAAGCAGTAAATAGAAAACCCAAATCTCTAAAGAAGTGATTTTTCAGCTAAAGCAACAAACTTTTGAACAAAAATAAGATCCCAAATGCTAGATGTTTAAATCTTTAATTTTGAGTGTGACCAACAAATAATGGCGGAGGAGTCAGAATGTAGCTGGAAAATAGAGTTTTATGGATTAAGTTTAATTATTGTTTTTTTAACGGAAAAAAACTAAACTTTGTGAGAAGTAAATATTTTTATTTTTTTTGCTCCGTGTTTTGAGGAAACAAATGGGTATATAAATAAAATTGAGAGCTTGTGTTTTCGGAATCGAAAACTTCTTCGTTTGATCAGATGAAGAGAGTACGAAGAATAATGAAAGTGCTTCTGCTTTTTTGGAAAGTGCTTTTGAAGTTTTGGATCTTAAGTTTTAAGGGAAAATGGAAATCTACTTGTGCTGTTATTGTGTTGTTGAGCTTTTTTGTAAGGGACCCTTTTTTTTTATTATTATTTAATTTGATAGTCTCATTTTATTTACTCATATGTAATATGTTTTATTCGAAGACTAATTTGCCCCGAAACTTTGTCAAATTTACCAGCAGAATACTTTTTGTGGATAAATTTAAGGGAGAATACTTTATAGGTCCCTGCTTTTTTTTTTTTCTCATAATTAACTATTAGGTCCATGATTCTTTTATAATTACATGTTTAGTCACTATTGTTCTAAAAATAACGATATAAAATACAACAACAATACTTTAGGATTGGTAATTTTTTCCATCTCGTCTCATCCCAATCGGATCATATCCTATTCATATGAGATCTATGACATGTTTTCTTGTCCTGATTTGAAAATGGGATAGGGTGGAAAAAATATCTCAAAAATTTTAACATGATGAGAGGAGTTTTAATGAGATATTGAACCATAATGATGATTTTTTCATCGTAAAAAATAACGAGACGGATTCAGAAGATTTTTTATCCCGATTATATAAATAATACGGGATCAGAATTAACAAATCTCGCCTCGTCCTATTGTTAGTTCTAAAACGTATGAAAGTGAGAACTTAATTGGTATTTATAAAAAACAATGGACTGAATTAATAATTATAAAACTATTAGGGACTCATAAAATATTTTTCGTAAATTATTAGTTTAATGGCTTTTAGCCAAAAATGGCAAGGGGGGTAAAAAAGTGAATAAATGGAGAAAGAAGAGATAAGGTCAAGAATTGGTGAATCTTTTTTGAATGGCTGAAACTGATTTGCAGTTCTTGAATAAACAACTATACAAATTGATTAACAATTGTGATTTTTAACTCTGAATAGTGAAT
Organism: Zanthoxylum bungeanum; assembly: GCA_019454045.1. NCBI lineage: Eukaryota > Viridiplantae > Streptophyta > Magnoliopsida > Sapindales > Rutaceae > Zanthoxylum > Zanthoxylum bungeanum. The sequence goes on from SKCR01036381.1 coordinate 1,115,079, forward strand.
ACAGCTTGTTGCCAGGTGGTGCTTTTGTAACCTAAAATATTAAAAAGCACCTTTTTATTATATATATTAAAATCACTTTGATCAATAAGAATTGGTAATTACTTTATGTTTTTTATGATAGATACATCCATTAACGAATGCTTAGAGAATATTTTTATTAAAAACACTTTTATTACTTATCATTATCAATAAAATAATACTCTATAAAAGAATAAAAACAGGGTAACATGCGAGATACATGCGAGATCAACTTCCAAATTTATATAGGGGTGGTAATCTACGTCAGGATTTGTTTATTCGTTCGATTCGATTCGCTTTAAAGCGAATACGATTTTGAAAAAATAAATTTGTTTAATAAATGGGTCAATTCGATTCGATTCGTTTATTAAACGAATCGAATACGAATTTAAGCTCATTGATTCGTTTATTCGTTTAGGATTTGTTTTATTATTTTTATTTACTAGTTCTTGTTAATTTTCAATTAAGATTCGAGAAATTATAGCTAATTATCATAGAAAATGTAATATTTTTCGATATTTGGTGAGATATTTTTAGTAAATATATTAATTACATATTTCATATGTATATATTTATGAAGAATTAATGTAAATCAAGTGTGGTAAATTATTTTATTAAATAATATTATGACTAAACGAATAAACAAATATTCGTATTCGATTCGTTTATTAAACGAATCGAATACGAATCCTGATATTAGGATTCGTTTAATAAACAAATCGAATACGAATCCATCACATTTTGATTCGATTCGTTTAGAATTCGATATAAATTCGATTCGTTGATTTTTTTTTCACCCCTAAATTTATATCACGCTCAATTCGTTAGCTGTGAATGTGTATTGTATCTACGATTCTATAATTATTAGATAATTTTGTCCAAAAAATTATTTGAATTCTTTTAAATGTAGATATTCTTGTTTTTTAAAATGTAGATTTATTAAAATTTTGGGATAACATGTTGATATTTTTTTTTTTTTTTTTTTTTTTGGAAACGATGGAAACCCTCCACCAAACCACCCATTCTGGGCCGCGGCGCAGGTAAAATCACCGGCTGTCCCAGGCTCTTACAAGAAGTACACCCTCTGGATTCGAACCCAGAACCTCAAGGTGAGATCCTGGACCCTACACCACCAAGCCACACCCCTTGGGGATCATGTTGATATTCTCTAATGACATTTAGCTGTTTACCTCAAATTATATACTACAAAATGATGTAAAAATCTCTTTTAAATATTAAAAAAATAAGTAGAAATTGGATGAAACGGCAACGCAACAACATCTACATTTTGTTTATTCTTTGAAACTAAATTGACGTGTTATTGTCGAAGTATTGAATAAAGTATATTATTGTTACTGTCGCCCTTGTCACTAGCAATAGCATCTCTCTCTATGACTACACGTGCTTCACTCAGCAATTCAACAATGCTCCTCTGTATAAATTATATTTTTATGATACCTAAGATCTCGTTATAATTAGGATTTAAAACAAAATCTTATGTGGGGGAGAAATGTCTTACTACATGTAACGTTAATTAAACAGATAATAAATTAATATGTGATCATTGAGTGTTAGTCATGGTGTTTGTTGATGGTAGTTTTCATCTTCCAAGAAGTTATAATCTCGAGTAAGGGTATGAAGGAGATTTCCACTTCCGGACTCGGGAGCCCAGGCTCATGAGGCATAGGTGTCATGCCCATTGAAGATATCAGAATTAGTTTGCACCTGATACCCGACCCGAGGTGGAAAGTTGTTCAGAAGAATGAAGCAAGGCCTCGGAATCGACCCGACCTGGTAGCTCAACATGACATATTGTCAGTTATTTCAGTTGCCCGACCTGGTTGGACGGGTCGGGGCGGTAGCTTTATGATCAAGTCAAGATGACGTAAGTCATGTATGTGAACTTGTACCTTCCAAAAAAATCTGACGTGACAAGAGCATGTTACCGGCTTATCTTCTAGCATACGCTATCACATTAGAGTTGATAGATTATAGGCTGACTTTGTGAGGTAACGTGTGGCAGTGGCCACAAGTGGCATGGTTTAATAAAATGTCAGGTGGCAGAGCCACTGTCGGCAGAGCAGTTGGGGAAGAGAGCATTTGCATTAATGGTAGATTCACGTGGCTGACGTCTCGTTGATAGTGTAATATTGGGTTTTGCCCTAGTATATAAAGGGGTTGAGAATTCATTGTAAGATGTTAGCAAAATCTATTTCATACATAACTTGTAAAAGATAGAGAAAAGCTTAAGTGTAAGCGAGAGCTGGTGCAAGTGGGTCAAACCCGACCATGTTATAAAAACTTTTTTTCCCTTGTGTTCGTGGATGTATGTTGGATCCATTCCGTCGAATCACGTTAAACCCTCTATTTTGTTTGTGTGTTTTCTCATCTTTTCCTAAGTTTGCATTTGGTCCTTGTGGAAATTGATTTTGGTCGAGGTCCACAATCAAGAAAGTGAGCTGAGGGGCACGAACGAACCTGCAAAACAAGAGTAGAGCGAAATAGGAGGTTACTGCCCACCGGTGTGGTGGAAGCCGTAGGCACTCCGACGCTCAAGTTAGCCTGAGGGCGAATGAGTTCAAGATGAAATGGTTAAGGTCTATGGAATATCTCAACCACAGATTTGCTTGCTATGAATCGCTAAGGCCTCACGGTGGGCGCCAAATTGTGGATGTTGGTTTTCGCCCGAGGTCCACAATCAGAATTTGTAGGTTGGGGGCACTAGCGATCCTGCAAGACAACGGTAAAGTGAGCGGGAGTATACTGCCCACCGGTGTGGTGGGTGCCGGGGGCACTCCGACGCTCAAGTTAGTAATGTGAATAAGTCGGTTGTACGAAGAATAAGACTCGAAGTTACCTCAATCATCTTTTGTTTGCCGTGAGGGCAGTGTATTATAATTTCTCTGATGACAAGGAATAGTGTTGTGTCATCTCCCCCTTTATGCCTTGGCTCTTCTCTTTTATAGGCCCTCATTACGATGAGTCATTTAAATCTCTTCTACCCGTTGGATGTGTTAATGACAAGGTTTATGACTGTAACTGCAGATTTAATGGAATTCATTACTGAAAGCGTTTTCCCAATCTAATTACTCATGAATCTGTTGACCTTCCTGAACTGTTAAATTTGTGACGGTGGGCAAAGCTGATTTCTCAAACTATATCTAATGGTGGGCTTCGGGGCTTTGTTTTCTTGATTGGCCCAAAGGTGGAATGACAGTTATGTCATTGGATCCAAATTTGGCCCGTACAATCCTCAAATCAAATAAATTCACAGTTGATGGATGATTGTTCGATTAGTGATTTTTCTGAATTACCCCTAAAACAAAAATCAAATGTCAACAATATTCAAACATAATTTTATGATATCGAATGGATAAATTTATTCATGTTCGAGGTTCTATGTAGTACTATTTATCCAATTGAGTGGTGTAAAGTGATATGAAGTATTGAAACAATGGGACACGAGAGAAAATGAATATGAGAAACAAGCTGAAATTATAACTGTGTGGGACATATATGTAAATGATATTTTAATATATATTGAAATTAATCAATCAATAATCAATAATCAATAATAATAGAAATATAAATTTATTAATTAATATTTATAATATATTGAATATGTCTCATTTTCTCCAATTCAATCAATCCACGTGGCAGCACATGTGCTTTAAACGGAGGATTTATCGGTTTATTTGTCAACGCAAAATTTGATGACTCCGTTAATTTAGTATGTGTTGTTCAATCCATGCATGAATTGACGTGAAGATGTGACATATAGAATTATTATTATAATGCATATGGGGATGATTAAAATTCTCGTGGAATTAATGCCCACAGGGCTCCGTATCTTGGGATACCGGCGTAATTTTTTAAGTTGGTTGGTTTATTTAGATACGAGTATTTATATCATCGTTAAAATATAAGTAAAATTCTCGTATGAAATGAGACTCATAAAAGGGCTCACGGAGGCCCGGTACGTTAGGAATGAATAATAAGACAATTTTCATACCCGTTAATTGAACAAGATAAATACGAATATTGACATCTCGTACCATTCTGCGTCTGTTGTCATTCCTATATGCATCATATGACAGCTCATTAAATGACATAAAATTAATGGTACTTTTTTGAGACGGTAATTTTGCGGGAACCATCCAGTTTGAGATGAGATTTATGATATATTTTATGTCCGGATTTATAAGTGGGATAAGACGAGATAACAAATTTATCTTGAAAACTCAAGCGGGACAAGACAAGATAACGAGATGGGACGAAATTTAGCGGGATGAGACGAGATTTAACGAGATTAGAGAATGGATATTGATGTTTTTTATCCCGAAAAATATAACGGGACGGGAACGAAATGATTTTTCGTCCCGATTTCGTAAATGAGATGAGAACAAGATTGACAAATCCTGAGCCCGTCCTATTTAGGGACAAAAAAATCTTCATGTTCTTGTCTCTTTTTTTAGGATAAAAAAATCATCTTGTCTCTTCTAGCATCTCGTTAAAGTAATAAATTTTCAGAAATTTTTTATCTTGTCCCATCTTATTTTCGAATTAAAATAAGAAAATATGTCATAGATCTTGTATGAATAGAACAACCAGGTTTTAAAACAATTTATGTAACTCAATAAAAATATATATGTGGATGTATATACATTTTGATCGCTAGTTGGTTCAATTTGTTTTGAGGTCTCACATTGATAGATGGAGTGAGAATTTAATTATCAATTTGCTATTTAAGAGGAAGAAGAAGAAGAAAGTGTCACGTTCATAACATTAAATATTAACTAAATAATGTTGAAAATCAACACGATAATATTTTCCTTCAAAACGAAAATATTGAGGCAAAAAAGGGCGAAATTGGCACGGACTTGGTTGTAGTTATCCATTAAAGCAAGGACTAACACCAAATTGAGAGTTTATATTAAAAAGTGATTAGAATAGAAAGCGAAATGAAATTAATTAATTAAGAGTTGGAAAGTCTACGCGCACAGCCTGTGATGTAACCAACGGCCATTTTTCGTAGAGGAGGAGGGCCCACGCTCGACAACAACAGAACGACGCGTTGCTGTGTGTATTGAAAGATAATAGGTGACCAACCGTGCTCTCCACGTTAAAACTAACGATCATGGAGAAAAATTTATACGAGATAATGACACACATATATAGCTAAATTATCGATCCGAATTTAAACGAAACATGTAAAATTTTCACTGTCTCAGATTCTTATAAAAAATGGATCTCATTAATTTAAACTCATAACTTGACAATCAAATCATAAATTATTTCCTACCAAGTCACACTCATTGAGGACATTCAATGAATATATATCATGTATTAATTAGTAATTTTATTTATCTGTTGTGATTAGTTAATTATAAATTTAATGTAAATATGTCAAAATATTCCGAATAATTAAGTTAAAAACTGAACACATGGTTTGTGTGGGAGTTTAACAGGTCGTATAGGTAATGCCGCAGAAATAAGAATTGGTGACCAACCAATCTAAAATATCGAGTCTTTTAAGTATTTTGAGTTCATCCTTCAAAAAGATGGAGAAATCGATCAAGATGTAACACATAGAATTCAATTGAGTTGACGGAAATAGAGATATGTGTCAGGGGTCTTATATGATCACAATATTGCTTTAAAACTTACAAATAAATTTTATAAGATCTTCATGAGACCTATAATGCTTTATGGAACATAATGTTGGACAATGAAATATCAACACGCCCAAAAAATGAGGGTAGCTGAGATAAAAATGCTTAGATAAATGTGTGGGTAGACTAAGGAAGATAGTTAGATATGAAGTAATTAGGAAGATATTATGGGTAGCACCGATTGATGAGAATATGAGATAAACAAAGATAAGATAGTTCGAACATATCAAACGTAAACCTTTAAGTGATCAAGTGAGAAAATAAAAGCAAATAATATTACCATATGTCAACTAAGGAGAGAAATATATAAGTTGATATGGAGAGAAATCATAAAAATATACCGAGATTTTATGAAGTTTAATGAATCGATGATTTCAGATAAAATATAATAACGTCGAAAGATTCATGTATTCAATCCCACCTAGTGAGAAAAATCTTTATTTGATTTGATTATATTAAAATATTATTGGATGGAGGTACTATATGTATATCCCATACAAAGTCTTTCTCATGATCAATGACCTACACATTACACGTGGCAAAATGTTCATAAAATCTGAAATCATACGTGATTCTCAAATCCGCAGTTGTGCCCATTAACATCCCAAATCGCCAAACATTCGTTAATAAGTTAAAGGAAATAATATTTGGAAACGATTTCCATGATATAATTATAAAATTCATAAAATTTATGACTTTATTATTTTATATTATTAGCATAATTTATTTTCTATTTTAATTTCATGTATATAAAGATCGGCGTGTGAATTCAAAACTTTATTTTATTATCTAACAAGAATTATACATAATTCTCAAATCCTCCAAGAACACAGGAATAAAATCTGAAATCATTTATTATACACACACATCCCATTTTCTAGTGTAAATTTGAATTTTTGGAAACGGTTTATTTATTAAAAGCTAAATAAATAGTCCCCAAGAGGCGCAGCTTGGTTTGAGCTTAACAAGGTCACATGTTCAAATCCTGGATAGCACCTTTGTAAGAGCCTGGAACAACACCGGTTTACCCACGCATCAATTGAATGACGTGGGATTTCCGGTATTCCAAAAAAAAAAAAAAATAAAAAGCTAAATAACCAATCACTGTATGTGGTTGTTGGTTGGGCTCTAAATATAAATGAATTATTGGACCCCTACAGGATGTGTGAGTGAAGCTGAGACACAGGGAAATACCCACCACAAAGACACAGCAGCTCTGGACAAATTGTCATTTTCCCTCAACAATACCTGTAAATGAAGGAACTTAAGAAAGAGATAGTGATAGCCATTGATGTCCTCCAAACTAAAGTAGCCATTACATTAGGACCATTAGTTGGAAAGAGCATATTTCTTTTGCTTAAAGAGTTTCACAATTCCACCATCACAAGGGTTTGCCTTTTCCTTCATGCCACTGCCTTTCATTGCTTTTAAAATCTACATTAGATTACTTATATTTTCCAATACACAAACACACATATATTAGACACATACATGTATATAAGAAGCTTAAGCAAAGCGTCACAGAGATTCAATCAAATCATGAACCCAATACATATGGTGCCAACTTTTTTATAAATCAGAATATGCGCTTCAATTTTTTTATGAACATCACACGCAATATAAGTCTGGTTAGTTTTTTGTCATTCACTATCTGGGTAATACTATTATTATTCATCCAGTTTCTGACTTGACATATTAGGTAAACCATTCCAGGATTGCAAGCTAATCGTCAAAAATCAACAAAACTTAGCCATCGCAATGGTGCTGCCTATCAGGTTCACTGTTAAATTCCTAGCATAACAAACTTTTCATTCAAGACTTTGTAGCACATTGATCAACCTTCCAAAATTCAAAAGGAAAAAAAACAGCAGCAACAGCAGAGCATAAGTAGAGTACAAGAGAGACCCTTCGGCAAAAGCCTGATCACATGTATGTCAAAACACACAGAATGTCCCAAATAATAAAAAAGTCCAGATACTTATTCAATGACACGCATACATGATAAACAGAGTTTTAAGTCTTCATACGTTGAGCAGTACTATTATGCATCCAGTTACTCACTTGACATACTTGGCAAACCATTCCAGCAAGTTTTGATGGGCTTCCTCAGCAGCCTTCACAGAAGATTCATCTTCTACATTGTACCTTACCGTCCATCCATGAGCAACTTTAGGAAATATTTTCACAAAGCTATCAACCTGATGAGAAGCCAATTGGAAAAGAGTCATCCAAGGTGCTTTCAACAAGGCACAAATAAATAAGATAAGGATTGAAACTTGAATGTGAACTTGTTACAAATATAAAGACAAGAAAGATGAGCAGAATTAAGGATATGAAGCAAAGCAATCTGATGGCTACCCCATATAGAGGTGAGGCAAAAGCAATTTCATGATGCTGACAGAGTATTGGGAATTAGTTTTTGGGATGAGTTACACTGAAATAGTGATTGGTAATCTTATTCAGTCAAAAATAAATTTAGAGACATGGAATCATCATGCGATCACCAACACAGGAAGGAACAAGGATGGATAACTCAGACAATATCCACATGTTTAAGTCACGGACCAGAATAAATGTTGTATGTCTCATTTATTCCAAACCTCAGATGAAATTTGTTCACCGATATGTGGAAACTAAAACATGAGAAGACAAACCCAACAGAATGATATAACTGTGCTTTGAAAAGAAAGATGCCTGCTGGTAGTTAATTGGAACAAAAGCAAAAGGTCACAAACAGACACAAATTAGAACAATGCACTATATTTTCATACCTCAGGTTTGGCAGTTAAGGCCTCTTCAAACTCTTTCACGAGAGCCGGTGGAGACAATTGATCAATTTCAGCTCCCAGTACTGAAAAGGGAATCTCAACCCCTGAAAGTAAAGACTAACAATATGATTTTTTCAACCGAACTTGCAACAATAAAAAATAATAGAGTAGTTCAACAAATGAGAAACAATCTAAAAGAATTCCTCTCTACTCAACACCCACATGTAATGATCAGACGATGCAAGGACTTATAGGTAATACCGTAATAGATTGCAAACATGTTAAACTATAAGCTATTTCTTGCTAAAAGCCACACACTGATAAGCTGGAAGCACAATAAACAACAAACATTAGACATAGTTGCATCAGAATGTCGAACTCATACCCTTGATATCATCTACAGTGACAAAAGAGGGGTGTAACAGCACAGCAGCTTGGATGAATTCACGCTTCGCTAGTTGAACTACTACTTTAGCTGAGAGAAAAGTGAGTTGAGATTGGTCAGGCTAATGCTGGGAGATGAAAACTAAGGATTAAATATTCAACTTCTATCAAGTTGAAGATTTATAGTGCCACAATTTTGTTGAAATATGACAGACTATGATAGTGAAACTATAAAAAACAATAGATGGGCAAGGAAAAACATGTTATCTTACCACCCCAGCAGAAGCCTGCTGCCCCAATCGCAGTTACACCCTTACTCTTAAGAGCTTGAATGATGGGCTTTGCCTCTTCAAATCCCTTATCCTATTAGAAAAATAAATGGCTCAGCACTGAAAGTTTAACATTAGTGCATTACCACTAACTGCGTACAATGTTTTGAACCTAGTGACAGTGAATTTCATCGTGAGTGGGATAGGTGGAATACAGCCAGGCAGTTAAGAGACTTGGGACAGCAATAATAATCGAAAAATCAGGCAGCCAAATCTAATCCACTCACCAATTAAGACAGCTCAACTATGAAACTCTGAAACAGCTCTAAAAAAATTCCAGCCGAAATCAATGAAGTCAAAACAACCCTTTATAAGATAACAAGATTAAAATTAATTACATTTTGTCAAGTATTAGAAGTTTGGAACCAACCATTCCATGATCTTTAATCCAATCTTGTATAGGTCTCCCACCATCAGCTACATATGGATCTCCATGAAAGAAATCAGGAACTGCCACATAGAATCCAGCCGCTGCAATCTTGTCCGCGAGCTTCCTTTATTGTAGAAAGCATCTGATGTCAGCTCCCAGACGAATGCATAGTAACAGTAGAGTAGCAAACCAGCAGATAGTTGCAGATAATAAATATTTACATAGATAACAAAAAAAGAACTAAATTTTCTTTGCTATGCTCAAATTCTTTGGCCAAATTAAGTATTCATAATTTTAAATTGTCATGAGATACCCGGATATGTTAAACAACAATTGAGATAGGTTCCAAAATGTAAGATAAGCACATAAAAAAAAAAACTGTAAAAGACAGACATTAGAGAAAGCAATACCTCAAATTTGGAGCTTCATAACCTGCGGGATGAGGCCAAGACAACTAGACAAGTAAGAATTAGAAGTAGACAAATTTTCATTACAAAAGAACAAACAACCTTAATAAACAATCAAAAGATACACAAACTCGAGCAATCCATATGATAAATTGAAGTGAAACAACACATTAACCATTAAAAACCTAACACAAAACTAAAGCAAAAGTCTAAAATAGAAGCAACCCAGATAATATTTTGCTCAAATGAAAACAACCCAGATGATAATTTACAATGGAAGTATTTAAAAATGAAGAGACATAATAAGATGGGTTAGGTACCATAAATGTCGGAAATCAGAAGAACAGCAAGCTTGGAGTCAGGAGAGCCAGTGACATAAGTGTCGAGTCCACCAAGTTTCTCAACATGACCTGCCCCACTGTTTGGATTCAAAGTTGGTGGATTTGCACAACACTGAGGACCAGACATTTTTGCTCTGCCTAACCTTAAACTAACAGTTCAACAACAAACACACTCTCCCTCTTCTTTATCACTGGGTTTTATACACTTGGCACTTGGGAGACCTACAGATGAGATATAGCATAGTAGTAGTTTGTTGCATCATCTCTGACATCAGTGATCAATATATATATAACATGTAACATGCGGTAGACCCGGCCACGGTTTCAGTTTGAAACCGAAATCAAATCGGAAGGAATTGTCCGGTTCTGAATCATTTTGGTTCTGATTCTAGAATTGGAACCGAAACCGGTTCGGTTAAGGTTCTCACCGTAGCCGAACCGTTGTTATTCTAATCAAAACCGTTAGAACCGTTCGGTTATAATATTAATATAATAAAATTTAAGTTCAAATAAATATATTTTTTTAAGTTAAAGTTATTTATTTCATTTTTAATTTAAAATTTTAATTTAATATAATATATATTTAAATAAATATTTTTTTATCATATTTATTTGATAATAATATCCAATTACAAATTTTTTAAAAAAATGAACCGGAATCGTCCGGTTCAATTCCAATTCATGATTTCACATTCTTATTGAACTGAGGACCGTTCAATTCGATTCTGATTGAGAACCACACATAACCATGGGTCGGATCCGTGGGATGATTCATGGCGTGGTATTGGTGACTATTGCGTAGCATACGACATATTTTTTTTTTTTTTTTTTTTGGAAGGTAACAAATTCGTAGTCTTGTGGTTCATATCATGCCACTCCACTTTCTTGTAAACAGAAGTTTGTATGGTCCAAAGTGTGTACACAACAAATAATATTTTTACTAGAAGTTTTGTTTGATGAGCCGTCTGTTTTAGAGATATATTTGCGTAGGACCTATATAAATGTTAATGGATGGGACACACCACATTAAATTAATTAATATGTCCTACCTATATAAATATAAATATTTATTGTTCTGAAAATGCAATCGATGAAAATAATTTTAATATTACACAATGACGAGTGCTCGAGTGTTTGTTCCCAAAGTTGGTTCGTACAGTGCACCAAGATATTTGTTGAAGCTAAGAAAATTTAGCCATCTGTCTGCCTCCAATATGAGGATCAAAATTTTCAATTGTGAAGACTTTGCAGCACACTAATTAACCTTCTTCAGAAGAAGGCATAGCCAAGCGACGGAAAGAACCTTCAGCAAAAGCCTGGCCACAGCCAGCCATAATATATGGTGCAAAATTTTCATTCATTCTACATTTTTCCTTGGAATTCATTGAGGCAGGGCAAATAAAAGAGTGCTTTTTTATTCATTATATTATTATTATATGAACATCAGACGCAATAAGAAGTTCAAATGGTTATCCAATAACTCAGACATGATAAAAAGACATGTCAAGTATTGCTGGTATCCATGTCTGGTCTTCACTTGGCAAACCATTGTAGCTTGTTTTGATGGGCTTCCTCTGTACACTTCACAGTTGATTCATCGTCTGCATTATATCTCACTGTCCATCCACGAGCTGATGAGCAACTTTAGGAAATATTTTCACAAAACCATTATCAACCTGACGAGAACCAAATGGAAAAAGTCATCCGAAGTTGCTTTCAACAAGGCACACGTAAATAAAGGCAAAGATCGAGTGATTGAGACTAATTAACCATTGCAATGGTAATCCTATTCACAAATAAGTTAAGAGATATAGCATCACATGCCATAACCAACCCAGAAAGGCACAAGGATGGCTGATTCAGCTGATATCAAAAGTTATGACACTGACCAGAATATAGTTTGTCAGGTCTCATTTATTCCAAACCTAAGATGCATTTTGTTTGCCAAAATGTGCAAACAAAAACATGAGAAGGCAAACCCAAGAAATGATGTAACATTGATATCAACTGAAAGATGGATGCTCGTAATTAATTCGAATAACAGAGAAGGGTCATAAACATATACATATGCGAGAAAATCACTGAATTTTCTTACCTCAGTTTTGGATGTTAAGACCTCTTCAAACTGTTTCAAGAGAGCTGGCGGAGAAATCTGATCAAACTCGGCTCCCAGAACAGCAATGGGAACCTCAATCGCTGAAAGTAATTCCAAACATTATGATTTGTTCAACCAATTGAAACAATAAAGCTCAGTAGAATAGTCAACCAAAAAAAAAAAAAAAAGATTTTCCCCTTTGCCACTCTAATCACCCCAAGCCCGCATTTTTTTGGAAATGTTGGAAATCCCGCGGTCAAATCACCCTAACCAGGCTTAAACAGAGCAAGTAAAATCTCCGGCTACCCCAGACTCTTACAAGAAACGCACCCCTGAATTCGAACTCAAAACCTAGAGGCCAGATCCTGAGCTTTATATCACTGAGCCACCCCCAAGGCCCATGCAATGACTGAACTGATTGGAGGACTTACTTTTACCATATTGCATGCAAGCTCAACTATAAGCTATTTCTTGCATAAAAGCACACGTAGAATTTGAAAATGCAAATACAACAAACACTAAAGTTGCTAGTTTATGTTAGGTCGTTGTGGTACGGGACACACAATTACAACTGAAGTAGAAATGAGAAAAAAATGAGAACACCAAAGTTTTTACGTGGAAAACTCCCAAACAAATTAGGAGAAAAACCACGGGCAAATTGCAGAAGGATTTCACTATTGCAAAAGGATTACAACAATTTCTCTCTAAACTAAAGAGAGCACAATTGACAGTATATAGGAGAAACCTCAATTTTTTCTCTCTAAAACTCTCTCTTTCTCACTCAAAATGAGATTTTATTTCTTCAAAATTGGGATGAATCTAAGAAGAAGTGAAGCCATGTATATATAGAGGAAAGAGGAGGTGGAGAATGGAGGCTTATCTTCTTATCCTCTTATCTCCTTATCTTTTTATCTCCTTATCTTCTTTATCTTCTTATCCTTTTGGTCTACCATTTTTGACTATTCAAAGTCTTAATCAAGAAGCAATTTGCTTCTTATCTTCTTATCCATTTGGTCCACAAAAGTGGCTTTACCGCCACATATCTCCCACTTAAAGTCACTTTTGTAATCCTTTTTATCCTTTCTGCACTTGCCATCTTCATGCTACTTACATTTCTGCTAGGCCAATAGAGGATCGACACCAAGTAAATTTGTCATTATTGATTGGCTTTGTTAACATATCTGCTAGGTTATCTTTTGTATGGATTTTCTATATATCCACACTTCCTTCTTCCACCTTCTCACGAACAAAGTGATACTGAACTCGTATGTCCTTTATTTTTGAATGAAATGCTGGATTCTTTGCTAGATGCAAAACGCTCTGACTATCACAAAATAGAGCAATTTTCTCTTGTTTGTGTCCAAACTCCTCCAGTAGCATTTGCCACCATATTGCCTCTTTGCTAGCTTGTGTAGCTGCAACATATTCTGCCTCTGTCGTAGAAGTAACCACAATAGACTGTAATTTTGAAATCCAGCTTACAGCTCCTCCAGCAAGAGTAAACACATAACCTGAGGTGGACTTGCTCTTATCAAGATCACCGCATAATCTGAATCAACATAGCCTCTGACAGTAAAATCTGATCCTCCATAACATAATGCAACGTTTGAGGTACCCTTAACATATCTCAGGATCCTCTTTACAACACTCCAATGTTCTCTACCAGGATTCGCCATGTATCAACTAACCACTCCCACTGCTTGTGCAATGTCTGGTCTTGTGCAAACCATAGCAAACATTAAGCTACCCACTGCTGATGCGTACGGTACTCGAGACATTTCCATCCTCTCTGCTTCGTTGCTAGGACTCATACTTGAAGATAACTTGAAATTAATAGGAAGAGGGGTAGAAATTGGCTTACAATCTTGCATGTTGAAGCGTCGCAAGATTTTCTTCAAATAATTTTTCTGAGAAAGCCATATCTTCCTATTATCTCTGTCTCGGTATATTTGCATCCCTAGAATCTTGTTTGCTGGTCCCAAGTCCTTCATTTCAAACTCCCTAGCCAATTGTGCCTTTAAGTCTGTAATACGATCTTTGTGGGGGCCTACTACCAACATGTCGTCAACATACAACAACAAAATAATGAAATTACCATCACCAAATCTCTTGTTGTAAACACAAGGATCTGAACTATGTCTGTTGTATCCAAGGCACATGATGAAGGAATCAAATCTCTTATACCAACATCTCGGCGCCTGTTTGAGACCGTATAGAGATTTGTTCAACCTGCAAACCAAGTTTTCTTTTCCTTTTTCTTCAAACCTTCTGGTTGGAGCATATAAATCTCTTCTTCAAGTTTTCCATGAAGAAATGCAGTTTTCACATCTAACTGTTCTAAGTACAAGTCAAATGTAGCACACATTGCCAAGACTACTCGAACCGTTGTAAATCGAACAACAGGAGAGAATATTTCGTTGAAGTCTATACCTTCTTTCTGAGCAAAACCTTTCGCCACCAATCTAGCATGATACCGCTCCACTTGGTCATTGCCATCTCGTTTGATCTTGTAAACCCATTTATTCCCAATGGCCTTCCTTCCTTCTGGTAGTGGGACAAGATCACATGTCTTGTTTTTATGGAGAGCTTCAATTTCTTCTTGCATTGCTGTCATCCACAGAGAAGCTTCTTGGCCTTTTATAGCCTCATGGAAAGCTGATGGCTCTCCACCCTCTGTTAGTAGACAGTATGCGACATTTCCCTCCATGATATACTCTGAGTGCCAAGCTGGTTTTCTTCTCTCCCGAGTTGATCGTCGAACTTATGGAGTTGAAAACTCAGCTTGCTCATGTTCTTCGTGCTCTGGTGTTGCTTCAGAAGAATCTGGAACTTCTTGTTCTTGTCTTTCTTCAACTTGAACTGTAGTAGTTTCTGGTTTCTCTTTTGAAGTGTTATCATTTTCTTTCCTTTGTATCTTATCTTCTGTAAATATCACATCTCTGCTGATAATCGCCTTGCGGGCAGTGGGATCCCACAGGCGGTACCCCTTAACTCCATCAGCATACCCTAAGAAAATGCATTTTCTGGTTTTGGGATCCAGCTTTGATGTTTCTTGGGTGTTATACATAACGTAAACAGGACTTCCGAATGTATGTAAGTGAGAATAATTAGCTGGCTTACCAGTCCACATCTCCATCGGTGTTTTCAGATCAATTGCGGTTGATGGTGACCGATTGATCACATAACAAGCGGTTTTGACTGCTTCTGCCCAAAATGAGTTGGCCATCCCCACAGTTCTCAACATCGCCCTTGTCCGTTCTAACAAGGTTCTGTTCATCCGCTCTGCTACTCCATTTTGTTGTGGAGTGTACGCCACCGTGAGCTGCCTTTTGATACCTTCTTGTTGACAAAAGCTATAAAATTCATTACTAGTATATTCTCCTCCATTGTCTGTCCTTAAACACTTGATCTTCTTTTCAGATTCAAGCTCAACCCGCGCTTTGAATATTTTGAAAACTGGAAATACATCCGCCTTATTTTTTATTGGATACACCCAACATCTCATGGAGTAATCGTCAATGAAAGACACAAAGTATTTTGCTCCTCTTAGGGACAAAACTGGTGCTTGCCAAACATCAGAATGGATTAATTCTAGGATAGCTTTGCTTCTAGCATTAGAACTGCTGAACTTTAATTTGTGCTGCTTACTAATAACACAATGCTCACAAAATGGTGATGATACCTTTTTGAGCCCTGGAAGAAGCTTTTGTTCAGCAAGAATCTTCAAACCTCGTTCCGACATGTGGCCAAGCTTACGATGCCACATCATTGTTGATTCTTCCGCCGAACTTGAAAACGCAGTGGATGCTTCTCCTTCTTGTTGTGTCTCTCCTTTAAGCATGTACAAATTTGCCGCTATCTTTTCCGCTTTCATCATTACAAGCGCGTCTTTAACTATTTTCATGATCCTATCTTGAATATAGGTTTTACACCCACTATTATCTAATTGTCCTAAAGATAATAGATTTTTCTTTAGGCCTTTCACATGTCGTACCTCCTGGATGATGCGAACTATACCATCAAACATCTTCAATTTGATGGTACCAATACCAGCAATCTCCAAGGCATGATCATCTCCCATGAACACAGATCCTCTTGAGATAGGTTCATATTGATGGAACCATTCTCTCCGGGGAGTCATATGCCATGTTGCTCCTGAGTCCATAAGCCAGACATCAGCGAATCTTCTTCTGCCTACAGTAGTGGTTGTTGCTTCACTATATAAAATTTCACCATCATCTGAAGTACTTGCTACACAACCCTGTGCTTTTGATGACTCTGGACTTTTTCCTTTGGCTTCTTCTTTTTTCTTGAGATTCCAACATTCTCTTTTGTAGTGCCCTTTCTTGCCACAGTGATGACACTTGACATTTTTCTTACTTTTAGATTTTGATCTACTCTGATTTTGACTCCCACTGGGGCCACGCTCCGTTGATCTCCCTCTCGTTACTGTTAAAGCTTCGGCTTGCTGTGAGCCTCCTAATCTATCTTCTTTGCTCTTGCGCCGACTTTCTTCTTCAAGAATCGCAGCTGCAATATCATCGAAGACTAAAACTTCAATGTTGTTGGTTAAGTTGATGATGAGTTGATCATACGAATCAGGTAGACTTTGAAGTAGAATTTCAGCACGTTCACCCGTCTCTATGTTATGCCCCATTGCTGTGAGCTGTGAAAATAAAGTGTTGAGGGTGTTGATGTGGTCAGTCACCGTAGTTGACTCCATCATCCGAAGAGTGTAAAGTTTTCTTCTCAAGAAAATTTTGTTGTGTAATGATTTGGCCTCATACAATTTTGTCAGAGTATCCCATATCTCTTTTGCTGTCTTTTTCTCCGCCACACTTGACAATACTCCATCGGCTAGTGCTAGGTGTAGATTAGCAATAGCATTGCCATCCATCTCATTCCACTTGCCGTCGTCAGTGATCTCATCGGGCCTTTCTCCAATTGCCGCCAAGCAGTTATCTTTCCTCAAAACTGCTTTTATTCTCATTTTCCACAATGAGAAATTATTCCCATTGAACTTCTCTATTTCGTACTTCGTCGCCATTTTTGAAGATGCCTCATTCCCACTAACTGGATCTGATCGTAGCACGAAAACCAGCTATAAACCCGGCGTTGATACCAATGTTAGGTCGTTGTGGTACGGGACACACAATTACAACTGAAGTAGAAATGAGAAAAAAATGAGAACACCAAAATTTTACGTGGAAAACTCCAAACAAATTAGGAGAAAAACCACAGGCAAATTGCAGAAGGATTTCACTATTGCAAAAGGATTACAACAATTTTGTCTCTAAACTAAATAGAGCACAATTGACAGTATATAGGAGAAACCTCACTTTTTTCTCTCTAAAAAACTCTCTTTCTCACTCAAAATGGGATTTTATTTCTTCAAAATTTGGATGAATCTAAGAAGAAGTGAAGCCATGTATATATAGAGGAAAGAGGAGGTGGAGAATGGAGGCTTATCTTCTTATCTTTTTATCCTCTTATCTCCTTATCTTTTTATCTCCTTATCTTCTTTATCTTCTTATCCTTTTGATCTACCATTTTTGACTATTCAAAGTCTTAATCAAGAAGCAATCTGCTTCTTATCTTCTTATCCATTTGGTCCACAAAAGTGGCTTTACCGCCACAGTTTAGAATCTCAGAATCAATACCCTTGATATCATCTACAGTGAAAAATGAGGTATGTAACAGCACATCAGCTTGGATGAACTCGCGCTTCGCTAATTGAACCACCACATTGGCTGAGAAGAAAAGTAAATTGATATTAGTCAGCTCAACGTTGCATGGCGAAAACTACAGATATATTGAACATCCATCTAGCTGAATATCTGTCTCTGTGTGTGTGTGTGTGTTACAATATTGTTGAAATAAGAGAAACTGCGATACTGAAACCATAAAAAATAGTAGACTGAGTAAGGAAAAACATTTATCTCACCACCCCAGCAAAAGCCTGCAGCCCCAATTGCACATTTACTCTTAATAGCCTGAATAACTGGCTTTGCATCTTCGAATGCCTTATCCTATAAGAAAAATAATTGGATCAGTGTTAGACTCCAAATTTCTTATAATGACTAATGGAAGCAAATGAAAAGAAATAATAGATTCATTCCAAAGATTTAAGAGTTCTGCTAGCATTGGTGCCAATCGAGGGCCTAATAAGTTGTTGCTCCAGGTCCCTAACAATCAGCCACTTAAAAGTTAACATGAGGGAACTACTAACAACTGCATAACAATGTATGGAATGTAGTGACATCAAAATATCAGATCAGAATGCTGAATTTTCATCACGGACGTGTGGCCCAGACAGTTCAGGGACTTTGAAAAGCAATAACAATAGATAAATCAGGCAACTTAATATCTAATCCACATAGAAATCAATAAAGCTCAAATGAGAAACTCTAAACCAGCCTTAAGAATTAAACTCCATGTGAAATCAATGGACTCAAATGTTGTGATAAAACACACACAATAGAGGTGATTGGAGAGAAAATTATTCTTTTAAATCACAAACAAAAGAATTACAAAGCTTTCTAACCCAAGCTTTACAAAAAAAACTCTCACACCACTTTACTCTCTATTCTTACACTTCTGGGATTACTGGGATGCTTAGGAATGATCTGGGGACTCCAATTTATAATGCCAAAACCGTGTGAACAGTGTCACACGGTTTGACAACTGGCAACAGGCAACATGCAAGCTGTAATCTTGCAACTCCAACTTTCGGCGCTTGTGCATGCAAGCTCACATGCACACTGGTTTCAACATCAAAACTGTTTGTCACAAATTAAATGATTAAATAAATTTTTCATGCATCAGAAGTCTAGAACAAACCGTTCCATGATCTTTTATCCAATCTTGTAAGGTTCTCCCAGCATTGGGCTCATAAGGATCTCCATGAAGGAAGTCAGGAACTGCCACATAGAATCCAGCCGCTGCAATCTTGTCCGCAAGTTTCCTTTAATTTAGGAAGCATCTAACACTAGCTTCCAGACTAGTGCAGGGACACAGAAGAGTAGCAAGCAAGTAGATAGTTACATACGTATATATGCATTGACATAATCATTTCTCAGGTGTTCATGCGGACATACGGGATAATACATGTATTTTCTCATGTTTCGAGATAGTACATGTACTATTTCGTTCAGACGCCCGCAAGAGAGAAGGACTGTGTATTAATAAGCCTTCAATCATGGTCAAAAACATTAAAAAAATCCTCTATTAGCATCTTGAAATATGCTTCACTATTAATATTCTCAGAATCAAAAACTGATTTGACAAATAAATTTTCTTTCATGATTGAGGCAGGGTCCAAAATGAAAGATCATGCTATTATGCTAGATAGTAGAAGCAGAGACAGAGAATTTATGAAATCGATAATAATATCTTGAATTATATATCAATAAGAACCTTTGAAAAAACATCAATTAGATTTATAAAGGATAAATTGGAACAAGCTAAAAATTCAATAATGTTCCGACCCTATACACCTATGAGGGATTAGGTGTAAATAGTGGAATTATAAAACAACTCTACTTAAGACAAGTTTAGGGTAGAATTTTTATGACTAAGTCTAAACACCCTAAGTCTAATCAATGATCACAATCTCAATCAAAGTAGCCTTCTTCAGAATCTCTGAAGTCTCTAAGTGAATCAAACCAGCGAACTCGCGATGCCGGAACTCTGACTACCAATCATCACCTGAAAGTTTAGAGTAATAACTAGAATTGTGTTTGTGTTGATGGTTATCAAAGAAGAAACTCACCAAAAGAAAGAAGTCATGTGATTCAATAAGTCTTGAAGGTGATTTCTCAATAAGGTGGAAACAATGAATATGATGGCTCTGTATTTTGTGTTTCCAACAATGGGTAAAGTGGTTATGGCATTCTATTTATTTTCTAAGCCCTAAAAAGCCTTCAAAACGAGTCCAACATAAGCCAAAAACGCATGGGCATTCAAACGCCTAAAGAATGTGTGACGAACGCGAATTGATCTGCAAACTCGTTCGAACACCATATTGAATGCTTCTAGAACATGAAACTGATGAGTGGTATTTATACCACTATTTCTCACTCATTTGACCTAATGTTTTGTTTTGTTTCTCGAGATTTATGAACGTTTTGATGTGATTTGTTGTTATTTTGCAGATAAATAAAGTTTGGACAGCACTGGAGGCAATTTTGGGCAAATCCGGACAAAAATGCGTCAACTGGAATAATTTCATCTACTGCGCGTCGCGACGCTGGAGCTTTGCGCGCCGCGACGCCCAGCGTACACCGGTTTTGCTAAAATGCGCCATGGTCAACGAGTCAACAATTTGAAAAGTTTGACTTTGCTAATGTGCGCCTTGCCACGTGTCACCATCACAAAAGACTTGCTAACGTGCGCTGCCACGTGTCATCATCTAAACGGTGCCGACAATCATCATCAATGCTAATGTGCGCCAGGACACGTGTCAACATCACAACGGCCGTACTAAAATGCGCTGCTGCCATGTGTCAAAATCAGACGCTGCCGACAATCTTCTTCAACGTGACGTAAGCGATGACGTCATGAACAGTGCCACGTCATCGGATAAGGATCTGATCTCTTAGCCGCCTTGCCACGTGTCAAGCCGTCATTGAGCCACGTCGTACTGTAGCGCGCGTCGCGACGCTCAACCCTTCAGCGTCGCGACGCGCAAACCGCCATCCGCGCCTATAAATAGAGCGCGAGGGTTCAGTTTTTGTTGTACCATTTCTTCTCCCAAATCCTATGTAATTAGGGAGTTCTTCTCTCTCTAAGTTTCTTTTAATAAAGTTTTGTAATTTTTAATTACGTTCTGTAAAAATAATAATTTACTTTCTTTATTTTACAGTTTTTACTACTCATTATGAGGAGGTAACTTCCCTCTGTTAAGGTAAAAGGTAATTCTTTTACTATTACTTCTTAGATTATTCTCCCATAATTATAATATATTCAAGTTTTAAATTGACTTAATCAGGATACCGCCAGATTGGTCGGTGGGTAATAAAATTCATATTCCGCCTTTATGGCTGGTTTATTTTAAGTTCCGCTTTTATGGCTGGTTTATTTTCATTCCGCCTATATGGCTGGTTATTTTTAAAATGATTCCGCCTTTATGGCTGGTTGTTTTTAAACTAATTAAATCAAAATACCGCCTATATGGCTGGATGAAAATGTTTTGCAAAGCTTATATTATATTATGGGAGAAATCTAATTAGTATATAGTAGAAGTAATTCCTTTTTACCTTAGCAATTTTATTTTAATTCACTTTCAGCAGTTATTTTACTACATTTACTTTATGCAATTTTATTTTAAGTCTTTTAAGTTTTTAGCCCTAGTTATGTGTCGTAGCTAAGTTAGTTATCTAGGGTTGTGATGAATTTCAATTTAACTGGTTTATAAGGGTTAGATTATAGTTTGGGTAATTTAAAGATTTATTTATTGAGTCTTAATCTTAAAGCTCTTTAATTAACTGGCCATTAATTAAATTGATTAGGTAAACTTAAAATGAACTAGACATAGGGATTTTAAGTTTAAGACCTTAGACTCAATAGCCCACGATCTTCCTTGAGGATAGATAACCCTTTTAATAGATTTCCTTACAGGATAGGAATATACCTGTTGGGCGGGGGTAGCCATAATTGGAACTTGAATTTAATGAATCTAGGTAATTTGGTTGACATAGATATATGGTTCAATTGGATTATACTAGGTATTTGTAATTGACCATCGGAAGAGGCTTTTACTTAAATTAGTGTTCCAGGTTATTAAATTGATATATTACCCAACTATAAGATAACTACTTCATCTTTTAAATAATATTGAAATAAGTCACAACCCTGGATAGTTTTTAATATTGAATTTCCTTAAAATCTACTTTTAAGCAATTTTATTTATTTGTCTTTAAATTTAGAATCGTCGCCATTTCAAATCAATCAAACAACTTGTTAGATACTGGTAATCATTTGGCCCAATAAATTGATAACAAAAAGGTTTTAAGTTCTCGTGGGATCGATACTTTTTATACTACTTGAACGATACGTACGCTTGCGTTATACGTGTGTGTTTACGCCGGTCAGAAACCCTAGACAGTTTCGTTCGAACGTGACTCGAACGGATGATCTCTGAAAGCTTTCGTTCGAACAGCATAACAAACGTGCCACAAACGTAATGCGTTTGAACCCAACTCGAACGTGAACTCTAATATTAGCATCAAATTTCTTCCGACTAGCGCCCAATTGCTCTGAGACCTTCAAGACTCATTACAACTCAATTTGACATATTTTATTACGGAATTGCCAACCAAAACTAGACCCAACACAAGCATCATATCCTGCAGGATGAGGCCAAGACAAGAAAGAATTAGAGGATCTTAAATGTGAATAAAATAAGTTTAATCAATAAAAAATCAAACACAGGATATGCAATCTACATACTTGTACCACTTGATACAGGTAACAAACGAAATTGTGTACCAATTGATACAGTCACTAAGTCACACCTACGTACTTGACATAGTACGCCCATACTCCTCTTGTACCAATCGATACAGGTAACAAACGAAATTGAGTCCGTTAGCTTATATGTCCATTTAATTGTACTTTTAACACATGTTAGTAACAAACAACAGCAACCCAAATGATATATTGCTCGAATAGAAACAACCCAGATGATATATTGCTCGAATAAAAACAACCCAGATCATAACTTCCAATAAAAATATCAAAAACAAGAAATATACGGAAATTGATAAGGTACCATAAATGTCGGAAACAAGGAGAACAGCAAGCTTGGAGTGAGGAGAGCCAGTGACATATGTGTTAAGTTCACCAAGTTTCTCAACGTGGCCTCCTCCACTGGTTGGGTTCAATGTTGGTGGATTGACATAACACTCAGGACCTGACATTTTTTTCCCTGCTTAACCTTAAACAGTTGTCTTATGATTAAAACAACTCTTATATAACAACTTGGATTCACTCGAGAGGCCTTGAAACGTATCGATTTGTAGTGAGTTGTCAAGTATGACAACAACTAGAGGTAATATGATAATCTAGTGCAATAAATTTCAATAAAGTACTTGCAACATGGCGTCACCTTGTTCTTGTATGTTTTTACTGGCCCAACATCTTGTAAAAGTTTATATATTATGCAATAGGCATCATTTTGTCCGGAGGGCTTGATTTGGTGATATATGGTTCAATATCTCATCTTGAAATTAGAGATGGTAAGGAAATTCGGATCCGGTCCGGATCTGTATGGACCCGGACAATCCGGTTCCGGGATTAAAATATCCTGACTCGGGTCATAAAAATTAGGATCCGGGCGAATTCGGATCCGGACCCGGGATTACAAGGGGTCCGGCCCGGATAGACCCGGGTTCGGAAAAAATATAAAAATTAAATATAATAAATTAAAATATAATGAAAAATACAAAATAATAAGCATATATATAAAAATATATATATATAATATAATATAATTAAAAAATATATAAAATTAATAAAATTGACAAAATCCAAATATAAATATAAAATAATATAATTAAAAATTAAAAATAATAATAAACCAGGTATCCGGACCGGGTAGACTCGGATCCGGACCCATGTATATTTACCCGGGTCTCGAACCGGACCTAGGGTAACGAAAATGTTTCCGGACCCAGATCCGACCGGATCCGGATTCGGATTTTGCCATCCCTACTTGAGGTCCTGTATTCTAATCCAGGAAATGTGTTTCTTGTAAGTGCCTGAAACAGCCGGAGATTATACATATTCCGCTTAAACTCGAAATGAGAGATTTGGTGATGAAATTTCCGATTTAAAAAAAAAAAAATTATGCATCATTCTTTTTCTTTTTTTCCTTTCAACAATACTTTAAAGGATGATTCTCGAATCTAAAATGATAGTGTTGACTGACATTTAGGCTCGTGACATCATATTTCAACAACGTTTTGAAAGAAGAATTGGGCTGTTGGTGGATATTTAAGTCTCTGAGCTCCAAGCAAGCGACAATGCATCACATTCCAATCCTTTTTTCAATTGATCATATTTTGGTACAAAGGAAATTTTTCTAATTTTCAATAATATTGATTTTTTAATATTTGCAACTGTTGATTTAACAGTTATTAAAACAAAATTGTTTTGTGACTATTTGAATCAGACATGTCAGTTTGAAACAAATACAAATGCCTCTGTTTAATCAATTTGAATTTCATTAAATTCCGTTTTTGCTTTACATCATAATAAGATTTCATCTTATTACATGTTCATTGATTGGTGGTCTTTAAATTTGTTGTGATTAAACACACAATAATAGAGGTGATTGGAGAGAAAACTCTTCTTTTATATTACTCACAAAAGAATTACAAAGCTTACGACTCAAGCTTTACAAAAAACTCTCACACCACTTTACTCTCTATCCTTACTCACACATTTGGGATATTGATAACTGATCATAAGGCTCTCTTTTATAATGCCAAAATCGTGTGAACAGTGTCACACGGTTTGGCCAACAGCTTCACACGTCTCTCTCTACTTTCGGCGCACACGTCTTTTGCTTTCAAAGTCTCTGTGCACTTTGTTTTCTTGTGCAACTTACATGCACACAATTCAGCTGTTATCCAACAAATCTCCCCCTCGGTGAAGATTTTCCAAAATCTGAGCCGACCATCAATCATCCAAATCCGGATCCTCAAAAGGATCCTCCCCTGGCTGCATCTGAAGACTGCCTACGTACCCTGAGTTGGGATCAAGCCAATCGTAGTTCTCTGAATCTCCCCACTCTGACTATGTGGAGAGTTTTGTCATCCCGGCTATGGCACGACAGATTTCAAGCTTCTCCTTCGGTAAAACCTTCGTGAACATATCGGCACCGTTGTCGTCGGTGTGAATTTTCCTGAGTTCTAACAGCCTTGAGCTCAGGACGTCCCGTATCCAGTGATACCTCACATCGATATGTTTTGACCTCGAATGAAATGTCGAATTCTTACCGAGATAGATAGCACTCTGGCTATCGCAGTACAAAATGTACTTCTCCTGCTTGAAACCCAATTCCTGGACGAATGTCTTCATTCACAGCAATTCCTTGCAAGCTTCTGTAGCTGCAATGAATTCTGCCTCTGTTGTAGAAAGTGCAACACATCTCTGCAACCTAGACTGCCATGCCACAGCTCCTCCTGAGAGAGTAATCAGATACCCCGAAGTAGACTTTCGGGTATCCACATCTCCTGCCATATCTGAATCGGTGTAGCCCATCAACACTGGCTTGTCGCTGCTTCCAAAACATAATCTCATCTTGGTTGTGCCTCGTAGATACCGCATAATCCATTTGATGGCATTCCAGTGTTCCCGTCCTGAGTTTGACATAAACCGGCTGACCAATCCAACTGTGTGTGCCAAGTCTGGTCTTGTGCACACCATGGCATACATAAGACTTCCCACTGCTGAGGTGTATGGAACCTGTTTCATTTCCTCATTCCCTGTCTCAGTAGAGGGACTCTGTTGTGTACTCAATCTAAAGTGGGTAGCAAGAGGAGTGCTAACCGCTTTAGCCTTGTCCATCTGGAATCTCTGAAGTACCTTCTCGATGTACTCCTCATGTGACAAGTATAACCTTCTGGCTTTCCAATCACGACCGATCCTGATGCCAAGAATCTGTTTAGCTGGCCCCAAGTCTTTCATCTCAAAAGACTTACTCAGTTGCTGCTTCAAATTATCAATCCTCGATTGATTCCGGCCAACTATCAACATATCATATACATACCGCAGTAAGATGATAAAGTCATCGTCAGAAAATTTCTGAACGAAAACACAATGGTCTGAAGTGGTCTTCTTGTATCCCTGCTCCCCCATAACTGACTCAAACTTCACGTACCACTGTCTCGGTGCCTGTTTCAAACCGTAGAGGCTTTTCCTGAGTCTGCACACATAGTCCTCTTTCCCTCTGACTCTGAAGCCTTCTGGTTGCTCCATGTAGATTTCTTCTTCCAGATCTCCGTGAAGAAATGTGGTCTTGACATCCATCTGCTCAACTTCCAGGTCGAGGCTTGCTGCTGAGCTGAGTACTACTCTGATGGATGACATCTTCACAACTGGAGAGAAGATTTCATCGAAGTCAATGTCTTTCCTCTGATTGAATCCTTTGACAACTAGTCTGGCTTTGTACCGGGGTTGTGAAGTATGCTCTTGTTGCTTCACTCTGTACACCCATTTGTTCTTCAAAGCCCTTTTGCCTCTTGGCAATTTCACCAACTCAAAAGTGTGATTGTCATGCAAAGATTTCATCTCATCTTGCATGGCTTCCTCCCACTTTTCTTTGTCTTCTGTTTCCACAGCCTCCTGGTAGCTCTCGGGTTCTCCCCCGTCAGTAAGCAGCACATACTCATATGCAGAGTATTTGGTTGAAGGTCGCCTCTCTCTGTCAGACCTTCTCTGTGGAACTGTTGGTGTAGCTTCTGGTACTGGTGGTTGATCATGATCATCATCTCTGGGAGCTTCATCACCTGTACCCTCCTGTCTGGGTACCTCATCTTCAACTCGTACTGGCACCGGTGTATGAGGTTCTGGATTCACATTTCTGTATTGCTGGGGCATTGTCTTTAATTCCTTCCGGATATCTTCTATGGTCTGGTCTTCAACAAAGACAACATCTCGGCTTCTGACAATCTTCTTCTCCACAGGATCATACAGTTTGTAGCCGAAATCATCCTGACCATAGCCAATAAAGACACATTGTCGCGTCTTTGCATCAAGCTTGGATCTCTCGTCCTTTGGGATGTGTACATAAGCTTTGCACCCAAATACATGCAAGTGTTCATAAGACACTTCTTTTCCTGTCCAAGCTTGGTTAGGAACATTACCTTTCAGTGCGACCGCTGGGGACATGTTCAAAACATGTACTGCTGTGATGAGTGCCTCCCCCCAGAATGTCTTCGGCAGCTTGGCTTGTGACAGCAAGCTTCTGATCCTCTCGCACAAGGTTATGTTCATCCTCTCAGCTAGGCCATTTAGCTGAGGTGTCTTCGGAGGTGTCGTTTGATGTCGGATTCCTTGCGTCTTACAGTACTGATCAAACGGACCTCTGTATTCTCCACCATTGTCTGTTCTGATGCACTTCAGTTCCTTGCCGGTTTCTCTCTCCACCAAAGCATGAAACTCCTTAAACACTCCAAGCACTTGGTATTTTCTCTTCAAGGTGTATGCCCAGATCTTCCTTGAATGATCATCAATAAATGTCACAAAATACAGTGACCCACCAAGTGTTCGTGTCTGCATCGGACCGCATACATCTGAATGTATGAGATCTAGTACCTCCGGTTTCCGTTGAGGCGGGGAGCTCTGGAAGGATACTCTGTTCTGCTTTCCAGCCATGCAGTGTTCACACTTCCGTAAGTGTGAGTTCTTCAATTCCGGAAGAACATTCCGCTTGCGTAGTATCTCCATCCCTGTTTGGCTCATGTGACTGAGCTTTTTATGCCACAGCTCGGCTGCCTCATTACTGTTGACTGTATTTATGCTACTATTTGAAAGCTTAGCATCTCAAATACAGGGTTGAGTCTTTCTTACCTCGTGCCACCACCATTGATCCTTTAGTGAGCTTCCAGCATCCGTCACTAAAGGTGCTGCAGAAACCTTCATCATCCAGCTTGCCTGTTGAGATCAGGTTTAACCGGATATCTGGGATGTGCTTGACTCCCTTCAACACTAGCCTTGTCCCGTTCTCTGTTTCAAGGCAGATGTCTCCAATACCGACGGCTTTGGACTGTCCGTCATTCCTCATCCTTACAGCACCGTAGTCTCCTGGTGTGTAAGATGAAAAGAAGTCTCTGCGAGATGTGGCATGTATGGACGCGCCACTATCTATCACCCAACTGGTCTCGTGGCTGGCAAGATTCACAACATCTTCTTCATATATTATATGAAATTCTCTGGAGGTTTTCTCGGTGGTAGTAGCAACTCTTTCTTGATTAGAGTCACCATCTCTCCTGGGCTGTTCGTTCTTCAGTTTGTAGCAATCCCGCTCATATGGCCTTTCTTTTTGCAGTGATAGCACTCAACATCCCTTGTTCTTGATTTCCCCCGGTTCTTGTCAGGTCTACCTGGGCCTCGGCTTTTACTCCTCCCCCTTCTGGTGTTCTTCTCTGTCACTAGAGCTTCTGAGGTTGAGGCTGATGCTGACTCCTGCATTCTCGTCCTCTCTTTTATTCCTCGAAGATCCTGGTCTTTGCCATCTCTATAGTGACTTTCCCATCTGCGGCTGAATTTATCACCGTAGATCTGAACGTTTCCCAAGATTCTGGTAACGTATTAATGAGTATTAAGTCATTTACCTCATCACCGAAGTCTATGCCCAATCCAGACAATTCCTTCATGGTTCCGAGGAAATCGTTGATATGATCCGCCACAGCTGTACCCTCCTGGTATTTCAAACCCATCATCTTCTTGATGTAGTACAGCTTGTTGTTTCCAGTCTTTGCTCGAAAAAGCTCCTCCAGCTTTCTCCATAAGACACGTGCATGTTTTCTGGTGAAGATTAGCCCACTTTCCATCGGTCATTCCTTCTGGTTTCTGCTCCAGAAACACCGATCCATCATAGTCCTTCACATACAGAAGGTCTTTCATCTTTCCTCTCCATGTGAAATAGTTTGTACTGGTTAATAAAATCATTTTTCCGTTGCTCCCCTCCATTATAAAAATTCTAAGTAGAATTTCAAAAAACGGACCTCACCGTTGCGTCCGAAATGGTCGAAAATGGTGGAAATGACACTTCGTTTGTCAAAATCCGACACAGGGACCAAATTGCAAATTCCAGAAATTACAGGGTCAAAGTGCAATTTCCGAAAGTTCAGGGGCCAAAGTGCAATTATGGAAAAGTTCAGGGACTAAATTGCAATTTCCAAAAAGCTCAGGGACTATATTGAAAATTTCTGAAAGTATAGGGGCTAAATTGTAATTTCTAGAAAGTTCAGGGACCTATCTGAAATTTACCAGACACCGCTGACGTGCATGTGCTGACGTGGCAGCTGACTGGGCGCTGACGAGGCGCTGACTGGGCTGCTGACTGTGCGCTGACTGGGCGCTGACGTGGCGCTGACTGGGCGCTGACGTGTCGCCACGTGTGTCGTCTTCAACCTCAAGCTGGCGCGTGGAGCGCGTGGATTGCGCGTACGGCGCGTGGGATTCTCTCTGCCTGGCGCGTGCGTCGTCCTCCGGCCTCCGTTCGATCGCCGGAAAATACCACTGTGCTCGTCTCGCAGTGAAAAGTCCGATGGTATGCTCAAAATCGATTTTCGACAACTTTCGTCGGAACCGACTTTCCGAACCGAAGCTCTGTTTCCGAGTTTCGGGATCCCTCCGAGTAACCTTAGCTCTGATACCACTTGTTGTGATTAAACACACAATAATAGAGGAGTGATTGGAGAGAAAACTCTTCTTTTATATTACTCACAAAAGAATTACAAAGCTTACGACTCAAGCTTTACAAAAAACTCTCACACCACTTTACTCTCTATCCTTACTCACACATTTGGGATATTGATAACTGATCATAAGGCTCTCTTTTATAATGCCAAAACCGTGTGAACAGTGTCACACGGTTTGGCCAACAGCTTCACACGTCTCTCTCTACTTTCGGCGCACACGTCTTTTGCTTTCAAAGTCTCTGTGCACTTTGTTTTCTTGTGCAACTTGCATGCACACAATTCAGCTGTTATCCAACAAAATTCACTACCATTACTCTCCATTATATCCTGAGAGAGATTTTATGTGAGAGGAAACAACTCTTAAAAGAAAACGAAATTATGTCCAGAAGAAAACCATTATCCTGTGAAATTCAAATTTATATTTTCATTCAACAGGAAATTCTCAAAAGACAACAGGTATAGTAAATATTGATACAAGTAAAATCTAATGCATGCAACTGATGGTATTGCTTACACATGAAAAATAACCAGCAATGATGCTGATAGCACTATGAAACTGCAAGCTTATTAATACTAAGCCAGCTTATTGGTCTTATTTCTTACAAGTTATAATTGCAAATACCCTTCCTGCTCAAAGTTTATGCATCTCACTTGACATGTTTTTCAAACCAGTTTATCATGTCTTCATGCGCCTCTGCTGCGCTATTGACAGCAAACGTATCGTTGACATAGTACCTCACTGTCCATCCATGACAAACACCGGGATATGTTTTGACGCGGTGATGAAACTGCAATTAGTAATCATATAATAAGTGTATGTTTGGATATGAAAAGCATATGTTGCGAATCAGAGTACTATTTATTATACATCCTTTGAAATCTTATGGTTAAATTAGTGGCTAAAGACAGATCCAAGTTTCATCAAAATTCCAAGACAATCAAGGACCAGAATTACTACTATCTGGATCTCTTACCTTAGGTTTTGCAGATAATATCTCATCAAAACGTTTCATTTGTGCAGGTGGCAAACCATTATCACGTTCAGCTCCCAAAACAGCAATTGGGACTTTAACCGCTGCCACAAACAACAGTTAATTTGTCAGTGACAAATATATAGAGTGAGCTTTGGAAGCATATAATTTACCTTTTATCTCGTCCTCAGTGACGTTAGTAGGATGCAACAAAACTGCTGCCTGAATATCTTTAGTAGTTGCCAGTTTTACAACTACCTTCCCTGATGAAAATGCAAGCAATGAAATCAGATTATCTAAGTTGATCACCCTAGAATCTGAGTGTCAGAACAATTTAAGAAGAAATGTGCATAGAAGAGAGCAAAAGAAACTCACCTCCCCAGCAAAAACCTGCAGCCCCAACTGCAGATATACCTTTTTCTCTCAATGCAGCAATTACTGGTTTGGCATCTTCAAACCCCTTATCCTACAAGGGAATATATCTGATTAAGCTTAATGTAGTTCGAAAAAGTCCATGAGATGGCTTTTTTCATTTGCAAAAGCCTCATGCTCTACCCTGCATTGCAATTCCCTAGAGTCTAACTGAGAGGATTTTATTGATGTACTGCACTTGTATTAAACAATTGTACAAATGCAGCAAGAAACTAACCGTTGTATGATTTTTTCTCCATGTATCTCGATCATACTTAGGATTGCCTGGATTAGCAGGGTCGCCATGAAAGAAATCAGGTGCCACAACTAAGAATCCGGCACCTGCAATTTTGTCTGCAACACTCCTGTAAAGCAAGATATGCAAACACTTAACCCTGTGAAGACAGAAACTACTAGCAAATGAATGCATCAATAATGCAGAGTGGGGCCATTCACTATCATATCAAAACCATAGCTTTTTTTTTTTGGCGAAATCGTTGGAAACTCTATCGTTAAACCACACTTTACGTGCTTAAACGTAGCAGGTAAAACCACCGGCTGTCCTATAATCTTACAAGAAACGCACCCCTGGATTCGAACCCAAAAACCATAAATTTACTCTCATCTTTCTTTACCAAATAAACTGTTGTATACCAGTTACAACTAATGCTCAGTTTTATAACAACATATATTATTAAATGTAGCACATGAGTAGTGTTTATGATATGAAAATCATTTTTGGTCAGGACTCAATTCAATGGCATTTGGCTCTTTTAATTCTTTACAATTAATTTGAAATGCAATTTCAAAGCATAAATAAAGGTTTCTTCCTTTCCTAAGCCTAAATATCAGGCCGGTCCTAACTATATGTAGGTTGGTGGCCTGCCTTTAGAATCCAATTATTTAAAAAATAATAATAATAATAACTAATGGCCCAATTTTTTTTATTATTATATTATTAAAAAAATGGCTTTGGTTCGATGATACATTGATAACATGCCCTGTAATTTTAGCATGACAATGTTTCTTACATAAACCAATCTAAGAAAAAAAGCACATGAAGGGAAACAAATTTCTCTTATTCCGGTCATTCAACATGGATCTGTGCACTAGTTGAGGGACCTATTTAATACAAATGCACAAACTAATTCCTCATTTAATAAAACATAAAAGGCAAGGCCCTTGAATGATAAAATTCCCTTAACAAAATCGGTTATTGGTCAACGTACCTGTAAATCGGCGGTTCATCCCCTGCAAAAGATTAAACATTAACACTTAATGATATTTAAATGGCTAGAGATTGAAGAGACAAAGATGTTGTGTTTTGGTTACCATAAATATCAGAGATCATAAGAACAGCTTTCTTGGAATGGGGAGGTCCGGTGACATAAGCCTTGAGGCCACCAAGTTCCGTCACAGTTCCGGCACCACAAGCCGGACAGAACGTTGGGGGTTCCCGGTAGCACGGAGCCGGAGTTTGTGAGCTCGCAGTATTCACAAGCAAGCTTGCTAATGCTATTAATGGTATCATCTTTTGCATGCTTAATTACAGAGGCTGCAGCCAGAACAATTTATATTTATAACGTTTGGGGGGTAACTATAGATTTTATAATAAATACACGAATATTTAAAAATGGACAGATCCATAACACGCCTAATTATACGGTCTTATCATCATTATTAATTATATATCGGTGTAATAATGATCTAATTGTTTATTTTAAATTTAATAATAAAGTATAAATAACCCTTGCAAATAAAATAAAATTAAAAAAATATTAGTGTGAGAGAGCCTATGTAGACCCGACCACAGTTCCAGTTCGGAACCGAAACCGAATCAGAAGGAACCAGATGGTTCCAATCATCCCGGTTCCGATTCGGAAATTAGAACTTGTTTCGTACGGTTCGGTTAGGATTTACACCCTAGCCGAACCGTTAGAACATGATGGTTCCAACCGAAACCGTTCGGTTCCACTATTGAACTTAAATTTAAACTGAAACAGTTCAATTCGGTTCCAGTTCCCGATTCCACATTATTATGGAACTGGAACCAAACTGAAATTATCGGATTTGGTTCAGATTCCACAAAAATAAAACAGGGAATTGAACCGAACCGAACCGATACCAAATCTAAACCTATGGTTACTTTGAAAAAATTTACATGGCTTTATAGTATAAAGATTATATCCTTGAACATCGCATCAAATGGAAGCCTCTTGTCCAATTAATATTTAGATCCTTGAATAAAAATCGAACAATATGAGCCCTTCAAATTAAATAAGAATATTTTTGAGAAAATAAATTGAAAATATAATTCAGATTTTACAGATGAAGCAAAGAGTTTTTTAAAAAATGATATTTTCTGTGAAATCAAAAACTTTTTTAAATTTCGCATTAAGTTAAGAAAATATATCGACTTAATTTACTTAATCAAATCCAAGCTGCCAGAAAAGGGTAACGTAAAATATATAACGACGATGACGTCTTAAATGACGTAAGCAGTACTTTATTGCTTCTGACTTATCTAGAAGTTGACTTTGACAAGGTATTTTTTCATATAATTTTGAAATTATTTTAATTAAGAAAATTACTCATCTCCCTTCCCCTCCCAGACAAACCCTCCCTTTTGTCTCCTTGTGATTTTTCAAAAATACTCCTCTCATTATCAAAAATTCTCCCCAATATATATATTACCATTTGCCAAAATTTATATATATATATATATATATATATATATATATATATATATATATATATATATTTCAAAATAATATTTATTTATTTATTTCATTTTATTAATTAATTTTTTTTTATTTTTTATTTTTTTTATTTTTGTTAAATTTTAATTTTTTTTGCTCTTTATAAATATATATTATTTTTATTTATTTAATAAATATTACAAATTTTGTATTTATTCATTTCATTTTTTTGATTCATTTTTAATTTAATTAACAATACTTGTATATTATAAAAATGTTCTCATGTATATTAGAAAAATATATATTTTTAGGATTCGTAATGTGGTGGTGGGAACATTCATCGTACGGAGATAAAGAATGTGTCACTTGTTATAGGATTCGTAATCCATTATGGTGCTATTTTTTAAATATTTTTAAGTGTAATTTTTTTATAATACATAAGTAGAGTTAAATAAATTAAAAAATAATCACAAAAATTAAATGAATAAATGAACATAAAATAAATAACAATAACTATGAAATTTGTAATATTTATTAAACAAATAAAATATCTATATAATAAAGGAGAATGATGTTGGAGGAAAGAGAGTGTATCAAACGGCTCTCTTTATGTGGCTTAATTGACGGCCCATATTATTTCATTAGTAATTGGAGGAAAGAGAGTGAATTGATTGATGGAAGGGTCAAAAAAATTCAAATTTTTAAATTAAAAAATAGAAAGTTAAAATAAAATTATTTTAATTAAAAAATAAAATCATTTAATTATGTAACACCGTGCCGTAGGCACGGGCAAATACTGTAACATCGTGCCGTAGGCACGGCCAAATACTGTAACATCGTGCCGTAGGCACGTGCATCATTTAATTAAAAAATAAAATCATTTAATTCTGTAACACCGTGCCGTAGGCACGAGCAAATACTGTAACACCGTTCCGTAGGCACGGGCCAAATACTGTAACACCGTGCCGTAAGCATGGGCAAAAAAAAAAAAAATATATATATATATATATATATATAAGAGCAAAAAATTATAAATTTAAAAAAATAAAAAACTATAAATAAAAAAATTAATTAATAAAATAAAATAAAATAAGTATATATATATAATATATATATATATATTTGGTTTATTATGTGAGAATTTTTTTGTAAAGTAGAGGGGGTAAATTTGGAAATATATAAGGGAGACAAGGGGGGCTTGTGTCAGGGGAGGGGAAAGAGTAGTCATCTTTAATTAAAAAAACGTGATTTTGTTTTATAAATTAAAATAAAAAAGGTTGAAAATCTGCCATTGAAGTTGAATAAAAGAGTACAAGGCTAATAAATTAATGACAATTAATTTTTTTATAATAAATTATAGGTTCTAAAAAATGCATAAATTCTCAGCCCAATACTAACCACATTTTATCCGCTTTACGTATGATAAGTGGGTGGACTTGAACCTGTTGTTCGTTCTCGTTACTTTGTTCAAAGTCCAAACTTCTAAATATGAAGTTTTCTTGAAAGTGCATGACTCAACCCAGGTGTGCAACTGCAACTTACCCTTGATACTAGTGGTGATAACTTGATGAGCACTTTGAAATTTTTTAAAACGTTGGTTAGTCCACCCTATTATCTAATAAAGTATGATATTATATATTGTCATTAACAGGGTTAATAGAAAATTGAATCATTTTATTAGCATATATATATATATATATATATATATATATATATAAGTACATCTATGGTACCATTGGGTTCAAACATGTTATTTTGATCATTGAACATGCAACTTAAATTATTAAATATGTAAATTCTATCAATAAACATGAAACTTCAGAAAACATGAAATTATTGGTAGAATTTGAATGTTTAATGTTTTAAGTTGCATGTTCAATGGTTAAAATAACATATTCATACCCAAGGGTATTTGATACCATTAGATACCATAATGAACACTCACACACACACATAATGAAAAAACAATTGGATAAAACATCTTTATCACTTTTATTCTCCAAAAACGACATTGTATCGTATAAGCATAGGGATCCTCGTCTTTCAAAAATGAAGTCGATGCTTCAATATCCGACTACTCTGTCATCCATGCTGCTTGTCGTATCTTGTTTTCACCATTGTCGTCGAGATGCTAAACTCAAAATCACCGCCTTGAATCTCTTGTCACTACAACAAAATGGACCTTTAGCGTCCAAATATTTAGCGTCGAAATTTTTTTCGATGTCAATAAATCATTTAGCGTCGAATCATAATTTCGAAGCTAAATGTTCTAACATTTAGCGTTGAAATTAGATTTATCGCTAAAAGTTTATCTTTTGGCGTCGAAATAATTGTTTGACGCTAAAAGGTTGATGCTTTAGCGTCGAATTTTTATTTCGACGCTAAATGTTAGAACCTTTAGCGTTAAAAAATTTGTTGGACGCTAAATGATCAAACTTTAGCATCTTAATTTTAAATTTCGAATTCCCACTTTCTAAAATTTGAATTTATCTCTTAATAAAATTAGATTTAAAATTTTGATATTTAGCGACGAATTTTTGACGCTAAAAGTCAAATATTTCGACGCTGAAGGGTGAATTTAAATTTTTCGAATTCCCGCTTTCTAAATTTTGAATTTATCTCCTAATAAAATTGGATTTAAATTTTTGACATTTAGCGACGAATTTTCGATGCTAAAAGTAAAAAATTTAGACGCTAAATATCAAAATTTTGGCAGAAATAATTCCCGCTATTTGAGGATATTTAGAGACGAAAGCCTATTTCGTCGCTAAAGATTTTTTTTCCTATAAATTCATTTGCTATTTCATTTCTCCTATTCTCACTTTCTTTCTCTCATACTCTTATTTCCTCTCTAAAATTAATTTTTCCTTAAGTGTTTTGTTTTATTTTTTGTATTTTATATTAACATCTAATATTTATTTATTTTTACAGGGGAATATGAAGATGAAGAAATGGTGAAAATGAAGATAGTGAAGAAAATGAAAAATAAATGAAAGTGAAAATGAAAAATATGAAAGTGAAGATGGAGAATATATATATATAATTGTATTTTATCATTTTATTTATTATTTTATATTTTTTTACTGTGATAAATTTTGTAATTTTAGTTTTATATTAATAAAAATATCATTATTATAATTTTTTAATAATAAATTTGTAATAATTTTTTATAACAAATTTAATTACTTTTGTAATGAAATTAGTTTGTAATAATAATTTTCTTATACCCTTTAACGTCGAAATATTCGACGTTGGGGGTAATAAAATAGTATATATATTTTTAATATTATATCACCTTTAGCTTCGAATATTTCGACGCTAAATGTCAACTTTTTGGCATCAAAAATATTCGTCGCCAAATACGTGCTTTAGCGTCGAAATTTTTTTGACGCAAAATGTTGTACTTTAGCAAAAAAAATTATACGCTAATTGTCTTTCTCGTTCACGTTTTAGCGTCGAATATTTTTGACAAAAAAAATTTCGACGCTAAAGGCCTTTTTTTGTAGTGCGTTGTCGTCCAATTAACTCTCTTTCTGCTAAAACCTTATCTTATCGGTACTCTCTTGAAACATAAGTGTTTTCGTGGTCGCCAACACATTCATGCGATTCTTGCTATACCGGGTTTGATGAAATGAGACAGAGCAAATATAGCTACTGAATTTTAGTGCAAGCATTAGTTATTCGATGGTGTTAACTTATATATAAACTCGAACAAACTTCTCATATCAGTGAATTTGTTTGGTTAATAAGGAAATAAAACAAACTTAGCAAGAAGACAGATAAATCACAGAGATAAAGATTTACGTGGTTAGGCGAAGAGTGGCTCCAACCTACGTCCACAGGAAAAATGGGTATGTTATTATCTAATCGGAGTCAAGACCAACCCGATCTACAAGTGGTGTGGTGAGCTTACAAAGAGGTTTACAACTCCTCAGGTCTTACACAAGCCCATTATAAATCTCTCAAATGATCGGGTATCATCCAACTTTTTCTCTCTCTATCACTAGTTTTGTAAGCACTTATTGTTCTACAAGTAGTGAGATATGAAAATTGATATCCTAAAAGAACTCCCATGAATTTGGAACTTCAATCCCTTTACATAGGTTTCCAAATTCACTATTCCACCGCCCACGATGTCAGCTTATGTCACTGCCATAATTGTAGTAATAACTCTCCTCGAAAACCCACAACTCTTCTAATCCGAATACTTCATTTTTTTATTGTCATTGCACTGGCATATGACGACCATACTCTGCCACTCCTCTGCCCTTGCACCGCCCTATGGTGGCTGGCAGAGGCTACTTCTAATGAGAATCGTTGTTTTTCCCACAATCATCATTAACCTTCCAGAAGCTCGTCCTTTCAGCTAGGGCATACGTCACATGACCTCAAGTATGGACTAATTTGTGATTCCAGCCAAGCTCCTCGGGTTGGCATACCGAGATGAATGATGTTTGGCCAGACTTCCTGATTTTTCTAACCAGGTCGGATTTACAAATAGTGACCACCTCAGGGTCAGCTTCCATAGACACTTAAATTCTATCAAATCTAACACTTCTCCTCTCGGTCGGGTCGGGTCGGTATCCTAACGTGCTCCATCAGGAGATTCTTCCATCGAGAAAACTCCTATGTATAGGAGACTGAGGTCCCATCAGTCGGACTTCAACCTTTTTAGGCCATTGAACCTTCATCATCTTCTTTTGGCTAAGTACAAACCTCATGCTACCACTCCTTAGTATTTAAACTTCCTCGAGGTGAAAAACCACCGTCAACAAAATGGAGCATTATCTTGTGAAGTAGTTTATCTATTTATATTTTTTGGGGCTAAATTGGTCATTTAATGTTTAAATATAAGGGTATTTTGGTCTTTTCACAAAATTCACTAACATAATTAGTTTTGGTTATCATTAAAGTAAAAATTGATACACTTTTCATAATTTTGGGTGGACTGGCAAACATTTTAAAAAATTTCAAGTAATTTTGAACTATCGACTAACTACTTTATATATAAAAAAAAAAAACTAATAATTTTGTTATGTTAAAAAAAAATATTATCTTAAAATTCCAAGTTTAGCTTTAAATGGAATTAAACCATCCTGTTTAATATAATAATACAACATATTATTTCAAAATATTGTAACAGAGTTCTATTTGTTGGAAATAGCTTGCAAGTTGGCAACACAAACCAGCAAGGCAGCAACAAAGTCATGGTGTCCAGCAAGCACCGAAAGTTGCAAATCAGCAAAGGAAGACAGCAAGCAATTGGAAGGCACCGAAAGTTGAGATGGTGACCTTGCCAATTTGTTGACAGCTCCTCAAACCGCGTGTTACTGTAGCACGCGGTTTGGCATTATAAAAAGGAGCTTCTGAGTTCATTTTCATCCATCCCAAATGTGTGAGTAAAGATAGAGAGTAAAGTGGTGTGAGAGTTTTTTGTAAAGCTTTGATTTGTAAGCTTTGTAATTCTTTTGTGAGTAATATAAAAGAAGAGTTTTCTCTCCAATCACCTCTATTATTGTGTGTTTAATCACAACAAGTGGTATCAGAGCTAAGGTTACTCGGAGGGATCCCGAAACTCAGTAACAGAGGTTCGGTTCGGAAAGTCGGTTCCGACAAAAGTTGTCAAAAATCGATTTTGAGCATACCATCAGACGTTTCACGGCGAGACGAGCCCGGTGATATTTTCCGACGATCAAACGGAGCCCGGAGGAAGCCTCACGCGCGCCACGCGCCAGACAGAGAGCGAGCCACGCGCCCCACGCGCCGTCTGAAGGTTGAAGACGACCACGTCAGCCGCCACGTGTCGTCCAGTCAGCGCCCAGTCAGCTGCCACGTCAGCTGTTCTGTACAGTCAGCAGCCCAGTCAGCAGACCACGTCAGCAGCACAGTCAGCAGTCCACGTCTGCGCCACGTCAGCTCAGTTGCCACGTCAGTTGTGCCTGGTAAATTTCAGATAGGTCCCTGAACTTTCTGGAAATTACAATTTAGCCCCTATACTTTCAGAAATTTTCAATTCAGTCCATGAACTTTTTGGAAATTGCATATTAGTCCCTGAAGTTTTCCGTAATTGCACTTTGGCCCCTGAACTTTTGGAAATTGTACTTTGACCCTTGTAATTTCTGAAATTTGCAATTTGGTCCCTGTGTCGGATTTTGACAAACGAAGTGTCATTTCCACCATTTTCGACCATTCCGGACGCAACGGTGAGGTTCATTTTTTGAAATTCTGCTTAGAATTTTTTTGTGATGGAAGGGGGCAACGGAAAAATGGTTTTATTAACCAGTACAACTATTTCACATGGAGAGGAAGGATGAAAGACCTTCTGTATGTGAAGGACTATGATGGATCGGTATTTCTGGAGCAGAAACCAGAAGGAATGACCGATGGAAAGTGGGCTAATCTTCACCAGAAAACATGCAGTACTA
Source organism: Zanthoxylum bungeanum (assembly GCA_019454045.1). Taxonomy (NCBI): domain Eukaryota; kingdom Viridiplantae; phylum Streptophyta; class Magnoliopsida; order Sapindales; family Rutaceae; genus Zanthoxylum; species Zanthoxylum bungeanum. Next base: position 1,155,401 of record SKCR01036381.1, read on the forward strand.
TTCGTCAGTGGATCGACGACAGTATCGTGAACCATGTCAGTGAAGAAACAAATGCACGTGTCTTATGGGGAAAGCTGGAGGAGCTTTTCCGAGCAAAGACTGGAAACAACAAGCTGTACTACATCAAGAAGATGATGGGTTTGAAATACCAGGAAGGTACAGCTGTGGCAGACCATATCAACGATTTCCTCGCGAACCATGAGGAATTGTCTGGATTGGGCATAGACTTCGGAGATGAGGTAAACGGCTTAATACTCTTAATACGTTACCAGAATCTTGGGAAACGTTCAGATCTACGGTGATCAATTCAGCCGCAGATGGGAAAGTCACTATGGAGATGGCAAAGACCAGGATCTTCGAGGAAGAAAAGAGGACGATAATGCAGGAATCAGCATCACCTCAACCTCAGAAGCTCTAGTGACAGAGAAGAACACCAGAAGGGGGAGGAGTAAAAGCCGAGGCCCAGGTAAATCAGACAAGAACCGGGGGAAATCAAGAACAAGGGATATTGAGTGCTATCACTGCAAAAAGAAAGGTCATATGAAGCGGGATTGCTACAAACTGAAGAACGAGCAGTCCAGGAGAGATGGTGACTCTATCAAGAAAGAGTTGCTACTACCACCGAGAAAACCTCCAAAGAATTTGCATATTTATGAAGAAGCTGTTGTGAATCTTGCCAGCCACGAGACCAGTTGGGTGATAGATAGTGGCGCCTCCATACACGCCACATCTCGCAGAGACTTCTTTTCATCTTACACACCAGGAGACTACGGTGCCGTAAGGATGGGGAATGACGGACAGTCCAAAGCCGTCGGTATTGGAGACATCTGCCTTGAAACAGACAACGGGACAAGGCTAGTGTTGAAGGGAGTCAGCACATCCCGGACATCCGGTTAAACCTGATCTCAACAGGCAAGCTGGATGATGAAGGTTTCTGCAGCACCTTTAGTGACGGATGCTGGAAGCTCACTAAAGGATCAATGGTCGTGGCACGAGGTAAGAAAGATTCAACTTTGTATTTGATGCATGCTAAGCTTTCAAATAGTAGCATAAATACAGTCAACAACAATGAGGCGGCCGAGCTATGGCATAAAAAGCTCGGTCACATGAGCCAAACATGGATGGAGATACTACGCAGGCGGAATGTTCTTCCCGAATTGAAGAACTCACACTTACGGAAGTGTGAACACTGCATGGCTGGAAAGCAGAATAGAGTGTCCTTCCAGAGCTCCCCGCCTCAACGGAAACCGGAGGTACTAGATCTCATACATTCAGATGTATGCGGTCCGATGCAGACACGAACACTTGGTGGGTCACTGTATTATGTGACATTCATTGATGATCATTCAAGGAAGATCTGGGCATACACCTTGAAGAGAAAAGACCAAGTGTTTGGAGTGTTCAAGGAGTTTCACGCCCTGGTGGAGAGAGAAACCGGTAAGAAACTTAAATGCATCAGAACAGACAACGGTGGAGAATACAGAGGTCCGTTTGATCAGTACTGCAAGACGCAAGGAATCCGACATCAAACGAAACCTCCGAAGACACCTCAGCTGAATGGCCTAGCTGAGAGGATGAACAGAACCTTGTGCGAGAGGATCAGAAGCTTGCTGTCACAAGCCAAGCTGCCGAAGACATTCTGGGGGGAGGCACTCATCACAGCAGTACATGTTTTGAACATGTCCCCAGCGGTCACACTGAAAGGTAATGTTCCTAACCAAGCCTGGACAGGTAAAGAAGTGTCTTATGAACACTTGCATGTCTTTGGGTGCAAAGCATTTGTACACATCCCAAGGACGAGAGATCCAAGCTTGATGCAAAGACGCGACATGTGTCTTTATTGGCTATGGTCAGGATGATTTCGGCTACAAATTGTATGATCCTGTGGAGAAGAAGATCATCAGGAGCCGAGATGTTGTCTTTGTTGAAGACCAGACCATAGAAGATATCAGAAAGGAATTAAAGACAATGCCCCAGCAATACAGAAATGTGAATCCAGAACCTCATACACCGGTGCCAGTACGAGTTGAAGATGAGGTTCCCAGACATGAGGGTACAGGTGATGAAGCTCCCAGAGATGATGATCATGATCAACCACCAGTACCAGAAGTTCCACCAACAGTTCCACAGAGAAGGTCTGACAGAGAGAGGCGACCTTCAACCAAATACTCTGTATATGAGTATGTGCTGCTTACTGACGGGGGAGAACCCGAGAGCTACCAGGAGGCTGTGGAAACAGATGACAGAGAAAAGTGGGAGGAAGCCATGCAAGATGAGATGAAATCTTTGCATGACAATCACACTTTTGAGTTGGTGAAATTGCCAAGAGGCAAACGGGCTTTGAAGAACAAATGGGTGTACAGGGTGAAGCAACAGGAGCATACTTCACAACCCCGGTACAAAGCCAGATTAGTTGTCAAGGATTCAATCAGAGGAAAGGCATTGACTTTGATGAAATCTTCTCTCCAGTTGTGAAGATGTCATCCATCAGAGTGGTACTCAGCTTAGCAGCAAGCCTCGACCTGGAAGTTGAGCAGATGGATGTCAAGACCGCATTTCTTCACGGGGATCTGGAAGAAGAAATTTACATGGAGCAACCAGAAGGCTTCAGAGTCAGCGGGAAAGAGACTATGTGTGCAGACTCAGGAAAAGCCTCTACGGTTTGAAACAGGCACCGAGACAGTGGTACGTGAAGTTTGAGTCAGTTATGGGGGAGCAGGGATACAAGAAGACTACTTCAGACCATTGTGTTTTCGTTCAGAAATTTTCTGACGATGACTTTATCATCTTACTATTATATGTAGATGATATGTTGATAGTTGGCAGGAATCAATCGAGGATTGATAACTTGAAGCAGCAACTGAGTAAGTCTTTTGAGATGAAAGACTTGGGGCCAGCTAAGCAGATTCTTGGCATCAGGATCGGTCGTGATCGGAAAGCCAGAAAGTTATACTTGTCACACTTTAGATTGAGAAGGTACTTCAGAGATTCCAGATGGACAAGGCTAAAGCGGTTAGCACTCCTCTTGCTACCCACTTTAGATTGAGTACGAGACAAAGCCCCTCTACTGAGACAGAGAAGGAGGAAATGAAACAGGTTCCATACACCTCAGCAGTGGGAAGTCTTATGTATGCCATGGTGTGCACGAGGCCAGACTTAGCACACGCAGTTGGATTGGTCAGCCGATTTATGTCAAACCCAGGACGGGAACACTGGAATGCGATCAAATGGATTATGCGGTATCTTCGAGGCACTTCCAAGATGAGGTTATGTTTTGGAAGCAGCGATAAACCAGTGTTGATAGGCTACACCGATTCAGATATGTCAGGAGATGTGGATACCCGAAAGTCTACTTCGGGGTATCTGATTACTCTCTCAGGAGGAGCTGTGGCATGGCAGTCTAGGTTGCAGAGATGTGTTGCACTTTCTACAATAGAGGCAGAATTCATTGCAGTTACAGAAGCTTGCAAGGAATTGCTGTGGATGAAGACATTCGTCCAGGAATTGGGTTTCAAGAAGGAGAAGTACATTTTGTACTGCGATAGTCAGAGTGCTATCTATCTCGGTAAAAATTCCACATTTCATTCGAGGTCAAAACATATCGATGTAAGGTATCACTGGATACGGGACGTCCTGAGCTCAAGGCTGTTAGAACTCAGGAAGATTCACACCGACGACAACGGTGCCGATATGTTCACGAAGGTTTTACCGAAGGAGAAGCTTGAAATCTGTCGTGCCATAACCGGGATGACAAAACTCTCCACATAGTCAGAGTGGGGAGATACAGAGAACTACGATTAGCTTGATCCCAACTCAGGGTACGTAGGCAGTCATACAGATGCAGCCAGGGGAGGATCCTTTTGGAGGATCCGGATTTGGATGATTGATGATCGGCTCAGATTTTGGGAAATCTTCACCGAGGGGGAGATTTGTTGGAAACAGCTTGCAAGTTGGCAACACAAACCAGCAAGGCAGCAACAAAGTCATGGTGTCCAGCAAGCACCGAAAGTTGCAAATCAGCAAAGGAAGACAGCAAGCAATTGGAAGGCACCGAAAGTTGAGATGGTGACCTTGCCAATTTGTTGACAGCTCCCCCAACCGCGTGTTACTGTAGCACGCGGTTTGGCATATAAAAAGGAGCTTCTGAGTTCATTTTCATCCATCCCAAATGTGTGAGTAAAGATAGAGAGTAAAGTGGTGTGAGAGTTTTTTGTAAAGCTTTGATTTGTAAGCTTTGTAATTCTTTTGTGAGTAATATAAAAGAAGAGTTTTCTCTCCAATCACCTCTATTATTGTGTGTTTAATCACAACACTATTTTATGCTTAGAATACCACAAAAACTCCAATTGTAAAGTTATACAAATGTGATTACTGATTTTGCAGCAAAATCTACGAGACGAGTAAATTTTAAGTGATTATTTTTGTGTAGTTAGTTTGACATTAATACGTGTTTTTGCGATTGTTTTGATTTCAATTTTAAATGATGTATTTTCCCCCCTAAGATAATGGCCTATTTTAGGAGAAAATCTTTGGTGCAACCGTGGTACCACGTCATTCATGCAACAAGCCAATCATCCACTGCCACGCGTGCTAAAAATTAAAAAACAACTAAAAAATAGGTGAAAAACTCTACATGTCATTTTTTAATAATTCGCTTGTGATACCACGTCACCCATACCACTGTTGCACCAAAGAATCTCTCATATTTTTGAATATTCATCTATGATCACACAAACCTCAAAATCCGCCAACTAATTATTGTGACATATAACGTGATGTTATTAGAAATGGTAATTCCAGATCCGGAAGGGTTAGAAGGACCCGGATTCGGAAAATTCGGATCCGTAATATATTTTTTACGGATCCGGATCTTGATTTTAAAGATCCATACAGATCCAGATAATTTATAAAAAAAATAATTAAAAAATTAAATACAGTTTAAGATATTTTTTGAAGTTAATTGATAATTTTAACATGGATCCGATTAATTTTAATTATATTTTAGTGAATTTCAATTTAGGTATATTTTACTATTTTAGTTAATTTCAATTTGTGATAATTTAGGTTTTTTCATAATGTTAATTAATAAAATTAAGATTTTATTATTTTTATACGAGTCCCGGATCCGAATCCGGGTATACCCGGACCCACACTGGGTATACCCAGGTCCAGATTAATTTTTCCGAGTCTGGGTCTAGGCTCAGGAAGTGAAAATCAATTCTGGAATCGGACCCGAATCCAACCGGGTCCGGGTCCGGATTTTGCCATTAGATATTATTACATATTGTCATTTGATTTTTGGGTTCCCCTGTATTTGTTTACTCATTATTTATTAATAGCATTAAGATACCTCCCTCCTTTTGACCGATTAATCAGTCGATTTATAGTTTATGATTTCTCAAAAATCATCTAATTTTACTTTTCAGTCTATTTTTTAATTTTTTTAATATCTTTTTGAAATTTATATGATAAAAGGGAAAATTTTATTAAAAAAGATTAAAAAACTAAAAATATGCTTTAACTTAAACTAATTATTATCGGGATAATAAAACCCCTAAATTATTTAGTAATTTTTAATAATTAATGAATGACTTTTAATGTTTTTTTTTGGAAAATTTTGAGAGTTAAGATTTTTTTATTCTCAAATATATAAAATATCAATTTTACCATTCTCAATTAATTTCCGATCAATCATTGATTAATCAAAAATTGTTGTTGTTACCTATTTCCAATTAAACTTTCATGCCAATAATTTTTCCAATTGTTATTTGTTTAAACTAACAACTCTGTTGCTTGCTTAATTTGTATAGTCCTAATAAGGAGTAACGTTGTATGCAACAACATTCCTGTAATGCATATGCAAACAATTAGTCCCTCGAATTATATCTGGGAAGATTGATTAATTATTAGCAACCATCAAACTATGTGCTTATTTGAGAATATGGACCTACCTGTAAATTGGTGTTTCATATCATGCAAGATGGTTTGTTTTTGTTGACCCCACGGTGATATTGCTTTATGTTTTTTATTTTTTGGAATCGTTCGAAATCCCGCCGCCAAACCACTCATTTCATGCTTAAGCGGAGTAAGTAAAATCTCCGCTGTTTCGGGCTCTTATAAGAAACACACTCCCTGAATCCGAACCCATGACCTCGAGATGGGATCTCGAATCTTACACCACCAAGTCACGCCATTTGGGGACAATATTGCTTGCTATTTATGAATTATGATAGTGCTTTGAAAGCTGAAAATACAAGGTTGGTTTTAGCCACTGAAGCAGATGGTGGTATTTTCAGAAGCCAAAAAACAAGCAAAAGATGATAATAGCATCATAAAACTACGAGGATGAAAATAATGTTAAGCCATCTGTTTGGTTCCATTTCTTACTGTTACAAATTCCCAGCTGAAGGTTTATTCATCTCACTTGACATACTTGGTAAACCAATATAACAAGTCTTCATGTGCCTCTCCTGCACTCTTGACGGCAAATTCATCTTCGACATTGTATCTCACCGTCCATCCATGAGATACACCGGGGTATATTTTCACAAGGCAATCGTTCTGCAATTCGTAATCATAAAAATAAGTGTAAGGTTGGATATTCAAAACTTGTATGGCAAATCAAACATTTTTTGAACTTTTCGGTTTCGTTTCTCCATCTATCATTGAAAGAAATGATTTTCTTTGCATTAAAGACAAATCACCCGGGTCTCATCACGTGCCAAGGAATTCATGACATGATCAATAAATTTTGTGATGACTCAAATTTTAGATTTGATGCGACAATGAAGGACTGAAATTTGTTTTTAAGGATATCTTACATTCAGTTTTGCAGATAATATTTCTCCAAAGCGTTTCAGATCTTCTGGTGGGGAAAGATTATCAATCTCAGCTCCCAGGATAGCAACTGGAACTTTAACCTCTGAAACAAACAATAGGTTTTCAGTGACAATTACATAGAATCAGCTGGGGAAGTAAAACATTTTACCGTTTATATCATCAAGTGTGATGGGACCAGGATGCAACACAACTGCAGCCTGAATATCATGTGAACTTGCCAATTTTACAGCTACAATCCCTGATACAGATGCATGAATTGGAATCATATTATCTAAATCGGTCGCTCTAGATGCCCAAAACCAGAACATTGTTAACAATGAAATGTACCATAAAAAAGAGCGAAAGAAGCTCACCTCCCCAGCAAAAACCTGCAGCCCCTATGGCAGACACACCTTTACTTTTCAAAGCAGCAATTACTGTTTTGGCATCTTCATACCCCTTGTTCTACAAGGAAATAAATTTGATAAAGCTTTATGTGGCTCAGCAAAGGCCATGGAATCATTTTCTTATTCGCCAAATCTCATGCTAGGTAGTCTAGCCTATTCAAGATATTGACTACTCCAAAATTGTCCAAAGATGATTTACATAGAGGTTTCATAACATTTACTTGAAATGTCATTTTAATGAGCTTATTAGTTATATTTGGTAGCATTTCTTTCAAGCGTAATTGGTTTCTTGTTTTCAGAATCAATTGTTCATCTGAGCCATTAGTTAAATTGAGCTCAATAACAGACCTCAAGAGATGACATCGTTTGCGACATATGGTTCAATTGCCATGTAATTGAAAGCAAACCCTTTTATTTTCACATGGATCTAAAACAAAAATTCTGATATGGGATATAATATCTAATAAAAATTTTAAATCAGCTAACTGGTAAGAATTCTACTCTCTCATGTCTGTATTCTAATAGTGTCCTATAATCGTACCAATGCAGCGAGAAACTAACCGTGTCATGAGCTTTTCTCCATGCATCTCTATCAAACTGTGGGTCGCTCAGATCAACAATAGGGTCACCATAAAAAAAATCAGGAGCCACAACTAAGAATCCAGCTCCTGCAACTTTGTCAGCAAGTTTCCTGTATATCAAGATATGCAAACATATAATCCAACGAAACAGAAACTACTTATATAGGCATTTATAAGTCATTTTTAAAAAGTAATACTACACTTAAGTAGCTGAGATACAAATTTTGCACCCCATCTAATTTTTCTAATTTTTTTTTTATGCCTAGGTGTACACCTATCATTGTTGTTAAACTTATCCAAAAAGAACTTTCTTCTCTTTCTAACAGAGCAGATTTGTCTGAGTTTAAGAAAACCCGTAAACAACAATGATCGCAATGTTTCGAGTGTGAAGCTTGCGTCATTGCTCGACCGACGGTGCGTCTATACGGGGATGCGGGTGGAAGTTGAGAAATAAATCTCTCAATTTCCCCCCTTAAGAATCCCCGGAAGAACACTAGAGGGAGAGGGGACCGGAAACTACCCTTCGGGCAGTTTCCTTACTAGAATATATATATATGCTTCTATGCATAGAAACTACCACAGGGAATAGCTCAACGGCCACTAGCGTGTCCTTTTAAGGCATGCAAAAAGAAATTCTAATGGTACCTATCAAGTGAGCCTAGAAACTTCTATTTGTCTAAAATAAGACTGGCCATACAGCTCATTTATGAATCTTGAGAGGCTCCTAAATCAACATCTAACTCAGAAGTCAGAACTCAGTAACTACAAAGGAGGTAAAGGCCTTAACTCTATTCCTCTTCCTAGCGGAATAGGAATAGTGGCCTTAGAATGAATGTGTTATCAGTCACAAGGCCTCAGATTGATTGTCAGAAACTTGCAAAATCACTATCTTCCAATATCTAAAATCATTAAATAACAGTAATTTATGCAGAAGCAACATTAACATACCTGAAAAGAGGAGCTTCATACCCTGTAAAATTGAAAGCAAAAGCATTATAAAAAACCCCCCCACTTCAAATTAAAATTGGGTATAACCCTTGAACATCAATCAACCATAGATGATCACTAAGTTGCAAAGATGGGTTGTTACCAAAAACATCAGAAATTAGAAGAAGAGCGAGCTTGGAATCAGGAGGACCGGTCACATAAGTCTTGAGGCCACCAAGTTCTTGTACAGTCCCTGATCCACTACCCGGGTTCAGCGTTGGTGGGTTCTCAAAGCACTGTGACCCTGACATATTTACTACCAAATTTGATAACAAAATTAACTGGATAACTCTTTTTCTGAAAGTTTCGGGGACACTGTGAGAATCTAATGTGCTAACGTCACTGCTGAGCTTAGCAATCAACTATGACGTCACTGCTTTCGTCAAATGATTGATTACACGTGTTGGGCCTCAAGGCTTTTGGCTACAATTACAACTGGGTCCAAGAAAATCATGGATTGTACTTGCAATAAAAGTTTGGCAGTCAATGGGGTTGGAGTTGACTATTTTTATTTATTCATCGTACAAACTACAAAGTACAAACTACTAATTATCATGTAAAAAAATGATACCCCGAAACGGACAAAATCAAAACGCACGTTTTGATTTACGCACCTCTCGTTACCATATATTTGAGAGAGGTTTTTTGTATTATTAGACCGAATTGGATAAGTGAATTTTGAAAATACGACTTGTTTGACAAATAATAATTGTCCACTCATTATGTTTAGTTTAAACTCATGACAAATATAAATCATTTAAAACATTGGATGTTTATCAATATAATGAAATTTTTTGATTGGATGGTGGTATGAAACCGATAGAAAAAAAAATGATATTTAATTATTCTGTAAATTGTTATAACGAAAATTTATGCCATATAATTTTGAAAATATAAATTTTAATCTCTATTGTTAAATATTTTTCAAAAATTTTAAGATACTTTTCATCAGAATAATTTTAAATAATTTGAATATCCCAAAAATTATCAAACGATAATAAAAATTTATTTCATAATTAGATAAAAAAAAATTATTCAATTTGCAAAAAAACAAAAGAAATACTTAACGAAATTGAATACAACTTATATTTTTTTAACTGTAGGGATTAAAACTTGCATTTATAAAACTGCATGGACTAAATATTATGACAATCTGTGAAGTAATTGAATATCTTTTTCCTTGTAAATATTATGATATTTACTATATTTTTCATATACTGTTATGATTAACAAATTTCAGTATATGCATGCGTTCCATGTTTTTTTTTTCCAATTTTGATTCATTTTTTGAAGTTTCAAATTAAACCAAATCAAACTGAACCATCTGAAAAAAAAAAATACATATGTAAGAACAAGTGACCCGTTTATAATTTTGTCATCAAATTCTATATCAAAAATGATATTTGGACAAGTAATTGTATGATATATTGCATAACCATGTGTATTTGAAAAATAATTTATTTTCTTTTTACCCTTTGTGTTTTTTAAATACACGCGATTATGCAATGAATTGTGCATATATCATTATTGATTCTATATTAGTTGGAATTCTTTTATATAAAGATAATTAATTTTGGCTCTGTTTTGTGTTACGATTAAAAAAAATATTGTGAATAAATAATGGTTCATAAATAATATTATGTAATTTTGATTTATAGTAAAAAAAATAATTGTGATGTTCTCTTCTAATATTTTGATGAAAGGGAAAAATTAAAAATTATTTTTTCGAAAACTAAATTTTTAAAAGAAACCATGATTTGTAATCGCAATTTATTATCATTAATTAAACACTTAAAAATGATGTTTCACTAAATTAAAATTTCATCACCTCACTATAGGTCAAATTACAAAACCAAACATAACTTTATCATCAAATTCATTGCAATTTTTTTCTATTTAATATAATTTTGGCATTCACAAAAAAAAGGACCATATTACCTAAGGGTACTTAGGTAATTGGAAGTTATAATTTAACACAACCATGCAACTGTTTTGAAGGTGGGCATAATCACGTCCTCATGGAGTTTTGAATTGCTGAAAATTCAATCGTCAAAATATCATTTTCGGATTGAAGTATAGCATGTATAATTTTCGATTGTTCTAGATTTTTATCAGAAACGAATTCGAATTCAATATCTGAATGTCATACCCTGAATCATTATTGAAATTCGTGGGCCTAACTCAACCCAAAAGTCAGTTTGAGAGTTGAGGGTTGCCCAATATTTATATTTTGAGTCTCAGCCGATGTGGTATATTTTCCTCAACACTCCCTCTCACGTGCAAGCCGATACCATATTGAAATTTGTGGGCCTAACTCAACCCAAAAGCCAACTTGATAGTTGAGGGTTACCCAATATTTATATTTTGAGTTTAATTGTTTAACTCAGCCGATGTGCGCATGTACGAGAAGTGCCAAAATCATAAAACAAACTGCCAAAACAGAGGCAGAGAAACGAAACACATCATCGGTAGTTACAAGTCACTAAAGATTTTGCTATCCATCAACAATTGAAAAACTGTCGGTTTGCTCTCTCTTCAACAAGAGGTTTTTGTAGGGTTTTCTCCTCTTCATCGCCTTAAATAAGGGGAAAAAAACTTGTGAGAAATGGGTTCTTTGAAGAATGAAACAGAGAATGAAACAAACCAAGAAAAAGTAGAAGAAGAGGAAGAGCCAATATTAAAGGAGCAAAACCAGAGGTTCTGTATGTTTCCCATTAGGTACAAGCAACTTTGGGAGATGTACAAGAAAGCTGAAGCCAGTTTCTGGACCGGTAGTTTCTTTTTCTTTTTCCTTTTAATTAACTGTCTCTGTCTTTATTTATTCACTGTAATTATATTTGGCCTTGTTCTTGTATGTGTTTATCTGGGTATGTGTTGTTTTTTTTAATCTTATTCTTATGGAATGAAGTAGTTAATTTTATGGTTAGAACTTGAAAAATGTTTCTTTGAGAAAATGTTTGTCAATGTCACGTAATTTGGGTAATTTGAATTGTTTTGATATTACAGAAATTTGGAAAGATCCTTGGAAATGTTTTGGAATTCTCTATGTTTAAGTTGTGAAGTTAGGCACGAAACTTATGTTTTAAAATGTATATGGACCTTGTGTTGGGATACTTGAATGTTTTGTGTTCTTAGTAATGGGTTGTTTTATTAAATGTCTATGTTTATTTTGCACTTGCTTTTTCCCTGCCATAAGTTCTAATAACATGTTGGTGGGTTTACAGCGGAGGAGGTAGATCTTTCGCAGGATGTGCAGCAGTGGGAACGGCTAGCAGATTCTGAGAAACACTTTATAAGCCATGTGTTGGCATTTTTCGCTGCTTCTGATGGGATCGTTTTGGAGAACTTGGCTGCGAGGTTTCTAAATGACATTCAAATTCCAGAGGTGATACTTTAGTCTAATCTCCCTCATCTAAATTTTGTCAATTCAATTTTAGGCTCAATATTTATAACTATTTTGGCTTTTGGTTTTCTGCATAGTTGATCATGTTCATGACTATCTGAGTTGTATAGCGCCCATTGCTGCTTTTAGTATTTTCTTCTTAGTTTGTATATTCGCTGCCCTTTTAAACCACTTTATGATATAGACATGGGAAAGAAAGGAATTTCTTGAGTTCTCTTATGCTGGTCAGTGTCCACTTCTTTATCCTCCAAATTCAATATTTTAATCTCAAGGCTTCCCATTGTCTCAGGCCCGGGCATTTTATGGATTTCAAATTGCAATGGAGAACATTCATTCTGGTAGCGTGACGTTTCTTGATTTTCCTTTGTTACACATTACCACAACCTAATTAGTGGTATTTTCTGCGGCTTCTTGTCAGAAATGTACAGCTTGCTTTTGGAGACATACATCAAGGACTCACAAGAGAAGCATAGATTGTTTAATGCTATTGAAAGCATTCCCTGTGTGGCTAATAAGGCTAAATGGGCTCTGGATTGGATTCATAGGTACTGCTGCTGGTTTATTTTTAAATTTTGAAATCACTCATAAGTGGAAAAAAGCAAAAAAATAAATCAAAATTATTCCCCATATAGTTTTATGATTTCTTGAAAATTTCTGCTTCAATAGCAATCAACAACCCTCCTTGAAATGCTCATTGTCTTATTAATAGCTATCAATCACAGTCTTTATCTTCTCTATACAGATTATTACAAATGAATTGTTCAATATATATTTTCAAGTATCCAGGATACATAAGTATGATTTTGTTGATTGTAAGTTGGCATGTGCATGCTTTTCATTAATCACACTATGCTACCAGAATTAAGTTTGTTATCAATCATACTATGCTTTTCCTGAATAATCCTCTTGGTCCTTGTTCAAAGGGAGTTTGTCCGGACGGGATAAATAATATTGGACATTTAACGAGGTTCATATTATTAAAGCATCAAGAATAGATTAACATCTGATTTTAATACCTTCTGGATATAGCCTTGCATTTGCTGCTAATTATACTTAACTCAGAGCTTCGGAGCTACTCTTACATTCTGCCCTTTAAATATATTAAAGCATCAGTTATAGATTAACATCTGATTTTAATACCTTCTGGATGTACTCTTGCATTTGCTGCTAATTATACTCAATTCAGAGCTCCAGAGCTTCTCTTACATTCTGCCCTTTAAATATCTATTTTTATTGTGGTAGTCAAACTTTATATTTACTTGGCTCCGTTAACGTTGAAGCAAGGGAGTTCTGTCATCTCATTGTGCCCCATGTGCAGTTCCAACTCGTTTGCAGAGAGACTTGTAGGTTTTGCTTGTGTTGAAGGAATCTTCTTTTCAGGAAGGTAGTGCTCTTTAAACATCAAGTCCGATTTTGTGAGTTTGTACATTTTGCTCATGTGCTGAGGTTTATGCTACATATCATATGTAATTCTCTTTTGTTACCTTCATTTGTGTCCTCAGTTTTTGTGCTATATTCTGGCTTAAAAAGAGGGGACTAATGCCAGGTTTGACTTTCTCAAACGAGCTTATATCTAGAGACGAAGGACTTCATTGTGACTTTGCTTGCCTTCTTTACAGGTGAATTTGTCATGTTATATATTTAGTCTTAGATGCTTAGTCGTGGTTCAGAACACTTCTTTACCTGTGTGCTGCTATGTCTTATTTAGCTGAGTTCATTTGACTAAATTTTGGATTTGACTATAGTATAGGAAAGGGAAAATTATTGAAAGCGTATTTATTGTGGTTGCCTACAGCTTGTTGCGAAAGCAACTTCAGTGGCAAAAAGTTCATCACATAGTTAACGAAGCTGTGGAGATTGAAACTCAGTTTGTGTGTGAGGCCCTCCCCTGTGCACTAATTGGCATGAATTCAAATTTGATGAGCCAGTACATTAAGTTTGTTGCTGATCGCCTATTGGTATGTATCCATCAATTCCCACTGTTTGTTTTATAAATAACGTGTAAAAGGAATATCACAAACTGTTCTCTTTTTTTCCATTTCTGTTTTCAGGTTGCATTAGGGTGTCAGAGGAAGTACAATGTGGAAAATCCTTTTGACTGGATGGAATTTATATCTTTGCAGTGAGTACCGATGGACATACATTTTGGATTATATTGTCTGTCCCCCTTCTCCTAATGTCTTCTGATGTTTGATTGAACTTCTACTAGCTAATTACCTGCATTTGAGTCCTATAAGGTGCCTCTGAGGAGGTATCACTTGTGAGAGATTAAACTTTTATCAAACATTTCGACTTAAACGCTCATCACCACCCTCAACATAATGAATAAGAATTTGATCATGACAAGTTTTAATGAAGAAGAGGCCAGTGGAGGGACATTGGAATTGATATCCCAAGGCTATCCTTGCTAGAAGTATGGATCAATAGATTACATCATCGTGTTTAAATATTCATGTTGAAAATTTGTAGTGTGTGATTGATGTTACAAGGCTCATTTCCATGAGAGTTGGAAGGCATATTGGAATCAAGTTTGAGAAATCAAACTTTTTTGACTTTTCATGCTATGACTTTGGAGCCAACGAATTTTATTGACTCTGAAAACTAGATAGGGTATATAAAGTCTTTGTGTTTTTTATTATGATGGATTTTACTCTGCATTTGTTTTCTTTTTGACTTTGCAGGGGAAAAACTAACTTCTTTGAGAGAAGGGTTGGTGATTATCAAAAAGCTTCTGTTATGTCAAGCCTTCAAAATGGTGGGAAAAATTTCGACTTCAAGCTGGATGAAGACTTCTAGTCAACATTTTGTTGCCTTCCTCCAGTAATTGTTTCATGTGTTGAAAGTGGGCAATTAAGGTTTGATACGATTTAATATAATAACATTTTGGCCATCTATAAACTCCATTTCCAGGCAATGCCTAGGCATCAGTTAATGGTCCAAACTGGTGATTATTAAATTCATATCGGCTGTCTTTAAACTTGGATTTATTTACATTCATCAGTAGATGTTTACTGCTATATTTTATCTGCTAGGAATTATTGAACGTCTTAATCATAAGGTAAAATGTATCTATAGTTGCAATATATATAATTTTGAGGTGCAACGTCTAGATCATCATTGCTTTCACTTTACTCTTGCTTAATATTTGTTCAGAATGAAAGTGAATATATAAAATATGATATTTTGTCTCCATGCTTTTGGCTAGCAAATATTGTGAAATATGTTTCTACATCCTGAAACTTGGTAGTTGGCAACAAGATGCAACCGATATAGGTGGTTCTCAAATTTAGGTCAAAATTAAAAGCCCCAAATTTAAGGAAAAATAATACCCATTGTAACAAAAAACCAAAAAAAAATCTCACTTTCATCGGCGAAGGGTCACATAATTTATAAATTCACTGTTGTGAGCTTTCTTGATCAGATTACTGATAACTTGAAAGTCAAAAGATGCAATGGTTTGAGAATTTTTTTAACTTACCCAGAATTGGTAAAAGCTTCATTATTATGTGTTTGCTAGAAATGAGTCATGTGAACTAAAAACAGTATGGAGCCACAAACAAGAATTGGTCATATGGCTAAACTGTAAAAAGCACCAAACTCATGGCAATTGGCAAGGGGCTACCTACTCACAATTAGAGTATCTTGTTCTGTCCTTTGATCAGTTTGGTACATGGGGTTTTTTCCCATGCCATGTCTCATAAAGTCACAAGATTTGACTCAAGAATTAACTTGTAACCCACCCACCATGTATATGCATTTATGCATCTCAAAATGAAAAATAATATGGTTTCACATCATGTCTATAGTTACAATCATGATTGCTTCTCTTGACCGTTTTAAGTTCGGTGGTCATTTTTTCCCTGAATGATATAACCGACTCACTTAGAAAGATATATATTATGCAAACATTTATACGTTTTAAAATAATATGATTAGTATTTCAAAAATTATAAACATCCGTACTTAAGAATTGTTAAAGACGGTCTTAAAACATACATTTAGATGAGAGGTCATTGAGTGAGCCTGAAATAACATCAATGATCATTTTTTTTCTTCACATTTTATCTAACTTTAACAACCTTCTAACAAGATTTAACCACCAAATTAGATCCCTAAATGATGCAAGTACTGAGATGACAGAGCTATCTCACCTAACTCACCTTCTTGTAATCAAATGACCCAAAAGCCCTTTTACTTTTATTATCATTTCCTAAATTAAAATACCATTCTTTTAATATCCAATACCCAATTTCCACTGCTTGCCATGATTAAAATTTTAACTTATAATAGCAAGAACTCACCAATCTGAATTGGACACTCATCATCTTCTGTTAAGAAAAAAGAAAAAATCAAAATCAAAATCAAAGTGGAGCATATGATGATATCATGTCTTTACTTTGGGTTTTATTAATTCCTATTCTTTCTTCCTTTGTTGGGAAGTTGAACCATAATTCATACACATTTAGACACTAAAGAAATAAAGATGGACCCAAAAACATCACTTTCATCTACAGATCTACATAGTGCTGATAATGACAAGGGATTTAACTTACTTAGCCACTAGTTGCTTCACCTACCAATTTATCAGAAAAAAGATTGACAATGGGGTTGCAAAAATGACAAATGTTTTGCCTTCATATAGGGAAGGGGAAAAAATGCAAAAGTAGTCACCAAGAATTGGTTTTTACTATTTTTTTTTTAAAATTCTACTGTTAAATTATCCGATTCGAGTTTAAATGGAATAAGTAAAATCTTTGACCGTCCCGGACTTTTACAAAAAATACACTCTTTGCACTCCAACCCAAAATCTAATAACCAAAATTTAAGCCTTTTTCACACCAAACTAAAGAGGGCTTATTTTCCCCTGCCACATTTTACTTTTTTGTCTCCCCTACAATTCCTTATTTGTCATCTTCCTTACACCAAAATTTCTTTTTCAAATAAATCATATATATCCAAAAATTTTATTTATTGATATATACATATATATATATATATAGAAACATATATATTTTTTGATAAATTTTTTTAAGAAAAAATAAAATGAGAAGGGCGTTCATCGCCTTCTTCCTTCCTTTTTTTTTTGTTCTTCTTCTTTTGAAAATTTTTTCAAAAAATATATTTTATACTTTAATTTTATTTGGTTAAATTAAAAAATATTAATACATAAATAGTATTAATATTTTTTAATTTATTTAACACTGCTTATGTATTATAAAAATGTTCTCATGTATATTAGAAAAATATTTATTTAAAAATAGTACAAATAACAACATAAAAAGTTACACTTGAAAATATAAAAACATAAATTCTAATCTATGTTGCCTCCAAAGTCTCCTCATGGCGCACTTGGTGATATACCCAATACTTCGTACCATAATTGATTACGAATCATATAACGAGTGGTCCATTCTTTAGCTTCGTACGATGAATGTCTCCACCACTACATTGGGATGGGTGGTACAGGGTATGAGGGTGTAAAAAAATTTGCACAAAGTGTCTGCCAACATGAGCAATAGCTATTTCTTAACGCTCTTGCTCTGGAACTGTATGAGACCTTAATGGCAAGTGAGTAAAACAACTTCAAACATTCTCAGCAAATATATGCAGTACAAGATTGTACCTCGAAGCGATGACAATTCCTAAACTCATTGAGTCCATCTAATGTACATCTGGTGCCGGCGACTGGAAGAAATGCAGTAAGTGTAATAGATTGTCAGCCCATCCGTTTGATGGATAAAGTCGATCATATAAATCCGTATTTTGTTGAATCTCTTCATTACTAAGATATGCGAACATAAGCGAGTAAGTTCGCATTGTGAATGTGATATCAACAACCTCCAATAGTGGTATCTGATACTCGTTGGTCTTGTATGTTGCATCAATGATTAACACAGAAGGAAAGTTAACAGACAGCTATAGGCTTTTAGGATGAACCCAAAGAATATCTGTAATTTCATTGGTGTCTGGATTTGTAAGGTAATCATGAAGATAATATTTCTTAATCAATTGATCCAAAACATATTGAATAGCAGTTAGACCACCCTGTTTCGCTTCTTTGTTTCTGGAAATAACATTGTAAATGCTTCTAATGTCCGTACTATTTGACGGGTCTCTTTATTTTAAAACACTAAGAATTTCACGAGGTGCGGTGTTGTTGGCCATATCAAGCACAAATTGTTTCTCTAACGGTTTTAGCCTAGACGGATATTCATGACCATCAAGATATTCTACTACATGATGGTTATGGAAACCACATGTAACTTTTAATCCCCACATAACACCGTCTGGAGGTTTTGGTATACCTCGCAGCTCAAATGAACATTCACATTTTTTGTCCCACTATTTTTTACTATGGATTGACCTTCAATAAGATACCGCAGTGGTTTGTACTTTCCCCCTCTTTCACACATAAGATTAAACTTTGGCAGCTTGCCGCCTTTCAAATTAGCAGAATTTTTAATCACTATCACAATATTATTTTCTAGACCAACTCTTTTCGCCCAATTTATCATATCTTCTCTACTTTCAAATATCTATAAAAAAAAATGATGAAGATGTATAAATAACAAATATACATAATTTATACACTTTAAAAATAAATAACGAATATACATAATACAAACATAAAAATAACATGGTCTGTAGTGAATTCAGTTGTATAATCACGATTATTGTTGTAGATGCTTTCCCCACTTCGAACTTCATTCTCGGCTGACCAACTATCTGAAAATGAGCCAAAGTTACAGTTATCCATAATGTTTCACGAAGATGATAACTCTATTCTAAGAAGAGAGAATGATATGTTGAAGGAGAAATAGAGAATGAGATGAGAGATGCTCAAATGATATTACTTTCAAACTTACAAACTACCTATTTATATAAGAAGTAAACACAAATAAAATAAATAACTTTTAAAAAAAGTAAAAGTAGATATGGATACTGGTTTACGAAATTAAATAAGACAAACAACTTTTAATAAAAAAAATATAAAATCAGAATCAGAATCAGAATCAACACAAATTTTAATAAAATATTTAAAAAAAAAAAAAAAAGTAAAAGTAGATATGGATACTGATTTACGAAATTAAATAAGACAAACAACTTTTAATAAAGAAAATATAAAATCAGAATCAGAATCAGAATCAACACAACTTTTAATAAAATATTTATAAAAAAAAAGTAAAAGTAGATATGGATACTGATTTACGAAATTAAATAAGACAAACAATTTTTAATAAAGAAAATATAAAATCAGAATCAACACAACTTTTAATAAAATATTTAAAAAAAAATAAAAGTATATATGGATACTGATTTACGAAATTAAATAAGACAAATAACTTTTAATAAATAAAATATAAAATCAGAATCGGAATCATAATCATAATAAGAATCAAAATCAACACAACTTTAAATAAAATATATATATATATATATTTTTAAAAAGGTATGAAACCTTTTTTTTCGGAATTAAAAAAATAATAAAAAAAATTAAAAAAGGGGGACGGTCCCCCTTAAAGGGGAACGATCGTCCCCCTTGGACATATCGTCCAAGGGATATCGTACGGCCAAGGGGATGATCCCCTTGGGGGACGATCCTTTCTTTAATTTTTTTTAAAATTCCGAAAAAAAAATTATATATTGCTTAATTTTTTTTTTATACATAAGTAGTATTAATTAAATTAAAATGAATCAAAAAATAAATGAATAGATAAAAAATCTGTAATAAAAATAAAAAAAATAAAAAATAATTAATAAAATGACAAAGGAAGTTATAACTAGTATATAATTATTTTTAAATTAATATATATAAATATATAAATATATAATATTTGTAACTTTTCAACAATTTTTTAAAAAAAGAGCCATTGTAAATATTGATAAGAACTATTTAGTAAAATAGTAAGGAGATAAGGGGAGAAGGGTGTGTCAGGTTTGGTAGGGAGGAGGATGATCAAATTTCCAAAGTAAATCAATATAATTGTGCCCAATACCATTACATATGGCATATGCTATCACTATTCACTACTTCCAAAGTAGGAGTTGGGGCAAAATGATGTTAACAATACATCATCTCCTGTCATCATCTTCACCTACCCCTACCCACTATCATGTGGTTAACACTCTACGTCTAATCCATGAAATATTCAATCATAACAAATATAGATACACACAGTCTTTCTCTAAAGTGGGCGTCTACATGAAAAATATTATGTATTATCTCAAATAATATTTCGACCAGCAAGATAATTTTTTTATTTTTTGAAATGGTTGGAAATTCCATCGTCAAATCATTTCTTTCGAGTAGAATCGAAAAAATCATCGATTGTCTCAGGTTCTTACAAGAAATGGACTTCTCGGATTCGAACTTATAATCTCAATGTGAAATCTTGATCCCTACATCACCAAACCATTACCCTTACATCTCGCGCGTCAATATGAAAAATTTCATGCGAACCCTCATACATCATAATTCATATACATGTACATACGTATAATTAATTATAAAATTTCTTTGATTGTGGTGCAAAAGCAAAGAGTATAATAGAGTTAAATTTTTTAATAAAGTATAAATTTAAATAATTGTAAAGGCAGAAGACTATTGGAGATTTAGGAATTTTGGACCCCATTTAAAGTTGGTGGGTTTTTATAGTGGGGATGGTCTATTTTGCACTACAAGTATATGATTATGATTCTCAAGTGGCTAAGGTCTGTATCAATTAATATTTGAGATAGAAAAGTTGGGCAGTTGTTCCAAATTTCCAATCTAAAGGACCTGAAATTCCATTTCTGGTCAACTTCTTATAGTTATCAAATCCAATCCCTTGAAAAAAAATCTTTATTTTTACAAATATCACAATAATTTAGTATAAATTAATACACTTAAAAGTTAAGATCGACCGAGTATAGTTTAGAAATTATATTTGAGAGATATATTCACTCTTATTAATATTTGAAGATATTTATCTATTTCTAACTATATTCATCAAGGATAAATTAATTTACTTTGATTCCCGCTTTAGTAGATTAAGGCCCTAATGCCTTATATGTAGAGTTTGGTATAAAATTTAGTGAGTTTATAAATTAGTTTATACTCTCACCGCAATATTAATAAGCTGATTTATATTTTCAATTAATATTTTCTACTAAACGGGATGAGAGTAATGTTGAAATCATATAAAACATAGTAGCTACAACTTGAAGTTGTTTTCATATTTTGAGATGCCTTTTTTTCTTTTATCTTGAATCTAACATACTTTCTTCGCCTTTATTTTTAAAATTTATCGACATTTCAAAAATTATGGAATCCTAATATTAAAAATATATAAATGTTCTTGAAAAAACTTATAACTAAAAAAAAAAAAAAAAAACTCAAAAGCCCCGAGAAAAAACAACAACTTACATATATAATAATAATCTGAAACAAAAAATTTAGGGTTCGAATCTCGTTCATATGGGTCGGGTGCGAATTGGATTGTTATAAGGCTATAATAAAAAAAAATCCAAGGAAAAATATAATAATAAAACCATTTTATTTAGATTACTACATGTAAGTCCCTCAATTTTTGTAAAAATCACAAAAAATGGATTATTATTTTTCATAGGATTCTGATTGTGTGTTTATGTGGTTAGATTTCGTTATAAATACTTTTAAAAAAGTCTTATTGTGTTTATATGGTTAGATTTTGTTCGAAATACTTTAGTAAAGTTATTTAAAATATATTGAAATATGTATTGATTTCATAGATATAACGGTCAAATTATTGATTGTATTATTAACTAATTTTTAACAGAATTTGGTAATACCGTAACGCAGTAGTCATGGTCACGGGCCAGTTTCAACTTAGTTGCCGAACCAGAACCGCCAAGGTCCCAACCCATCCCAAACCAACGGTTCTGAATAATTATTATTTTTAAAATTTAAATTTAATTTATATTATGTAATTATGAAATTAAATTACAAATATAAGTTGTATTTTATAAATATTACAAATAATTAGAATAATTTATTTTGTTAGTATACTTCTGTTAATATTAAATTATATATTTTTTTATTTTAAGTTAATATAATAAATAAATTATTTATATTAATAATATTAAAAAATTGATTTGAACCATCTAAAACTGTTTTAAACTATGTGAAAAATCGGAATCGAGGTTAGAATCGGAACCGACAATTTACTGAACTATCTCTGAACTGTTAAACGGCGGATTGGTTCAGGTTCAATAATTTCTTGAACCGGAACCGACGGTTCCTGAATCGTGGCCACTGGCCATGACAACAACGCAGGGACCCTCGTGAATAATTAAAAAATGTATGTACTCAACAGAGATACTATTAAATATTAGGTACCCAGATGTTATTACACTATTATTTTATTATACCACTTCTACCCCTCACATCCGTTTGACTTTACCATTCTAGACATCCAAACCCGCAGCCCCTTTAAATCCCAAATGGAAATTGGAAAAAAAAAAAAAACCAAAATACAAAACTGAAAACAAAGCAAACAGATCAGTTCTCTTTTCTGTCTGTCTGAAACTACTCAGTAAGCTAACTGTTTCCGCCCCCCCCTAATGGCGGCGACACTCGACGGAGGCGGCGGCGGAGGAGCAGTGTGGGACAACGTAGTGGAAATAACAAAGGTGGCGCAAGAGAAAGGGAGTGACCCTTTGCTTTGGGTTGTACAGTTGTCTTCGAGTTTGAACTCGGCGGGAGTTTCTTTGCCTTCAGTTGAGTTGGCCCACGTGCTGGTTTCGCACATTTGTTGGGATAACAATGTGCCCATTCTCTGGAAGTTTCTAGAAAAGTCTCTCACCCTCAAGATCGTCCCCCCTTTGCTCCTCCTCGCTCTGCTTTCTAGCAGGTTTCTTGTTTTTGTTTAATTGTTTTTGATTTGTTGTTACTTTGTGTTTCTTGAGCTAAATGTTCAGGAAATGAAACAATTTGACAAAAAAAGTTGAATGCTTTTTGTGTTTAATCAGATTGAGCTAGCTGGCCAAGCAGTTGCTTCTCTGGGTTCTTTTTCTGTCAGTGGTCAATGAACCGTGGATTATATGTTTATTTTAGTTTTCTTTATTGAGATATTTGTTAAACCAAATTTCTTATGGAATTGAAATGAGAGAGGAAGAGAGCTACTGTTCATCACATGCTGCAATATTCTTTCTGTTGTGTTTTAAGCATATTTTAGTTTCTGATGTATTTTATTATGTTGAGTTAAATTTAATGCAATATGCTTACTCTTTTATCCTTTTTCTTGATATGTGTCAGAATTTAGATAATTTATCTAGCCTGAATTGCCTTTCGTTGCTCTATTGAATTTGTTTTTGTTGTATATGTCATTCTGTTTTTATGCATTGTTAATTTTACATTCATGCTGTTATCAATTCCACAGGGTCATTCCAAGTCGCCGGTTGCATCCAGCAGCTTACCGGCTTTACATAGAACTTCTTAAGAGACACACATTTAAATTTAAATGCCAAATTCATGGCCCAGATTATCAAAAGTGAGGTCTAGTTTTCTCTTTGTTTTTCACATGAGAAGAGCAGAATCATTGTTGCTGATGTGTGTCGCTTTTTGTTTTAAAATATTTTCTCATGCAGGGTTATGAAATCAATGGATGCTGTTCTTCATCTTTCTGAGATTTTTGGTCTGCCAGCAAGTGAACCCGGCATTCTTCTAGTTGAGTTTATATTTTCAATTTTGTGGCAGTTGCTAGATGCATCACTAGATGATGAAGGGTTGTTGGAACTTACCCCTGAAAGAAAATCTAGATGGCCAACGAAACCGTTGGAAATGGAAATTGATGGCCCCAATGGTTATGATGAGGAGAGGCTGGAATTTCACGAGAGATTGAGGAATATGAATACCATGATGGCAATTGAGATAATTGGGCAATTTTTGCAAAATAAAGTAACTTCTAGGATTGTTCACTTGGCACGCCGTAACTTGTATGTATTTTGATCCCTTGAACTGTTGTTTTTTAAGTCTCATGCATTCTACTTTGACTGACCAAAACATTTATTTTCATTTTATTATTGATTTTGCCAAGCATGGACTGGTTACTGGTCGAAAAGTGTTGTATATATTGATCAAGAAATTTTCAATACACTCTCAATAAAGTTTCGTCATATTTGTCCTGGAAACTTACATAAAATCTGCTTTGAATTTCATGCTGTCTTTAGGTTTCCTCCATTTGAAAAACCATAATCATTATATCTTTTCACAAGTACTGTAATTAGTTATCCTTTTGCCATTTTCCTTGAGTACAAGATATGTTGCTTAGTCACCTTTGGCATTTTGTCAGGCCCGCTCATTGGGTAGGTTTCATCCAGAGATTACGGCTTCTAGGAGCAAATTCATCAGCATTGAAAAATTCAAAAATTTTAACTCCCGAGGCTCTTCTGCAGTTGACATCTGATACTCATCTAGTCTTGTCTCGAGAATGCAGAACAAGTCCACAGCAAAAGTTCGATGCAGTTCTGTCTTTTGGATCTCTAGCTTCTTCTGCTGGTCTGTGTCATGGAGCTAGTTGTTCTGCTCTTTGGCTTCCGCTTGACCTGGCATTGGAGGATGCTATGGATGGATATCAAGTTAACACAACAAGTGCTATTGAAATAATAACAGGTAAATGCAGATTTATATGGTCCTTACACACACACACACACAGTGTTACATTAAGGGTGCCCGCAACTTTGTTTGTGGCCATTGGATCCAAATTCAAGGATCCAACGGTGTGTATATATATATAGTGTTATATTAAGGGCGCCTGCAACTTTGTTTGTGGCCGTTGGATCCAAATTCAAGGATCCAATGACGTGTGTGTGTATATATATATAGTGTTATATTAAGGGCACCCACAACTTTGTTTGTGGCTGTTGGATCCAAATTCAAGGATCCAACGACCATTTTGCATTATTGAAGAAATGATAATTTAATACTAGTGTGATCCATTTTCAAATATTAATTCAATTCTTTTTTTCCCCTAAAATATCAATCTCTTTCTTTTTGGTTGGTGCGGTGGTGCCCCTAAATGCCGAAATGCAAATCAGCTTCTCTTTGCCTCTCTGTCGCCACTTCCCGTTTGCTGTCGAAGCTTCCCTTTAAAAGTTGCAGATTCTCTTTCATTTTCTGTTCTACATTGTGAAAAACAACCTCCATAATTTATCATTTTTTGGGTTTAATTTTTCATTTTGGGGCTTGTTTGTTAATATATTATGCTTTTCTTTACTGCTCATGAGTTCAATTTAATGTTGTTTTTTTTTCCGATTTTTGTTTCTGGGTTTTAAGTTGCTGGGCTCGTCATCAATTGTCGAGAAAGAACAAAAATTGCTATTAGAGCTTTCACAAATCATGAAATCCTTGCCATTGATTTGCTTCACTGGGGTGGAAGCAATGTTACAAATTTTGTGCATATTTGAATTGTGTAAATTATGGAGGTTTCATTAACCTAACAACTGCAAATTGAAAAATTGAAACCAAAAAATTCAGCGACGGAGAGGCTGATTTGAGTCTAGGGCTTTTAAGCACCGATCATCGGAACAAAAGTAGATTTTAAAATCTGATAATTTTAAAATGTAAATTGTTTTTAGTTAAAATAAACATATTAAATTATATAAGTGGGCCCCATAATATATTAAAGTTATAGCTATAAAATGGCCATTGGATCCTTGAATGTGGATCCAACAGCCATAATAGGCGCCCGCAACAGGATCCAACAGCCATAATAGGCGCCCGCAACCTAACTAAGTTGCGGGCGCCCTTAAGTATCTTAAGAATGCAGACTTAAAGTTTCATATTGCACAGGTTTGATCAAAACACTTCAAGCAATTAACAGCACCACCTGGCACGAAACATTCTTAGGCCTCTGGATTGCAGCTCTCCGTCTTGTCCAAAGGGTTAGAATCTTTTCTGGCTGATTATATATATACATTTTTTTCTTTAAATTTTTTATGTGCAAATTATGCTGTTTCCTAAAAGCATTCCCTCAGACTATAATTCTGCAGCCCCAGAATAAATTATGATCTTTCTGGAGCTTTTTTATGGCTAGACATATTTCATAATTCATTGCTATTGATTAAATTAGCTATTTGGGGAAGAATTTGAAGTTCAGTTCAGTTGAAAGCCTTGCTTTTTGGTCCATATATTCCTTGCTTTTGGCTTATTTTAAATTAAGAGACATCCGAGTACACTAAAACATGAAAGGGAAATTATTTCCTTTTTTTTATTCAGTATCATCTAGTTATTTCAAGACTGTGCTCTTATTGATGTTTGTTGTATTTAATTCTCTTTTGACAATTAGGAAAGGGATCCCATTGAAGGCCCTATGCCTCGCCTAGATCCTCGCTTGTGCATGTTGTTTTCTATCACAACACTTCTGATTGCTGATCTTATTGATGAAGAGGAGAGTGCACCAACTGATGAAACAGAATGTGGCTCCACCAATCTCTGGAAAGAAAAGAAGGTTCTAGGACCGTGTCGCAATGATTTGGTCTCCGGCTTACAGGTACTGGGTGATTACCAAGGGCTGCTGACTCCACCACAATC
This sequence comes from Zanthoxylum bungeanum, assembly GCA_019454045.1. Classification (NCBI taxonomy): domain Eukaryota; kingdom Viridiplantae; phylum Streptophyta; class Magnoliopsida; order Sapindales; family Rutaceae; genus Zanthoxylum; species Zanthoxylum bungeanum. Next base: position 1,182,149 of record SKCR01036381.1, read on the forward strand.
TGTTGTTTCTGCAGCCAATCAGGCTGCTGCAAAAGCGATGTTGTTTGTTTCAGGCATTGATGTCGGGAGTGCATACTTTGAGTGTATCAATATGAAAGACATGCCGTTTACTTGTTGTAAGTTATACATATATTTTGCATTCATCATGATCAGCATGAAAGCCATGCCAATCTTTGTCCCTCTTCAAGCTTCTTAAAGTGTGACCCAAGTACATTGGTTTCATGAAGGTCAAACCCTGTTGGTATACACCAATTTAAGCAAGTTTGCATCTAATTCTAGTCATGATGGTAGAACAGAACATTAGAAATCGAACATTTTCAAAATATTTAAATTCTAGTCAAAGTTGGAATGTACAAGAGAGAGTGATGTTTCTTTGGAATATGGATGCCCCTTGTTCCTTGCTAATGTCTGGTCCTGTATTCTGTGTGTGCCAATATTTCTGTTGTAGAATGCAGATATTAATGATGAGATTAGAAAGATAAAAAATAAAACAAAAGAAAAGGAAAAGGCGATGGTTAACATCTGCTACACTTGGTGTTTTGGCTGTGTATGCAGCTTTCATTCATCAGTTCTGAGGCTTATGTGCACAGAAAATTAATTTATCTAGAACAAACAGCATGGATAAATTTCTTTTGCTAAACCACAACTGTTGAGTTTTGGGAAGTTTGACAAAGTTGATAGTTTCATAAATCTGTATCCTTTAGTCTCTCTCTCTCTCACTATAAAATTGGTGCTTTATCCTTAAAATTCCGTGGTGCCAGTATTAACTCTTCTGGTAGTATCTATCTCTAAGGCTTTCTAATCTAAGTTTTATGTCCTTGTTCAGCTGGAAACTTGCGCCATCTGATAGTAGAGGCTTGTATCGCCAGAAATCTTTTGGATACGTCAGCATATTTCTGGCCAGGCTATGTGAATGGACACATCAAACAAATACCTAATACTGTGCCAGGTCAGGTGCCTGGTTGGTCGTCATTCATGAAGGGGGCCCCACTCACACCACTGATGGTTAATGCTCTAGTTTCGAGTCCCGCTTCAAGGTATACTTCTCAGAGTTGTTGCGGATGATCTTAACTTGCATGTGTTTGTTTGCTGTTCAAACTTAAATCTCCACAAGTCCTATCAAATTTAATTCTCTTAAGCAACCTTGAATTTTTTTTCAGTTATAGTAGGTAAAGTTTAGGGGGATGAGTTTGTTTGAGTTTGACTAGGTCAACCTTCAATGGATCCAGCAATGGTGATCTATTTTTGGACTTCAGGGAAATGCATTGCCACTCACTGAACCAAAAGTCTCATATTTTGTCTGGTTTGTTTAGAAGACAAAAAGATCTAGTTACATACTTAAAAAAGTTGCATTTCTCCTGTCTTATCGTCACAAAAAATTCTGTAGGTCAGTCAAATGACTTGTATGGAAACAAAGAGGAGGGGAGGGGTGGTGGTGGTTGTTGGAAGACAAAAGAGTAAATTAACTTTTCAAATTCAATTATAGTACTTGTAACCTTCTGCCTCTTTACACCATTGCCACCTAATTTCTCCGAATACTCGATTCTGCCATTTCCTCCATTACTTTTGAAGATGATCAAATTGACAGCACCTATATTCAAATTCAAATTAGGTAAGCAACTTGAAATATTTTTTTTGAAAGGAAACAACTTGAAATAGGTATTAAAGTTTTGGGATGAGTTTATTTGACTGAGTCAACCTTTACTGGGTCCAGCTAGGGGTGGCAAAACGAATCAACGAATCGAATTTGTATCGAATCCTAAACGAATCGAATCGAAATGTGATGGATTCGTATTCAATTCGTTTATTAAACGAATCCTAATATCAGGATTCCTATTCGATTATTTAATTAAATGAATCGAATACAAATATTCGTTTAGTCATTATATTATTTAATATCATAATTTACCATATTTGATTTACATTAATTCTTCATAAAGATATACATATAAAATATGTAATTAATATATTTATTAAAAATATCTCACCAAATATCGAAAATATTAATTTTTCTATGGTAATTAGTCATAATTTCTCGAATCTTAATTGAAAAATAACAGTAACTAGTAAAAGAAAATAATTAACGAATCATAAACGAATAAACGGATCCATAAGCTTAAATTCGTATTCGATTCGTTTAATAAACGAATCGAATCGAATTGACCCATTTATTAAACGAATTCAATTTTTTAAACTCGTATTCGCTTTAAAACGAATCGAATCGAACGAATAAACGAATCATACCCAAATTGCCACCCCTAGGTCCAGCGATGGTGATCTTTTGACTTCAGGAAAATATGTGCTGCACCATAGTCGGACATGAGAATTGTAGTTGCAAATCATTTTAAGACAATTATACGAGTATGGAATATTATTACTCGTAGTTGTCAAAAGCGCGCCTCAGGCTCAGGCTCAGAGCACTACGCCTCATGAAGGGTCAGGCTAGGCGACCTTCATCAGGTGCGTGCCTAGGCACAAAGGCTCGCACCTTTTAGGTGCGCCTCATAAAAATATGTGAGAAAAGTCCAACCCGAATCGACTCACCCAACCCGAAATCAAAACATTTATTCAATAAATTAAGATATGTTTTAGGGTTGGCTTCAAATTTTGACCAACAAATTAATTTGTATTATTGTAATTGTTTTTTATATATTTTCAATGATTTCTCTTTGTTTTAGTTGACTAGATACTTATATATGTTTTTACAATTTGCGCCTCACTTTCATTAGGCGAGCGCCTTGCGCCTTGAGGCTTGCGCCTAGGCCCTAGGACCCTTTGCGCCTTAGTGCGCCTTGCGCCTTTAACAACACTATTATTAGTATTCGGCAGCTAGAGATAGGTGTCACTCAGTTGTTGACTGTTACGTAATGTGCAAAAGCTCAAGGGCGCCATCTATGTGAATGACGGTTAATTATCTACTAGTTTATTTGACTTTGGCCTGGTCTTCAGTTACTTTTTTCTTTCCTGAAGTCAGGTATATCAGATGCTCTTTTTTAATAAATTTACCAAGGGTAAATCAACTGAATTTAAGCTCATGGATTTGATGGAAGCTTAGCAGAGCTCAAGAAAATTTTTGAGATAGCTGTCAAAGGATCTGATGATGAGAAGATATCTGCTGCCACCATACTCTGTGGAGCCTCTCTAATTCGAGGTTGGAATATACAGGTAAGGAGGTACTATTGCTGAATTCATTGACTGAGGCACCGAGCATGCACTTGTTATGATAATTTTCCTCCTTATTGTTTGCCGAATTCCCTAATAATTCTAATTACGTTTAGGTCTACATTTCGTGCAGGAACACACGGTTCAATTTATAACTAGACTATTGTCTCCTCCAGCTCCTGTAGATTATGATGGGGTTGAGAGCCATTTGATAGGTTATGCTCCAATGCTGAATGTACTAATTGTTGGGATAATCCCTGTTGACTGTGTTCAGATTTTCTCTCTACATGGATTGGTACATTTCACTTTCACTTACCTATCTGTCATTACATGCATAAAAAACATGGGGTGGATTTTAAGTATTTCTAGCTTCAGTGCATCAATTCTCCTCAAAGACTACCTATTTGTTCATTTACCAGGTTCAGCACGAAATCATATGTAAGCTCTACCAATGATTGCCAAGCATTTGGGACTAAATTTCCTACTCCTTTATGAAAATTGAAATATCATAATATAAGAGTTGTTAGCTCAGGGTAGATGAAAGGTCCTCGGGAGTTTGAACAACTTCTGTTTCTTGTGTGATCTTTGAGGGTTTGGGATGACGGATATTTATTCTTTTTGGGCATTTCTTTTTCCTTTCCAGGTTCCACAACTTGCATGCTCATTGATGCCCATCTGCGAGGTTTTCGGATCATGTGTGCCCAATGTCTCTTGTGCTCTTCCCACGGGAGAAGAGATATCCACTCATGCTGTTTTCTCAAATGCTTTTGCTCTTCTTTTAAAGCTATGGAGATTTAACCATCCTCCTATTGAACACGGAGTTGGAGATGTGCCAACAGTTGGATCCCAGCTAACTCCTGAATACCTCCTTTTAGTAAGAAATTCTCATTTAGTGTCTTCTGAAAGTACCCACAAGGATAGAAACAAAAGGAGACTCTCAGCTGTTGCGAGTTCATCATCTCCACAACCTATATTTCTGGACTCCTTTCCGAAATTAAAAGTCTGGCATCGACAGCACCAAAGGTGTATAGCCTCCACCCTCTCAGGTCTTGTTCATGGAACCCAAGTACATCAGACAGTAGACGGGCTTCTTAACATGATGTTCAGAAAGATTAACAGAGGAAGCCAGGGTTTAACTTCCGTCACCTCTGGAAGCAGTAGTTCGTCTGGACCTGGAAATGATGATAACTCACTAAGACCTAAACTGCCCGCCTGGGATATTCTTGAAGCAGTTCCTTTTGTGGTTGATGCAGCTTTAACAGGCTGTGCTCATGGAAGACTTTCTCCACGTGAACTGGCTACAGGTTAATATTTGTTTCTTGATTTTAGCTTCATACAAAGAAATGTGTAGCAGAATATGAATGAATATTTGGGACTACTGTTCAAAAAACTATACTGAAAATCTTGGATGTCGTTGTCAAAGTTTTCTCTGACCTGGGTGCATAAAACACACACACAAAAAATGCTTTTGTGTTAGTTGATGTTGCTATAAGTTATTACAGAAATTTATAGTTCATATAAGTTGAGGAAATATATGCTGCAATAGTCTAAATCTTTTAATATCTCAGGGCTGAAAGATTTAGCTGATTTTCTTCCTGCATCCTTGGCTACAATCATAAGCTACTTCTCATCTGAAGTAAGTCGAGGTGTTTGGAAACCAGCTTATATGAATGGTATGGATTGGCCTAGCCCTGCTGCAAATTTGTCAAACGTTGAGGAACATATGAAGAAAATTCTTGCTGCTACCGGTATTGATATTCCAAGTCTTGCTGCAGGTATTATTCTTGATAACTTTAGTTAGAAAAGGCTTTTGTAGTTAATATTTAGTTTAGAAAATATGCATGCCTTCTGAATATGAGAAATAGGGGGTGCATAAATCCATATTGCCTAAGGTCTACAACCTTTTTTGTCGCACTTTCGTGCGCATCAGTGCACGTCCTTTAATCTCTCTCTCTTTATTTAGTTTATTTTTTGTTAATAACATCCACAGTGGGAAATCTAAAGACTTACAGTATCTGATCTACAATAACATTTTGATGCCTCTATATCTGACTTAAGCCGTGGAAATTATTTCAATTGAATACAGCTGATTAGATCACATGGTAGCAGGCGGACATTTGTGTGAAATGGGCTCTTAAACATGATAGAAATAATTTACTATAAAGTCGTGAGTCGTGACTAATATTTTTTCCAACAGGGGGGAACTCTCCAGCTACACTTCCACTACCTTTGGCTGCATTTCTAAGCCTAACTATCACCTACAAAATAGATAAAGTCTCAGAAAGATTTCTCAATTTGGCTGGCCCAGCCTTGGAGTCGCTTGCAGCAGGGTGCCCATGGCCTTGCATGCCTATTGTAGCTTCCTTATGGACCCAAAAGGCAAAACGATGGTTTGATTTTCTCGTCTTTTCTGCATCTCGTACTGTCTTTCTTCACAACAGGGATGCAGTGGTTCAGCTGCTTAAAAGTTGCTTCTCTGCCACACTCGGCTTGAACACCAATCATATCTCAAGCAATGGTGGTGTTGGAGCTCTTCTTGGACATGGATTTGGGTCCCATTTCTGTGGTGGAATTTCCCCAGTTGCTCCAGGGATTCTCTATCTGCGTGTTTATCGATCCATCAGAGATATTTTGTTCATGACTGAGGAGATTGTCTCTCTCTTGATGCATTCTGTGAGAGAAATAGCATTTAGTGGGCTTCCACGAGAGAAAATGGAGAAACTGAAGGCATCAAAGAATGGTACAAGATATGGGCAGGTTTCACTTGCTGTAGCAATGACAAGAGTAAAACTTGCGGCCTCTCTTGGGGCTTCTCTGGTATGGTTATCTGGAGGTTTAGGTTCGGTTCATTTATTGATAAAAGAAACTTTGCCTTCGTGGTTTATATCAGTTCACAGGTCAGAACACAAAGGGTCAGATGGGCTGGTTTCAATGCTTGGGGGATATGCACTTGCATATTTTGCAGTGCTTTGTGGAGCTTTTGCTTGGGGAGTTGACTCATCATTATCAGCATCAAAGCGACGTCCTAAAATCTTGGGGTTCCACGTGGAATTTCTTGCAAGTGCACTTGATGGGAAGATATCACTTGGTTGTGATTGGGCCACTTGGCGTGCCTACGTGTCAGGATTCGTGAGCCTGATGGTAAGTTGCACGCCCACTTGGGTGCTAGAGGTGGATGTAGAAGTCTTGAAGAGATTGAGTAAGGGACTAAAGCAGTGGAATGAAGAGGAGCTTGCCCTGGCTTTGCTGGGGATTGGTGGGGTTGGTACAATGGGTGCAGCTGCTGAACTGATAATTGACAAGGATTCATGACTCCCTGTGTTTTCTCAACATCTCTTGCTATTTCTCATGGGATGGTCTTTGTACTCTGAAGCATGTAGTTCTAAATTTGTACATATTTTAGCTTCTTTTGTAGTCACTCCTATACCTTTGTTAAAGTTGAACATTTTCTACTTTGGAAAAGGGTACCCTTGTAAATGATGGCCCAAATTTTGCTACTCGATCGAGATCTTGAGTTGTTGGTAACGAAGTTTTACCAACAAAATCCTGCAACTTTAATTCTAAGTTAGTTTAATCAATTGAAAAATTACTTTGCATGGGGTAGTGTAATTCTAATGTAATTTATACGAGAATCAATCGACTTAAACCAGATTGCCAATTGTCCATAGAAAAGTGATTGATACAATTTAGCCTGAATCTCAGAGAAAAAAGTGGCATTGTTAATAACAAATATGTCAAAAAATTCCCAAAATTTGTGTAGAAACTTTGATATGTTGTGTAATACATGATGAATTGTAGCTGATGATGAAATAAAATGTTCCTTATTCAGGAAAACGCCGGCTTATGTTAGCTGAACTATTGAGAATACGGAAACCCAAACTATAGTTAGAATTTGAATTTATAAGCTTTACATAATCTTATGTTATTATCTAATAACTATTAATCATAATATATAAATGTTGATTCTAAAAAAATTATTTGGTGTTGTGCGCGTGCGTGCCAAAGGAGCGAGTCCTCAATGGTACAAACTGACTTCTAATCAAATGATTGTAAAACTAATGGGTTCTCTAAAGCCGGCAAGAGATAGACAATTAGATTTTAGGAGGATGCTAATAATAAATTAAGAATTAAAAGTTCATGAAACGGAGATTTGAATTAAAATTTAATGAGAAATTAAGTATTACTGGAATTGAAAATCTACAAACTACTGACTATGAATTTTATTGGAATTAAAATAGGTCTTGATTACCAGAAAGAGTTTGAAAACTATAGAGCTAATTAACTAGAGAGAGTGATTAAAGATTGGTATGTTGTGGGTTTTTTGATCGATGTGTTGGTGGTCCTCTTCTTGGCTCATGCTTTGCTTATATAGCTCATGAAAATAACTTTCCCAAAATGCTCCTCAATTTCCTGCGCATGTTGTGCTAACTTCCTCCACTTCTTTAACTTCATTGACCAACTCCCCACGTTCTCCTATTCCAAGAAACGTGTGTTTGTGCAGGAATGATTTTAGCAGGAAGTGGTTTCCTCTCCTAGCTTTGAAATTAACTTTCTCTATCAGATTCTCAACTTCCTGCATGTTCTGGAAACCAACTCCTCTTAATGTATGTGCTTGTGGAGTGGAGAACTGGCAATTTTCCTGCTTAATAATTACTATTTTCCTGCTTGCTCTTGGAGGAAATTGGTCATGGATTGTTCTTGTTCTAATTGATCGATATTATTTATGGTGCAAACAATAAAAAAGTTAGTTCAACTCAACTCAACACTGAATCCGAATCCCTATAGTTGATATTAAACAACACCACTGCAGCCAGGTAATCTCTTCATTCCATGACTACGCATTTCTTTCCTCACTGTAAATGCCTCCTCCCACCTCCCTGCATCTGCATATATATTCGACAAAAGAACTCTACTCGGGCCATGAGATGGTTCCAACCCTGCCATGCTCTTTGCAGCCCTTACTCCTACTTCCACATTTCCATGCGTTCTAGATGCAGCCAACAATGTGCCCCAGATGACAACATCTGCCTTCATTGGCATGCTCCTTACCATTTTCTCAGCGTCTTCTAATCGACCAGCTCTGCCCAATAGATCTACCATACAACCATAATGCTTTATGTTGGGTTCTACATCATAGACACTCTTCATGCTCTTGAAGTACCTCTCCCCCAGATCTACCAAACCAGCATGGCAACATGCACTGAGAATTCCAATGAATGTAATTGAATTTAGCTTAATTTTTCGCCTTTCCAAGTCGGAATAAATTTTGAGAGACAAATTTGCACGTCCATGCATAGCTAACCCACATATAATTGCATTCCATGGTGAGACAGTGGTCGTCCTGTCTCGGATCTGATAGAAAACTTCTAATGCAGTATTAATGCTGCCACATTTGGCATACATGTCAATAATTGCTGCGCTTAAGTTGTCATTAAGGTTGATGGAATTTTTAAGCACGTATTCGTAAGCCCATCTCCCTTCTTTTAATGTGCCTAAAGAGGCAATAGCACAGAACACACTCACCATTGTGATTTGATTAGGTTTCACTCCAGCATCTACCATTCCGTGAAAGAGTTCCAAAGCCATGTTAGGTTGCTCATTTTGCGCATAGCCAGAAATCATGGCACTCCATGAATAGACATCTCGTTTGGGCATATCATTGAATAATTGCCTTGCTTTTTCAGTCATTCTGTTACGTATAAACCCCGCAATGAGGGCATTCCAAGATGCAATATGGTCCTTAATTCCGAATTCAAACTGCAAATAAGCAAGGTTGATCCTCCCACAAGCTGCATAAAAATGGATAATTGTTGCCTGTATAAAATCATAACAATCAAAACCAACCTTGACAATTGTACAATGAATTTGCAAGCCCTCACCACTTGCCATTGCTCGTCCACATGCTGAAATTAAATCTACGAGCATAACATCATTAGGAGCTACTCCTTCACGTAGCATAGCACGATAAATCATCAAAGCTTCACTCAACCTTTGCACTTGCAGATACCCATCAATCACTGTACCCCACGAAACTACATCCTTTGTAGGAATCCTCTCAAAAAACTCCCTAGCCAACTCAACAAGCCCTGCTTTTGCATACCCATTTAACATCACATTCCAAGAAACAATATTCCTTTCCTTCATCTCATCAAACAAACTTCTTGCTTCCCACAAACTCGAACAAACACAATACATGTTCAACAAATTCGTCGAAATAATAACAAACCCATCAATCATCAATTTAATTACCAGTCCATGCAACATCCTACACTCCCAAATCCCACCTAAATGCACAGAACTTGAAATCACACTCGCTAAAGTCGCCTCATTTGGAATCACACCCGAGTTTCTCATATCCTTAAAAACCTCAATAGCTTCTCCCCAACAATCATTTTGAGAAAACCCCATTATCATACTAGTAAACGAAACACAGCCTTTGTTGGGCATTTTATCAAATATTTCCCGTGCATCATTTAACATACCATTTCTAACGTACCCAGATATCATAATGTTACAAGCGACAGGATCCAATGTAGAGCATGAATCAAACATAGATTTGGCGTGAGAAATGAAACCACATTTTGCGTACATGTTAATCAAGCTGTTTTGAATGAAAGTGTTTGATTCAAGTCCTGATTTCAAGATTAGAGGATGGATTTGTTGGCCTTGAGAAATGGCCAAATGGTTTGAACAATACTTGAGAGCTGAAACTAAAGCCAGCTCGTAATCTGAGTTCCGAAGATTGGTTTTGTCGGAATTGAAGAGAGTATAGAGATGGTGTAGTGAGGTATCTGAGGATATGCTGGAGACCCATTTGAGATTTGGAGGTGTTAATGAAAGAGAGGGAATTGAGGGTTTGAGTTTTAGAGATTTGATCATCAGACGAGATCATGGGAAGGTACTTTGAAGCCTGATGTTTCAGTTTACGAAATTAAGTTTTGGAGGGAAAGCTACTTTGGCCAAATATATCGAACCGTTTATTCTGTTTGCTTAGCGCGACATAGGAGTTGCAAAGACGGCTTTATTATGACAATTTAGGCATGACCTGGATTCGGTGTCGAGCATTAAACTGAGTTTTTTTATTTAATTATAATTAATAATTATTAAATTATAATTTAAATATAATTAATTTTAACTATGTATTACTAAATCATCCGTAATAGAAGATTATGAAACTAGTTTTAAAACTAAAATCCCCATCCGTTATAATTGAAAATTTGGTTGCATTTCTATTCAAAAGTATATTTTATTTGATAAATACTCTGTTTAAATAATATTCTAAGATGATAAATTTCAGTGACGTGTAAATTCATTCCACCATTTTAATGAATGTTTCATTAAAATGAACCAGTTCATGAAGCATCTGTTTCCTATTTTTACTTTACAGCTAAAATTTACTAAACTAGAACAAATTTATACTTGATAACATGTGATTCAATCTCACAACAGTCGTGGATTAAATGCCACAATATCTCAATTCCAAAATGCACCGGCTGAAATTACTGAAAGTGGACAAGTTTACAGGATGAACCCAAGAAATCACACAACATCACTTCTAAATATGATTATGCACGAGGATACAGTAACTTTAACAAATTTCACTATCACAAGTATGCACAGGGATGAAGTAACAACTACAAGTCCATTTCTAACCTCTTCTGACTTCTCTCGTGAAACAAACAGAGGATAGAACATTATCAAACAGATCGATTTCATAGACTATTATCAGCATCTAGAATTGCCAGACATGTCATGAACAGATTAATACATCTAAAAGAACTCGCGATCGGGGAAAAGCACGGGGGCTAGAAGTGTCCAAACATAGAGTCCGGCAGTGACCCATTCACAGCATATCCTTACCCAAACTGAAGTCCAGCCAACATCTATCAGGTCAGAGCTTTCGGATGAGCTGGCCCATCCAGACAGAAGCATAGCTGAGTACATGCTGGCCAGAGCAAATATCAAGTGGAAGAATGAATAGGAGTAACTAACTGGCCGTGATTCTGTTTCTTTCTTGTTCTCTTTTCCTTCTTCCACGTCTTCTCCTTCAAGGAGTGGCTTCTTTCCAGCTGCAACACAAGATTGGCAAACATTTGGAATGGCTTACAAGTAAATTTGCATTAATTCAACACCTCCAACAAACAAAAACGCAAAGCTAGCACTTTAAGAGCTTAAATTTGCCATTAGAATACCCAAGCCATCAAAATGGCCGCTTTATCAAAACTAATAAAAAAAAGAATCAAAGCATTTTTGTCTGCATTTCCAAAAGGCTAAGAAAGGTTTTGTGTAGAATGAGTACCTGACTTAGGCGAGGATGGTGGTGATAAAAATGTTGTTGAAGAACCAGCACGAAGAGCAGAATATAAGACTGAGAGAACTGTTGTGAGCATCCCCAGAACAAGGGTACCTGTGGTGACTGCTTTGGATTTGTTGTGGAGGCCATTGCAGACGTAGTCGCGAGGTTCACTGGAGAGACCCGTATAGCATACATAAGCACAATAAACTGATATCACTGAAGCAGGCAAGAGACTCCCGTTTACCTGTTACAAAGTTTCATCCACACACATTGTATGTCATAGAATCTAGTTTCTGCAGTTAAGTTCAAATATAGAGTACAGCACCTCTCTGGGAGAAACCTACCAAAATCTCGTAGTCTGTTAAGATACCAAGCATACTGACAAGTCATATACATAAGAAGTAATTTCATTTGAGGATAACCTTAAATAAGCATAACAAGTTATGACTTGAGACTATCTAGTAAAACCATATGAAAGAGTATTCAGTCTTGGCCCCTAAATAAATAGTCAAGACAAAGTCTGCACTGGTAATACAAATTGGTGTACAACTAAATCAATCAGCAGATAGGAAACAGTCAAAGCTGAATTCCATCATGCAGTGCAGCTCTGGATTGGCATCTTTTAATATGCCATATGTCAAAAATTTATCATGAATCGGTGCTTGTATCCACTAGATGTAACTGTAATCATTAAGGAACCTTAAAACATATACAATGGTTTGCATGGAGGATCCAAACCCGATGGCTACAAGTTGACTAATGAGGCAACTATCGGGACATTGATTTCATGAGGCATTAATTCATAGAGAACATGATCCAATACCTACCGTAGGATGCAAGGCTATAATAGCGAAAGCGAATGCAAGAATCATAGTCATGACAATGAAGAACACATTAAGCCCGCAGTCATGGCCGCTGGGATTGAACCATATAAACAGAATTCCTGAGAATGCAAATGCCACAAGGTAGCATCCAATGGATATGACAAGCAAAGCAACATACCTGAACAACCCAGTTATATTGTTAGAAACCAACAGAAGATACGGAACAAAATATGATAAGGCATTGGAACTTGAGCTAACCACTTCTGTTCATCTTTTGCAACCCATGCATCATTCCATGTGTGGACACAGTCCAGTAATATTATCACTTGAACCAGTAAAAAGAATCCTGCCCCAAACTTTGATATAATTCCTACAAGTTTAGTAAGCTTTGGCATCAAATATCTGGAAAGAATTATATAATACGAAATGTGAAAATAAAAATAGAGAAATGGTGCCCAACATATTAAAGAGGAAAATCATCATTGAACAAAGGAGCAGCTAAACTCCCTTCCTCCTTTTTTCTCCAATATGAGCATAGGGTGTACATAGTGCGTGTATAACAAACCATCTAATTGATAAAAGCCACAGATAATGAAATTTGAAGTTTAAACTTCAGTAAAAAAGATTAAAAAAAATTAAGTATTTGGGAGATAAATTTCAATGTTTACTATATAAAACTAACTAGATTCAATGTTTACCGTATACAACTAACTAAATTTGATTTAAGAGTGAAGTACAGGTGGACCTCAATAAGAAATCAGTCCTTATTTTTAAATTTTTACTGTCCCTTGGAATTGATACCACCGAGAAATTGTGATAGAAGTTTTACTTCTGTTAATTCAGCTTGGTCAAATCTTATAAAGCAGACAAGAACATACACACCATACCACATATGAATCACACAATTAAATTACATTTACCACAAAGTCCTCTAAGAACACTAGTTTAAGAATTTAGAGGAAAAAAAGAGCAGATTGATAAATCCTATGCATTGACATTAAGTACAAGAGCAAGGCTGACCATATATTGAGATGACAACATTTGGAAGGAAAAACATGAGGACGACGAACAAAGTCCAGATAATCGTCTTTGCAACCCATCCACCGTGGTGCCATGAGTCACGTTTGTCATTTTGGTCCTTCACACCAATCATTATAAGGGAAAGTATACCGAAAAATAAAAAATTTCCCAAGCTCACACGAAGAACTGCTTGCATTTGATACCATTCCTTTGTATGTGTATCAGTATCAGAAGTGTTTATCCCTAAAAAAAACATTAAAAATTTTATTCAGTAAGTAAGAAGTCTAATCTTGACAGCGTCACTCAATTATGAGGACTCATTTATTATCGAGCTTGGACTCATTTATTGGCTCCTAAACTCCAGTACCAATATACTATGTAAGGCAATATGGCATTACATAAATATAATAGGTAAATAATCTGTCATACACTATTCCAGTATTCAACCTAATCCAAAAGTAATAAAGAAAAGAGTTCATTATCTAGTCTCAATTTGCTCAATAATTTTGCCAAGCCCAACTCAAATAGAGTTCACACTTTGTTTTTCAAGCTGCATCAAACCTAAACCAAGCTAATCATAAACATATTACTGCAAAATAATCTACGAAAAAGAATAAACCCGATTTACATTAGAAATCACTCTTATACTTATCAAACCTTTAGAACCAAAAACTATCAATAATTCAATACCAGAACTTTAAGTGGGGTAATTAAGGATCAGACTCTCAAGAGGGGGGGCATCAAAATTATAACAAATATCAAAAGGGGTAAAAAAATAAGCTCGAATATCACACAAGAAAACAATTCCAGTTATGAATTATGATAAATTTTCATTTTTCAATCTTTTCATCTAATGGAAATTCTATTTGCAAATAGATGAAAAGGGTAAGTGAGAAATGAGACATACAAGGGAATTTCTCCAAGAGAGGAGCACCAACTTCTCTGATAATCCAAGAGACGATGAGTGAGAGGCCAAAAAGGCCACAGTAAGCAAGTCTAGCTGATTTTTTAGAGATCCCAGAAGCCACTGACGTGCAGAGGCCGCATGTCATCGACGCACAACATGATGCCAAGCAAGACATGGTCTCTTTTTCTCTCTGTGTCTGTCGAGAAACACCCTAGTCTCAGCTGACAACAAGAAAACAAACACGGGTTAAGGCTAATGTCGTAAAATCACTGACTGGTAGGATAAGGAAACGGGTTAAGGCTAATGTGGTAAAATCACTCTTGAGTTTTTTTTTTTTTTTTTTTTTTTTTTTTTTTTTTAAAAATTTGAAATGTAGTACATTTTTATTCAAAATTCTTGTTCGACCACTCCCCAAATTAAGCACGATTTTTTTTTTAATTTGTGGTTGATTCATGATATATTTATTTCACAAATAATACGATGGGCAATGTGATAAGAGATGATAAAAAATTTCGAATCTAAATAAGTTTTGAGATTATTAAGACGAAAAATCGTCTCGATTAATTTCAATCATTTTCAATTAGGATTTTTGATTTGAGAAAAATTAACCTGAGATTTAGGATGATTTTTTATCTAAAAATCCAAAGTCCCGATAAAATTCGGTATCTCCAATCATTTAATTCAAAAATCGGTTGAAATTTCTTGGCATTTATGAATTAATAAGTAGCATAAATTTATGAAATTTTTTATATTTGTTGATGATGATTTTCCGACCCGAGAAACTTTGAAGTATGAACGGGGTTATAAAGGGATTTACATTTAACATGATGAGAGCTCGAGCAGAATGGCCCACGCCCGAGGCGCATAGTCATCTGACCTAATGAGAGGGATCAGACTCGGTAGTGTTATCTCATGTGAAGACCGACCCGGGGACGTCGTGTGATATATTTTTGTACTTGGGAAATGGATTTGGAGTGAGCCGGCGGATACACAGTCATATACACCCGAAGAAACTTTACTAGCAACAAGGAAGCAAAAGAGGCTCATAAGCCTTCAAGTACTTACCAGGAATGGTCATGAATTGCAAAAAGAAAGTGAGGGAGGTGAAGGAATCCCGACTCAATCATGTAGAGAAGAGAGGAAGAGGATATAACACCAAGCACCTTGGTATGCCGACCTGAGGATAGACATTGGGTTTGCCATACCTTGTGCTTATGTACGGATAACGTAAGTCCTACATGAAAGTTGATGCGATGGGAACATGGCAGGAGATAAGCTTCTGACACACTGAACGACGTAATAGCGGTTGGATTACAGGTTGTCACGTTGGCAAAACATGTAACAGTAGTAGAATGACAGATTTACAAGCTGACAGAAACTGACAATGGGCAATAATAGCATGGAAGCGTGGCTAACATCACGAATTAATGAGCATAACGTGTGACAATGGGCAATAATGGCAAGGAAATGTGGTTGACGTCACGTGTTTGTTTAATAGTGGATTTAGATGCACTATATAAGGGGGATGAATACTCGGTTTTAGGGGTTTGCTGATTATTTTTCTACCAATTTTTAATATTTTCACAACTTGTAAAAGAGAGTAAAAAGCTTAGTGTTAGAGAGAGATAAGACATGTAAGTTGGACCCGAGCGGGTAATAAAAGTTATCAAATAACCAAACAAATTCACTACTCGGGGGAAGTTTGTTCGAGGAGTAATTTTTCCTAAATTACCTATATAACGAAAAACAGCTGTCAATAATATTATTTGCTACATATCTCAACAATTAACACGAAAAATGCCCAACTACTTGTGATAAAAAGAAATTTTAAATTATTATTTTTATTTAGTAACTATTTTTACTCGATGTTTTTCTGAAAGTTGTGAATTTTTAGAAATGAAGGTGGGTATAGCACCGATTGGAGAGAAGATGCAAGAAACATAATCAAGATAATTCGGATATATACTATATATATATATATATATATATATATATATATATATATATATATATATATATATATATATATATATATATATATTTAAGTGTTCGGATGAGAAAAAAAAAGAACAATTAATATTATCATACAAAAATTTCAGGTGCCAATGTCCTCGTTTTGAAAAATACGGATTTCAGCTAGTTACGATGAGAAATTATAAACTCGGGTGTCTTTGTTACTAGCTCAAATCGAGAGTTTATCAGCAACGACAAGTTAATGTGTGTAATTGTAAATGCACTAGTGCTGAAAACTACAAGACTTGAGCTTTAATAATAATTCATCAAACAGTAGGAATTTGAATCTACATTTGAGATTTGAAGTACACATAACAATACAATTATTTAAATCCATCTATATCATAACTGGTGCCACAGGTAGAGGTAGGTATTTCAATGATATGTTTCTTTAAAGAGAATGTAAGTGACTCTAGTGTTTCAGTCAGTCACATCTTCAACTGAAGATAAAACTATGCTTCCCCTCCATTATTAATGTCCTTTTTCCCTGACCCCCAACACACTTCTATCAAAGATAAAAACTCCCCACCAGCTTGGAGGTTTCCTCTTTGCTCTTTTCTGTTCAATAAAAGCTAGAGCACAGCATAACCTTCCAATCTTTCATTTCACTACTTGTCTCCCATTGTTTGATTAACTGTCTGCTCTGCCACGTGTGTATCATGTCATTGGTTCGATATCGAAGCAATGTGTACATGTGTCAGTCATCAATTGGGGTCATTGTATTAGCTGGAACTCAGTAGTTTGATTATCAATATATAAAGGGCCACATATATCTCTATCAGTTAATATTAAGATCTTATCTTTGATACTTTGTGCTTTAGGATAAGGTATAAGACATTTCTCTGCTATTCTTTTGCATAACAAATGGGACATGATTCGACGAGTGGATTTAGACCCTGAAGAGATTGTGATTTTGCTTTCTTTGATGGAGGGGACCTCAACATTCTTGAACATTAAGGGCATGGAACTGATAAAAAAATAAATTTGATGATCATTGATCATTGCATATCAGAGCTGCTTTTGTTTGTGAGGCTGCTGTTGTTCTAGTTGATGGGGCTTCAAAAGGTTCCCCTCTTTTACTTTCTTAGTTTAGTAGTAAATGTCCCATAAAGGACAATCCTGTGGGTTTAGCAAGTAGCAACTATACAAGATAAGATAAGGCTAAGTAGAGTTGGAAATCGGTTCGGACGAGGCGGGATTTGTCCCGTCTTGAATTCTATGTCGATTTTTGAATCGGGATAATTTCTCGTCTTGAATCTTATACCGAATGATTCGATGTTTTGAATTCTTATTAGAATTCAGGATTTTTAAAGTAAAAAATTGAGATTTTGGACGAAAAATCATATCCAATTTTCTACCGAATAATACAGAATTCCAAATCTCAATCGAGTTTAGTGATTTTTTTGATATCTCTAAATCCAATTCTGTAAATGAAACTGCTTTTCAACTTGAAGGTGACACTAATCAGTGGCCGGCAATTAAGTTCAAATAGGTGCAAGAATGGACCATGTGACAAGGCCTAAGAGAGTACATGTGGATCCAATGTGCAAGTATAAAAAGATCTCAACAGATTTTACTTGGTAATTGTAGTTTTGATGTGCTTACTGCAATTTAAGGAGCCATTGAAGTAATGGGAAAGCTGGGTAGGAGATTTGCCAAGTGGAAGAGAATGGCGAGGCAGCAGAGAGGGAAGCTCTACATCATGAGAGTCTGCATCACCATGCTTCTTTGTTGGCACAAGTATTCTTAAAAAGCTAGCTCAAATTGTTGCATACAGTTTCAATCAAGGAGCTTTTAATTTTCAATTCTTTGTCTCTTACATGAATTGTTGCTTTGCATACGTACTGCGTACATGTATAAATACAGAGCCTGCCTTCACTCGCACTGCATGCATGCCTAATCACCATAAATTAATACGGGAATCAATCAATAGTTCCCTGGCCCTCACCACACACAAATTTGATGCTTTGAAGTTTGATGAATCACTGTAGATACAGTGAGAGAGTTAGTAAAATTTTAAATGAAAGTGTGTGTGAGTGTATCATTTTTGTTTTTAGTATATAAAAGGAAGCATCGTATCCCGAATCCATCCAAGCAATTGCGTGGGGAACGAGGGGGCATCAGTTTGTGGGGGCAAATTACAGCCATATAGAGACAGGGGAGGGCCTTGGAATCAGGATAAGTTTACAGCAAGTCATTTTCCAGGGTGATGTGGCAAGGAGACATGCTGATGACTCTGTCTTGTCAATTTTTGATTCACTGGGACCTTCATCCACTACTACAATCTTCTCCATATAAACCTCGTTTCCTTGAGCTTTTCCCTATTATATTGCTTAACAGCCGCTACACAGCAAATACAAGTAACAAGCTTTCCCTGTCTATAATACTTGCACTCCATAATTCAAGTTACAATA